>JARQOC010000003.1:33356312-33405030 GCA_033576535.1 Allobates femoralis
ACCCAGTCCTGTTCTCAATCAAGAAATCACTTAAATAGGACCTGCCTGACAAAGTGAAGTAGACCAAAAGATTCTCAAAAGCTAGACATTATGCTGTATCATTGCTCACTCGTTCTGCATCCTAATGGCCTGTGATCACAGGGCAGGAGTAGGTCACTATGATAGCCAGATCCTGCTGAAGGCCCCCATCTGGAGTTTGCACAGCTTGCTGGGTATGTGTGCTAAGAAGGATACTCATGTTAGCAAGCCTGCAACTGTAACTTGAAAGGTGACAATCTACATTTTTTAATGCAGCCAAAACATCATTGATGCCCTCGGAAATCGAGCGGCCAAAAGTAGATCTCAGGTGCAGCCGGTATGACCAGGAACCTAGAAGGTTTAATTGTATATTTGTAGGGACCCAGAAACAGCCCAATGTGGGGCTGAGGCATTGTGTAGGCCAGACCTTAGAGTGTAGTGAAAAGATACTGGTCTTGCCAGATCGGGGTACGAGCATTGCAAGGAAGTGGGCTGTGGCCAGTTAAGGAGATGGGTGAAATGGAATGCTTAAAGGGAGCATGGTTTGTAGCAGGAGGAGCTGAATAGATTGACATATAGATTTTTATATATATATTTTTAGTTTTTTGGCCCCATGAGCACTTCTATAAGTGACTGACAACGTTATATGTGTGATTTAGAAGGGTTAATGTTTTTATTCTCTGTTCTACATTTTATTTAGTATTAACCAGTCTTGTCGTCTCATAGTCAAGGTTTTACATTTTGTTCTAATATTTTCTTATCTCATATGCAATGTCCTGAGAAAACTGTGTCACGGGTAGAACACTGCGAAATGCATGATAAATTAAAATTATCATAACATATTTGTGAGAAGGGGCGGCTGGTGGAAATTCAAAGGAAACGTTGCATGGAATGTTACATTTTGTCTGTAAATGGTATAAGAACACTACTAACCGGGAAATAAACAGAATTGTTTTGCCCACTAATCAGTGCGCATACCTTTCTCCAAGCGCTTGTTATGTAAGTGCCTACAGTCTCAATTTGGACCTTGCCGGTGATCCTGTAATTTGACTTTGGGTCAAAGCAAATCAGCTACCACAGTTTTTGGCGCCCGACGTGGGACCTTTCCAGAAGTAGTTTGGGAGCTCTTGAGACAGTGAAATTTTGACTTTTAGACTGTACAAGCAGAGATAGCTTTCAATGAATGGTAGGATCAAAAATTGGTTTAAATGATTGACACACAAGTTATCCTAAATATGATACAGCCAGATCAGATCCCATACTTTGCACTGATGAGGGCCAATAACCCTAAAACATAGTATCTGCAGAATGGGGTTCTGATCTGGCATACATCCTAACTAATATTGAAAGGCTCGTTAAAGAGTCAGTTATGACTTTTAGGATTGCTATTTTGAATAGGTCACACTAGAGTTCATCTACTTACTCCCTGAAGTGACAATTTGCATATTTTCCAGAGGAGCATTGCAGCTAACTGCTGCAGGATTAATTTCCACAAGGAGAATAGCTTTTCCACCAGTAGACGGTATGTGGCAATAGTGAGAAACTTCTGAAGTATCTGACATGGACACTCTCAGGGATCCATTTAACTAGTGTCTGCAAATTGTCTTTTCAGAGAAGGAGAAGTTGAACTCTAGCATCACCTATTGGAAGTAGCAATCCTAAAAGTCAAAAATGACTCTTTAGTTAGCCTTGTCTTTTGACCTAGGATATAAACCAGACCAGAATGTCAATTTGCAGACATGGTGTTTTAGGATATTGCCATTTTTTTAGTTCAAAGTATGAGATCTAATCTGGCTGTATGAGAGGCTAAGTGGGGTCTGATAACTTTCTAGCTTGTACTAAGCTTTTAGTAAGCTGCACGGAATACTCTGCCCGGGAGTGACTTCGCTTCTTGTGACATCTCATCTTCCTCCCTTTGTTATACAGCTCTACCTCTGCTCCTCTCAGTCCGGCCGCTCGCCTCTACCCCAGCGCCCATCAGTCCGGCCACTCACCTCTACCCCTGCGCCCATAAGTCCGGCCGCTCCTCTACCCCAGTGTCCATCAGTCCGGTCGCGCCTCTACCCCTGCGTCCATCAGTCCAGCCGCGCCTCTACCCCAGCGTTCATCAGTCTGGGTGCTCCCCTCTATCCCTGCGCCCATCAGTTAGGACGCTCGCCCCTACCCCAGCGCCCATCAGTCCGGCCGCTCACCTCTACCCCAGCGCCCATCAGTCTGGCCGCTCACCCCTACCCCAGCGCCCATCAGTCCAGCCGCTCACCTCTACACCTGCGCCCATCAGTTTGGCCGCTCACCTCTACCCCCTGCGCCCATCAGCTCGGCCGCTCACCTCTACCCCTTTGCCTATCATTCCGGCGGCGCCTCTACCCAGTGCCCATCAGTCCAGCTGCTCGCCTCTACCCCAGCGCCCATCAGTCCGGCCGCTCACCTCTACCCCAGCGCCATCAGTCCAACCGCTCACCTCTACCTCAGCGCCCTTCAGCCCTTTCTCCTGAATGCCAGAGACAAAAAGGCGTAATAGGGTCTTATCATTATCATTAATAATGGTGATAATGATTATTAGTGCTCACCTGAGCCGGTTGTGAGACTCACAACCAGTATATACGCTTCGTGGATCCGCACTCCACATGCTCAGTGGTAGATAAACATAAATCCAAAAAGACAGTGCTCTTATGTGATCCGCGCTATGCTGCAAACGAACAAGGACCACAAAGGATCTGAAGGGATTCATGATGTATCGCTAAGGAAGGAGCGAGGACTGCTCCGAAACGCGTTGGAATAAAACATCATTGCCTTCAGATCCTTTGTGGTCCTTGTTTATTTGCAGCATAGCGCGGATCATAAGAGCACTGTCCTTTAAGATAATGATATGTCACTTGGGCCAGAAGCTTCACGCTCTACTCTTTTGGGGATAAGAGGTCTGGACCCAATGTTCACAAGTTGGCTGCTATTAAAGGATTCAGGACTTTTGACATTACTGAGGCACTCGGTGTAATCTCTTCCATGTTTTATTCTCACGTAAACCCCTGGCAAGATAAGGTAGACATTAAAGCAGCGAGGTCCTAAATTCGCTCCGCTCGGCATACTCCAGAAAGACCTGACATGCGATACATAACATTGTGCTCCATTACAGAGATACATTGTACATTGTAAGGAAGCAGGGTCAGAAGCGCCGGCGGCGTCCGCAGTTAGCGAGACAGCTTTATATGGCGTTATCGTAGATGAAATGTTTACACGTTCATCCACAAAATACATCACCTATAATAAAATCAGGGAAGCGTAATAAGATCTGCGAGGGGCCTGGTCATCCAGGAAAACCTGCAAATGGAAAATAATTATTAGATTACTGAAAAAGACGTTTGACTTTATCTTCTCGTTCTCCGGTGTATGGTATCTCAGGTAAGCAGCCGTTCAGCCACGGGAAAATTAGATTATTTCTTATATATATTGGTGGTTTTCACACACAGTTTGAGCAAATAATGGTCTTATCTCTCCGCTCGGGATAATGTTCAGAATTAATGGCGGTCGCCATTCTAAGAGAAAAGGAAATGCGTTTGGCTACGGAGAAAAGAATAATAAGATGTGAGCGGTCTAATCCTTGGGGAATCCTTTGTCAATGGACCATTAAGACTCCACGGCTATTGATGAGGAGCTGTCTAAAGGTTTTGGGTTGAATCTTTTTCGAATAACAAAACTCCCTTCAGTTTCTGGAAATCTCCATCTTTTAAGGTGGACACAGAAGGACGGTCTACTCTTTTGTTTAGGGTACACTGTCCATTGGTCTATTAGTAAGCGGTTGTGTAGGGTGCACTGTCTATGGGTCTATTAGTAAGCGGTTGTGTAGGGTGCACTGTCTATTGGTCTATTAGTAAGCGGTTGTGTAGGGTGCACTGTCTATTGGTCTATAAGTAAGCGGTTGTGTAGGGTGCACTGTCTATTGGTCTATTAGTAAGCGGTTGTGTAGGGTGCACTGTCTATTGGTCTATTAGTAAGCGGTTGTGTAGGGTGCACTGTCTATTGGTCTATTAGTAAGCGGTTGTGTAGGGTGCACTGTCTATTGGTCTATTAGTAAGCGGTTGTGTAGGGTGCACTGTCTATTGGTCTATTAGTAAGCGGTTGTGTAGGGTGCACTGTCTATTGGTCTATTTGTAAGCGGTTGTGTAGGGTGCACTGTCTATTGGTCTATTAGTAAGAGATTGTGTAGGGTGCACTGTCTATTGGTCTTTTAGTAAGCAGTTCTGTAGGGTGCACTGTCTATTGATCTATTAGTAAGCGGTTGTGTAGGGTGCACTGTCTATTGGTCTATTAGTAAGCGGTTGTGTAGGGTGCACTGTCTATTGGTCTATTAGTAAGCGGTTGTGTAGGGTGCACTGTCTATTGGTCTATTAGTAAGCGGTTCTGTAGGGTGCACTGTCTATTGGTCTATTAGTAAGCGGTCGTGCACTGTCTATTGGTCTATTAGTAAGCGGTTGTGTAGGGTGCACTGTCTATTGGTCTATTAGTAAGCGATTGTGTAGGGTGCACTGTCTATTGGTCTATTAGTAAGCGGTTGTGTAGTATACACTGTCTATTGGTCTTTTAGTAAGCGGTTCTGTAGGGTGCACTGTCTATTGGTCTATTAGTAAGCGGTTGTGTAGGGTGCACTGTCTATTGGTCTATTAGTAAGCGGTTGTGTAGGGTGCACTGTCTATTGGTCTATTAGTAAGCGGTTGTGTAGGGTGCACTGTCTATTGGTCTATTAGTAAGCGGTTGTGTAGGGTGCACTGTCTATTGGTCTATTAGTAAGCGGTTGTGTAGGGTGCACTGTCTATTGGTCTATTAGTAAGCGGTTGTGTAGGGTGCACTGTCTATTGGTCTATTAGTAAGCGATTGTGTAGGGTGCACTGTCTATTGGTCTATTAGTAAGCGGTCGTGTAGGGTACACTGTCTATTGGTCTATTAGTAAGCGGTTGTGTAGGGTGCACTGTCTATTGGTCTATTAGTATTAGTAAGCGGTTGTGTAGGGTGCACTGTCTATTGGTCTATTAGTAAGCGGTTGCATAGGGTGCACTGTCTATTGGTCTATTAGTAAGCAGTTGTGTAGGGTGCACTGTCTATTGGTCTATTAGTAAGCGGTTGTGTAGGGTGCACTGTCTATTGGTCTATTAGTAAGCGGTTGCATAGGGTGCACTGTCTATTGGTCTATTAGTAAGCGGTTGCATAGGGTGCACTGTCTATTGGTCTATTAGTAAGCGGTTGTGTAGGGTGCACTGTCTATTGGTCTATTAGTAAGCGGTTGTGTAGGGTGCACTGTCTATTGGTCTATTAGTAAGCGGTTGTGTAGGGTGCACTGTCTATTTGTCTATTAGTAAGTGGTTGTGTAGGGTGCACTGTCTATTCGTCTATTAGTAAGCGGTTGTGTCATGTGTAGTCTGCTCTGCAGCAGTTAATTGCGTTTATTTCCGTTGGTACCTTTGCAGTGAATGTCAGTAGCTGTAGCAGTATTAGCTGTCCATGCTCTGGTGAGCTGCTGCTGTGTGTGTCAGGTGATGCTGTTGTCCACTCCCCCAGCCTTTAAATAATCCAATTACCCATCAGGTGGTGTCGCTGAAAGAGTTCACTTAATCTTTGACCTGTGACCTGTGTTATGCAGTGTGCAGTTTCTGCTGGAGTTTTCAGAAGCTGTCTTTTTCTAGGAGTTGCTGTATCCCTGAATGACATTTTTGTGTTTATCCTGGTCCCTGGCTGGAGTTAAGGGGGTTAGAGCTGAGGCCTGGTCAGGAGTAGGGAAAGGGTGGTGGCCCTGACATCCTCACCTTTAGAGGTACTTCTGGGAACAGAGAACCCCAGTCTAAAGCTGGCTTCATACCACGATTTTCAGGATCCGGGGCTGTCCGGTGTGATCCGGAATGCCCCAGATCAGATTTCGGCTACATAGTATCCCTATGGGGCCGGATGGAGCCAGATTTCAGTAATTTGCCATACAGGTTCCGTCTTTCCAGGAGGATCTGGGAGAATGCGGGTTTCTCTCGCGGATAAAAAAATCACAGCTTTCTGCGATTTTCTGTCCGGGGCAAAAATCTGCATAAATCAGATCCTCCCGAATCCTCCCAGATCTGACACCCCATAACATGGGAGTCTATGGCGCCGGATCACGCCAAAAAATCGCATCCAGCTGCCGGACGCCTAGTGCTGAAGCTCATTGTCGACCGGTGCTGAACTTCAGCTCCCAACTGACAATTCAGAACCGTGGCTAGCTCCCTGCAAAGTACTTGATTCACTGCTTGATTAAAGCCATGCCATCCCACCTTGACCAAGTGTACCCCAATCTGTATGGTTTTAAATTTTAATATTAATAACACACCTAGTGTCAAACAACCTCAATGTAGATGGAAGCAAAGAGAGATGGGAGCCCGATCGCTCATATACCCCACCATGGTATATGTTCATTTAGGTTTCGTCTTTTAAATGAGCACAGTGTGAACACGCTTCTATATGTTTCATGTTTAACAATTTATATTGTGGCTAAGGTTCTTGGTATTGTATAAAAATAGTGGCAGGCATTTTTACAGATTCAGATAAATTTATCAAGTTTGGATGACCTGTACATTTCCTAAAATTTTTCGGCAGTTTGATTTGCAACAAATCGATTTGCTCCTATGTACTTCTTAGACTAGGTACACATCGCCATTGTTTTTTGGATCCGGGGCTGTCTGTTGCGAACTGGTCAGCCCCGGATCCGATTTTGCCATTTGTGTATCCCTAAGGTGCCGGATTGTGCCTATGTGGCGGCCGGTTTGCTGCTTTTCCGGCAGGATCCGATTTTGCGTGATTTTTATATCGGACACAAAACCGGAGACAGCATCATTTTTTGTGTACGATGCAAAAATCGGACAAAACCGGATCCTCTCGTCCTCCTGGATCCGGCGCCCCATAACATGGGAGTCTATGGGCACCGGATTGCGCCAGATCCAACATAAAATCGGACCGGTTCCCAGATGCCGGGTTCTGAAAGAGCTGCGGCTGCTAAAAGCAGTCGCTGCTGAATTTCAGCACCTGGAGAGCTCCCGGGCTGAAATTTCAGCACTGCGGCTTTCTCCTATCCAGCCGCTATGCTGAAATTTCGGCACTTGAACAGCGGCAGCCACGCGCAGGGAGCAGCACGATCGGAGGGCAGATTGGCCCTACAGTTCTGTTTGTCCGGGGCTGTCAGGTTCTGTCCGGTACATCCTGCAAAACACCGGATAGAACCTGACAGCGGAAAACCGTGGTATGAACCTAGCCTTACCTTAAAGGAAAACTGTCAGGTCAAAAATCCATATGTAAGGCCAGCTTCACACCACGGTTTGTGTCTGTCAGGGTGGATCTTGACAGGACCGGACAGAACCTGATGGGTTGATCCGGGTGGCAAATAAGCACTCTGATCTTGTTTTTTGCAGGATTTGTTTCTTTCATTTCTCCATTGAAAAGCATTGTGAATTACTTCTTCATAGGCTATAATGGGTGGAGCCGCTGTCCATGGTGCTGAATGAGCTAAAACCCAGATCAGGAAAACAAATCAGGTTTTTTACTGGATCCGGCACCATAGACTCCCATTATTTGAAAACCGATATGCGCCAGGGCCAGTTCTGTCTGGTTTTGTTGATTTTTGCATCAGAGCTGCAGGCTTCAATTTTGGGGACGGTGAAAAACCTGACAAAACCTGATCAGGCACAGAATACACAAAACCTGATGGCCAAATAGAACCCATCCGGCACCATAGGAATTACATTGGAGGCAAAACCGGATCAGGTTGTGTCCGGTTCAAATTGGACACAACCTGATGCTGAAAACTGTGGTGTGAAGCCAGCTTAACTGCTATCATTTTCTAATTAATTTCTCTAAACTCTCTCTATTAATTTATTTCTATTATTTATATTCCCCTCCTAACTTCTGTAAACTTCAAATAACGAGATTAATTCCATCTGTCACTCACAGTGAGTGATCCACTTAGTTCCCTTCTGTCCCCTCCCCATAAGCATGAATATGCATGTCACATATCACTGGGGAGAGGGGCTGTATTCTCCTCTCTGTGTCTGCAGCCAAAAAAGAGGTGAAATACAACACAGAAACTGTCACAGCAGGGATACCTGAGAAACAAATGGAGTCTAGATAAGGCAGATCTGCAATAGCTCTCTCCCTCCGTGTCCTCATCAGAACAGAAGCTCATATGGAAACTGAAACTACACTGCACTAAGAGCATAGGGAGGAGGAAGAAGATAGGAGAGCTGCTGAGAGGGAGTGCGTAATTACATGACAGTTTATACAGAAGCTGGACTATTCCTGTTTGCTTATAATGGAGAGGACTTATCCAACAGCTCCCTGCAGGGTCTGACAATGCTGATATCATTGAAGCAACAAACAGTACAATAATGGTTTTATATGTTTTTAAAAGGTCTGTCCGAGCCTTATTCAAGGGTAATATTAGTATCATACTGAAAAATGACCTGTCAGTGACCAGTGATCTAATAACAGTTCTGTCTACAAAATACTGCAGAATGCCGTATGTCAAGATCAGCACCATTAATCACCACTCTCCTGATGTTGTTCTTAGATTTACTGGCGTCTTTAGAGGATAGCATGTTCCTCTTTCTTTAATGGTTTGGTGATCAGACTCTTCATGTCTTTGTCAGTGAGCAAACTTACAAAACCAGCAAGGGATCAAATACTTATTTCCTTCACTATAGGTTAATAGTGTTGTGCAACCTGCAAAGTCCCCATTAAATAAGGAAAATTTACCTACATTACAAAGATTGGATTGATGAGCAGCAGCTGAAAGGAGCTTTTAAAGGAGCATAAACTGGGCAATGACACAGCATTGCAGCACAGAGTCTGGGACAGATAGAAGAAAAATGAAATAATGAAATATATTATCTTTAGGATAATTCAATGAAAATAAACATTTACCCATTCTGCACTCCTTCCCTTACATTCTATTGGCTGCTTGTATGATGATGTCAGCAAAGGTTGCTTTTTAACTCAGTCAGGTCGATGTTGAGATGCTTGAGTCACAATTATATTTACCTGAATTATCTGTGTACGATCCCATCCTATTGCATTACCGGTACATGGTGAAGCCCCTGAGAAGCACAAATTGTCAGTCTTTGCCTTGTCTCTCGGGATATGTTGGCTGTCACCTGTTGTTTTGCTCTGGATCCCGACTTTCTCCTTCTTTTTGTTTCACATGACATGTATTGGACATATAATTCTTCTTACTGGTTTTGACCCCTGTCTCCATGAGTCCATATTCAAGTCTTATGTGCTGTTGTCACTTCAGCATCTGGATGCCAACTAGTGGCTCCTCTGGGTATTACATCTCAGTGTTTCCAGAGCAGCCAACTGATTGAAGCCAACAAGCGCCAAACTTTTAACTATGTGCTTGTGACGCCCCACTGGTCAGGACGCCACAGAGGGATACTGCACCCAGATAAGAGTGTGTAGTATCCCTGGTACAGGGGAACTAGGATGCTAACTAAGGACTCTCACAACACCCATCCACACACCTTAGAGCAGGGGACTTAGGTGGACCTGTTGCCAGAGAGACCCGTCCCGGAGTGAGGAGTCGGGGGTTAGCGGAAGACCAGGAAGAGCGTTAGGCAGAAAGGCTGTGAGGAGCACAGCGGAGGAATATCTCAGGAGAGATCCTTCTGACAGAGGGAGATCCTAGGGGCAACAGGTATTGAGGTGCACCCAAATCCAGGCCCGGTACGACTACCAGCTGAGGGATCTGGTCCTGGAACGGAGGCCCGAACTTATTCAAGAAAGTTATGGCCGACACCCGGCGTACCCAGAAAAAAGCCCATATCGGATCCCAAGGGCTCAGAGAGTAGCTGCTCAGTTAGAGAGGATCTGAAAAGCTGGCTTAAGGCTCTGTGAGCGGAGACGCTGAGGAAGAAAGGAGGGAGTGCAGTGAGAGACTGGAGCGGAATAGCAAGCACACCACTGAGGGTCCTAAGTGAGTCATCCCGGTTCCCTTGTGACACCCAGGCCAGCACGACTGTAAGGCTGTATCACCTGTTTGCCTGCACTACAAACCTTACCAGCAAAACCGTTAAGAGATAAAGACTGTGTGTCATGTACTTCACTTGCCTGCACCTGATGAGCCGCACCCTTGCTGCAGTGAAACAAAAGTGACTGTGCTGTGTGGTAAGCTGCCACCCTGTGTAAAAGACTGTACATAAACTATCACTACTGCCCCGGGGATCCCATTCCATCTATGCGGAGCGTTACCAACTAGCTGCCTCGTCATCACCCCGGAGGTCTGCAAGCAGCGCCGGTACCATTACTGGAACCGTAAGTGGCGTCACGAACACTTTTTATTTTTAATTTTCCCCTTTTTCAGCGACCAACAGGACCACGGATCCAGGCAAGAGGCCGCCCATGACATCCTCCATAAAACCAAACGCCCGTGACCGGTACCCCACAGCCCTGGGGTGGGTCATGCTCCCTATCTATCACTATACATTCATAGACTCCTTTGCATTACAAGGACAGGAGTTCAGTTAGAGCCAGGCAATGCTCTTTTTGCCTGTCATGTGCCATCGGGAAATTGAACACTACAACTTGGGAGGACAACGTGCAAACTTGCCTATAACTAGTTAAACAAAAGACAAAACTTTCATCAATTTTGCTTTCTTTCATTCCACTCCTTCCCCGTTAATTCAGCGACTGTCACTTATATAATTTATTATCGCCATCCCAGATGGAGAAACAAATGAGCACATTTTCCTATAATGTATGTCTCAAATTCCCGGCCTTTGGGACGCGGCGTTTGAGAGTACGCAATGTTCCGTGCTCAATTGATGTAAAATAAATCTGACATTTAAACCTCGAGATTTATTATGACAAACACAGATAAGACTTTATGCAAAACCATCAGAATGTGCGAGAGGCAGAATTATCCTCCGCCCGGCTGCCATGGGCGCTGATCTTTTATTGAACCGATTTGTCCACATAATAGTCAGTTTTTGCTTCTCGGCGCCTGGTATAATGGAGAGTTTTACCCACTGTAATAAAACACACTAAGACACACATTACCGGCAGGTAGGAAGCAGTTTCCCTCTGATAACCTTGGTTGTGTTTCACCTTGTGTAAGTGTTTAGTGTAGATTATGTCTTGGAGATTGTGCCCTATGTACTTTCCATTCACGGCACATACTATCTAGACATATCTAGAAGCCGATCTGCTCATCGGGGCTGGAAAACAGCAAAGGAAAAATAAGCACTTGACTTAGGTTGAAGCCTCCAAATGATGGTCAACCTATCACTCTAAACATTGTCTAATTGATTCCAAAGTCACCTCTGTGGGGGACTACGCTTTAGCCCTATATTACCAAGGGCTTACATATATGCCCTTCGTCCTGTCCCTCCCTGTGATTTGAGCTCACACGTTGAGCTGGCATCATCCCTCAGACAGCTCAGCTGATCTGATCAGTGAGATGTGTAGCTAACAGCACCGATTGGGATCAGTGATCCGATCGATTCTGTTAACCCTTTGGATCATGCTGTCAATCACTGACAGCGTGATCCAAAGCACCACGGCAGAGATCATGATGTTCCCCCATCGATATCACAGGACCTCCGCTGTTACCTTGACATCCCAGGGTCCCATGATGACCTCAGATGTCGGTGTGGCACCCCTATGGCTAGGCGCCACAGGGAGGTATTACACTTTGCAAATTTATGTAGTGCCTCTATAGCTGTGGTTTAGGGTTTAACCTATGGAGTCTGAATTCACACACAACACTAGGCCACCTTAGAATAAGGGACTGATTTTTCAGTAGGTCCAAAAGGGGGTGGAGCCTAGGTTAGTGCAGGAAACTTAAGTGACAGTTAGTGAGAGAGTTAGTTCAGTTAGTGCTGGGAAGGCAGTCAGTCAGGACGTGCCTGACAGCTCTGTGACAGGAGGGATCACCCATCTTCAGGAGGGTGTCCCGGGACAGAAGGGGATGGACCAACACCGGTTGGAGCCAGTTGGTAACGTCTGGGAAAACCGGCAACACAGAAACTGAGGTGGTCAGCGGTTCATCCCTGGCCGTAAACTGACAAGCCGCGGGCTCTCTGAAACCGGGTACCCGTAAGCGCCACAAGAAGGTACCTCTCCCCTCAGGCCCAAAATCCGTCCAAGATTAAAGATGTAACAGTCCGGATTCCAGTGGCGGGAGAGATAGTGCACTTCGGCTACTCCCATCCATATCGGTAAAGGAAAACCCGTGCTTCACCGTTTGAGACCAGGGGACTAGCGGGAGAGCTCTGCAAGGGTGGTTAAATAGAGTGAAGGACAGAATTAGACCCAGAAAGGAACATCTGGAGACTCCTTAGGGGTACCCTGAACCAACAACTGGTACCCGTTAAACCAGATTGTACCGTGTTCGCAATAACATCTGCCGGTACCAGTAAAGTGGAGTTGAGTTCCACCCATCATCACCTCAGCGGCTGGCCTGCAGCGCCGGTATCCGAAATTACCGGGATCCAAAGGTAGCGTCACATACTCTTTATCCCTGTAAATATTTTCCCCATCTAACAAATGACAGCCAGGGCACGGAACCGGGAACTCAACCACCCGTGATTCCCCAGATAAATCCATCAAACCCAGGCCCGGTATCCGAGTACCCTTCTCTCTGTGCTCATCACCGGCATCTACAGAAAGGGATGATTTCTGCTATGCAGAGAAATGCTGAAGCATCTCTCTGCATAGTAAAGGTGATTGGACTTTACAGCACTGAGGCACCATAGGGGGTAGTATAAAATAGATTTAAAAAAAAAAGTTTTTAAAAATACGAAAAAAGGAAAAAACAGAAAAATTAAATTCATATCCCTTTTGCCTCATAAAAAAATAACAAAAAAAACACATATTTGGTATCATCGCGACTTATGACAATATAAAATGAATTAAGCAGGTTGGTAAATCGCGTAATGGAAAAAAAAGTCCAAACTCCAAAATTATGTATTTTTGGTTGCCACAACATTGTAGTACAATACAACGGGTAATGAAAACATCCCTCGAGACTCAAATTTAAAATGTCCATTTACGTCACATACTTTAAACCATGAGTAAGACTTCATTTTCAAAACGCGTCGGTGGTGACACTGGATTGATCCAACGTATGGGAAGATTTTTAAACTTATGAAATCAATGAACAATTTAAATTTGAACATCTAAATTGCTGGATTTTCTTTATTATATACTAGATGGTGGCCCGATTCTAACGCATCGGGTATTCTGGTATATGTATGTAGTTTATTTATGAAGATGTAAGAATAATGCAATGAATAAATAGGATTTTCTGGGTATAATATATACATTATCATTAAATGTTATTGCTGGTGCTGTGAGTGGAGTTTAAATTCTACGCCAATTTCGCGATGGCAATACTGGGCAGCCACAACCAATCAGCAACGTGGCTTCGTTCAATTTATCTGCACGTGTGACACCTCACCAGCAATCAGTAGGGTACCGTCACACTTGGCGACGCTCCAGCGATACCTACAGGTCGTATAATTGTTGGGAGCGCTGGAGCGTCGCCAATTGTGACGGTACCTTTCTGATCGCGACAATCAGCGATCTTAGAGCGGGGGCCTGGTCGCTGCTGCATGTCACACTAAGCGACATCGCTAACGCCGGTGAGAGTACTTTCGTTGCGAGCGGTCATGTCCCAGCTGCGTTGCCGCTGACCTCCGGTGTGGGTGGGAGGGCGACGGTGGGCCCCTCAGTCATGCCTGGGCCCCAGCATTTGGGTGAATACGCCGGGTGCTGATGCCAGTCCTGCACCACAGCTCCGCCATTTTCCGCCGCCGAGCTGCCAAGGAGTAGTGGGCGTGGCCATATGTCTGTTTCTCTGATTGGTCACGCCTGGCCGCGACCAATCAGCAACGCGGGATTTCCGTTACAGAGAGACAGACAGAGAGACACGATAAGACGATTATATAGTAGGATACTAGTGCATCTCAATGAATTAGAATATTATCAGAAATCAATCTCATATTGCCATGTTTCAGGACATTTCTGGGAGTCCTGAAACGCGTTGACTAATAAATGTAATATTATATTCACCCTTTGATGTCCCGTCACATACTGCAGTGCGGTTTTTAACCTTCATCCTCCCTACTTTAATTTTCTGAGATAATGATGACCTTTGGGTTTTCATTGGAATGAATGATAGGGAAAAGGGGAGGGGGAGGTTTCCTGCTCACCAGGATGTCATCAATACAACCTCAGCTCCAACAGATGGTGCATGGAACAGTCCTGGCTTCGGACGGAGCTGCAGTTCACGACGAAGACATTTATTGTCGAAACGCGTCGGTGAACACATTGGTTGTCCTTTGATGTGATGGCATTGAATTTGTAAATAAATTTTCAGAAGCGTAAAGACTCGAGTGCTGGAATCTTATCAGACGATTATTGAGTTTTCATTGGCTGTAAGCCATAATCATCAACATTAACATAACTAAATAGAAATAGATACCTCTGTGTGTAATGACTCTATATAATATATGCATTTTACTTTTTGTATTGAATTACTGAAATCAATGAATTTTTGGAGAAGCACTAGGGTACATCTATGTAGCCTGGGACCAGGGCGTATCCAGGCAGACTTCTTCCAAACGATGCATGTGTTGGACTGAATCAGTAAGCTGCTTTCCCACTACCTCCTTTCCTTTTTATATTACCAGACTAACAGTGCTATTCTGGGGGTCTGCAAGGTCAATGCTTCCAACAGCTCATCCTGCATCTAACACAGGGTTGCCACAGGATTGTCACTTTGCATAAAATCATCCTTATTTTCCCAGGTCATCATGACCAATTTACTACTACCTGTAACAGATTGCCCGGATGATTACTCTGTGACTATGCAGTGTTCACTTTACAAGACCTTCCTTGCAAGAGGGATGTCACCAAGGCAATCTCAGTCCCAGTCATTCTTGTCAGGAGCATCATCTCTTAAAGGACTAGAGAAGCAATATAACAGCAGGTGTATCTGCAAAACTTCACACAGGTCAACCATGCTTACTATCCCTCTTGGAATTTTCCCATGTGCTGCCGAAGCCTTCTGAAACCTTTTGTATATCAGAACTTTGACAAGTTTTCTTGTGCGAGCTTCAAGGATGTTCCATTGTTATGAGGTACCCGAAGTCCTAACACAATTTCAGAGATCATGGAAGATGTATGACTTGAAAAGAGAAGTTTTGGTAGAGGGGTCATTCCATGTCAAGTGAACCAATGATTATTACCTCTATATTTTTAATTCTTTTGAGATTTTGTTATTTGATAATAGCATGTCAGACAATGCAAAATGTGAAGAGAAAAATTTTTTAAAAAATTTATTTTTTTTTTAAATGATTTTCAAAGTTCGGAAAAAGTGTGAATTTCGCTGTTGCCTGCCTTTACGTTTCTCCTCATAACTAAGGCTAGGAATAAGATAGAGAGACAAAATAAACACCATTCTACTCAGAACTATACAGGCTTTCACCAGATATGTCAAAAGAGGATCTTTGTTAATATTTTACCCATGTGATTGCAAGCGCAAAACTTTAAAACGTATTTCCGAAAAATCGGCGCGCTTTAAATATTTCAAAAACTGCCCATGTGTCTGCTTTGCTCTTAGCCACATCTGTACCAAATTTCAAGATGGGATCGCAAT
Source organism: Allobates femoralis (assembly GCA_033576535.1). Taxonomy (NCBI): domain Eukaryota; kingdom Metazoa; phylum Chordata; class Amphibia; order Anura; family Aromobatidae; genus Allobates; species Allobates femoralis. Next base: position 33,371,989 of record JARQOC010000003.1, read on the forward strand.
GGGATCATATTTTAACATATTTTACTATTAATAGAGTCAATGGGTCATTCCATATCAAGTGATCTAAATATGAATATTTTTTTTTACCTGACGTCTTTAGATTTTTTTTTTTTTTTTTCCTTTATGAAGTACAACTTTAGTTAATTACAAATTAAAAGTTTGGAATTTTTTTCTTCATCAGTTAATTTTTTACAGATTTTTAAAGTTTAAAAAAAGGGTGAATTTTGGCCTGGTACGACTTTAAATTTTTTTATCTCGGGCTAGAAATAAGATAGAGAAACAAAATAAACACCATTCTACTCAGAACTGTCCAGGCTTTCACCAGATATGTCACAAGAGTATATTTGTTAATTTTAATTTTTTACCTATGCGAATGCAAACGCAACATTTTGAAACGCATTTCCGAAAAAAACATTTTAATAAAAATTTTCCAAAACTGCCCATGTGTCTTTTATGCTCTTAGCCACATCTGTACCAAATTTCAAGTTGGGATCGTGATGGGATCATATTTTAAAATATTTAACTATGGTTAATCTCATTTTTATTAAATTTTGAAAAAACATATGAAAGACATACATTCAATCTTTTAACAAAATCTTGAGACATATAAAATATACAAAAAGAGAATTCACAAAGTTATTAGTAACTTTAAGATAAGCTGCAAATTTACTTTTGCGCTTATCTCTGGTGCAATATATACTACAATCTAAATATAATTCCAAACACTCAAGTATACAACCTTTCTCAGGGTTTTGAGATGTTCTGATGTCAAGGGGACAAGCAGCCCCAGCAGAATGATTTTTATTACTTGGCCCCTTCTAACAGGTTGACCACGTAAGTGGGTCATTACCCGTTGAGTCCTAGTTGGAATAGTCTATCGACTGGTGTACCGGAAAGGAAGGCCGAAATATTAATGATCTACTCACAGCTCAGAGTTTTCGATACCTGTCTAATGTTCACTAGAATTCTGAAGGTATAGGCGTAGAAAGGAAATACCTAGACTGAATGTATCAGATGGGAAGAAAAGAGAGATAGAAAAGAAGAGAGAGAGAGAAGAGAAACAAAAACCATTAGAAAAAGTTATACTGGGAAAGAAAAGCCACGTAAGAAAAAAAGAAAAGAAGGAGGGGGGGGACGGGTGAGGTATGGGAAGGAGAAAGGGTACTCATCCCACTGGCTCCCCATCAGCCAGAGGTCGAGCCATATTATCTGTGCTGGAAAAGATACTCCTAAATTCTGCAGAGTCGTGAAAAAGAATCCATTCAACCCAAATCCCTAAGAATTTGTTCCGAGATCCCGACGCATCAGCTGCGAGCTCCTCCATTCGATATGTGTCCATCAATTCTTTGAACCAATCAAGTAGAGATGGAGCCCGGCTTGATTTCCAGAACCTCGGGATCACAGCACGAGCAGCCGAGATGCAAAAGCGGAGAATATCCCTCTTCTGTAGCCCAATAGGACCTGGAAAAATGGATAACATTGCCGATTCTGGGCAGCATTCGGCTTCTTTACCTGTTATCCGGGCGTATGCATTGAAAACCTCAGACCAGAACCGCCGGATTTCCCCACAACTCCACCAAATGTGTATCATTGTACCCTTCTCTTCCCCACAGCGCCAGCAGGTATCAGGGGTTCCAGGGAACATGTTCCGGAGTGTCGTCGGGCACAAGTACCATCTAGTGAGCAGCTTATAGCTTCTTTCTTGTGCAGAACAAGCGCTAGCTAGTGAGTGAGTAAATATAAAGCATTTCTGCCAATTAGCTTCTGAAATGCTACACCCCAATTCCCTCTCCCAAGCACGTTGGAAGTAAAGGGTGCCCTGCTCTCTCATGGACCCTAAGGCCTGGTATAGAAATGATATTTTGCGCCTCGGTGGAGCCTCCAGTTGGAATAACCTCTCCAATACGTTGGGCGTCAATCTTACCCTGCAAGAGTGGTCAGCTGAATATAATTTTGCTCTGTATTGGAGAAATTCGAATCACTTAAGAGGTCTCGTAGGTTCTTTGAGTTGTAGCTCTGCCATCGGGGGCAAACCACCACTGGACAGAGTCTGTCCTACTCGGGTGTCATCCACAATCCGCCAACATAAAAATCTCTGCCTGTCAAATCTGGGTGGGAAAGATGGGTTGGAAAAAAGGGGAGTCAAAGGGCTAAGTCTGTCGTTTAAGCGGAAGGTTTTCGTCACTAGGTGCCATACCTTCAAGGTGTTTCTGGTCATGTCTGTCAAAGGTACTAGGTCTGTGGAGTCTTTAGGGGAAATCCAAAGCAGGTGTTTCAGCGGAATCCCCAAACCCTCTTGCTCCACCCCTACCCATTTCTTGGAGGACGCATGATAATGCCAATCTAGAGCTCTAACAAGAGAGGAAGCCTCAAAGTACGCTCGTATGTTGGGTAGTCCAACCCCTCCTCTGGTCTCGGGCAAGGATAGGATATTCATTCGCAATCTGGACCTCTTGCCCCCCCAGACAAATCTAAGGATCATAGATTGCATTTTGGAGAGGAAACCTCTATCCAATAGAACAGGAACTGTCTGAAAAGTATATAAGAGTCGGGGCAAGACATCCATCTTGACTACGTTTATTCTCCCGAACCAGGATAGCTTTAATTGTCTATAGGAGGTAAATGCCGATTCCGCGTTAGTCAAAAGGGGTTGATAATTTAAATTGAATATTTGTTTAAGATCTTTTGGTATAAGGACTCCCAAGTACTTAATGGCTTCTACTGTCCATTTAAATGGGAACTGTTTAGATAGATGAGAAACCAATTCTCCAGGCAAAGAAATATTGAGTGCCTCGGTTTTGGAGCAATTCACTTTAAAGTTGCACAATTGTCCGAACCGTTCAAACTCCATTAAGACCGAAGGGATGGAGACCAGGGGCTGGGAGATGTAAAGTAGCAGGTCATCTGCAAATAAGGCTAATTTGTGATGACTCTGTCCCAGCTTGACCCCATGGACGCATTCATTGGACCTAAGTGCAAAATATTTAACTATTATAGTGTCAATTCAAAAGTCACCAAGAACACAATCAGTCATTTTTTCACAATTGCCCGTCAATAGTTTGAATTTGATATAAAGAAACATAGTCTTGTAACATCTCAAATGAAAGCTGTTACCGTTCTGAGTAAAATGATGCTCTCTCCACTTCATTATCTTATTTCTAGCCTGAGATAAAAAAATTTAAAGTCGTACCAGGCCAAAATTCACCCTTTTTTTAAACTTTAAAAATCTGTAAAAAATTAACTGATGAAGAAAAAAATTCCAAACTTTTAATTTGTAATTAACTAAAGTAGTACTTCATAAAGGAAAAAAAAAAAAAAAAATCTAAAGACGTCAGGTAAAAAAAAATATTCATATTTAGATCACTTGATATGGAATGACCCATTGACGCTCTTACTAGTAAAATATGTTAAAATATGATCCCATTGCGATCCCAACTTGAAATTTGGTACAGATGTGGCTAAGAGCACAGCAGACACATGGGCAGTTTTTGAAATATTTAAAGCCCGCCGATTTTTCGGAAATGCGTTTTAAAGTTTTGCGCTTGCAATCACATGGGTAAAATATTAAAAAAATATCCTCTTGTGACATATCTGATGAAAGCCTGGACAGTTCTGAGTAGATTGGTGTTTATTTTGTTTCTCTATCTTATTTCTAGCCCGAGATATGATAGAAAATGTAAAGCCATACCAGGCCAAAATTCGCACTTTTTTAAAACTTTAAAAATCTGTAAAAAAATTAACAGATAAAGAAAAAAATTCAAAACTTTTTTTTTGTAATTAGATAAAGTTGTTCTTCAGATAGAAAAATTTTTTTAAAAATCTGAGGACGTCAGGGAAAAAAAATATTCATTTTTGGATCACTTGACATGGAATGACCCAGAGAGGGATTTAAAAAGTGCTTGTGGGCCGTAGTCATCCATGGAAGGCTTCCATTATAAGTATGAGGTCAACTTTGCTTGCAATTTACAGTATTTGAATTTTACTTTTGGAACATTTGTTTTAACTTTTAAAGTTAAGCTTTAAGTTAAGTTAAGTTTTAAGTTAAGTTAAGTTAAGCTTTAAGTTAAGTTAAGTTAAGCTTTAGGTTAAGTTAAGGTAAGCTTTAAGTTAAGTTAAATTAAGCTTTAAGTTAAGTTAAGTTAAGTTAAGCTTTAAGTTAAGTTAAGCTTTAAGTTAAGTTAAATTAAGCTTTAAGTTAAGTTAAGCTTTAAGTTAAGTTAAGCTTTAAGTTAAGTTAAATTAAGCTTTAAGTTAAGTTAAGTTAAGCTTTAAGTTAATTTAAGTTAAGTTAAGCTTTAAGTTATGTTAAGTTAAATTAAGCTTTAAGTTAAGTTAAGTTAAGCTATAAGTTAAGTTAAGTTAAGCTTTAAGTTAAGCTTTAAACTTTTAATGTTAAGCATCTCTCCAAACCCCACCAGTCCACTCACACTAATGGACTTGGACAAACCGGTCTCTCACCAAAGGTGAGGCAGTTTATTTACTTTCCACTATTTTCTTTTTATTTGTGAATTGACTTTACCATGGCACTGATTGATCCAGCCATTACTTCCCAATTTGTTCAGTCCCTGGCTTCTCTTTTCCAAGGACAACACTACAGACTAATTGTACATCCCCACTCAATGGCTATAGAATCTCATGTCCTCCCCTTGGCCCACCAACAATCTCCTAGCGGCTCCATTGACCATGCAGCACTGCTCCAGTCAAGCTTCTACCATTGTGTTTCTCTATACCACCCAGGGGTTAACTTCACAGTCAATATGCTGCCTACTTTTACTCTCACATAATTAAACTCGAACAAAAAGACTGAAAAAGGTTGCTTAGACTAGCAAATAATGAAGTAAGTACACCTTATACACTGTGTAAAGCTCCAAATATTCCAATACATCCAAGTTGAGGTAATCGCTATCTCTCTGGAAATGGCTCTAGAATAGAAATGTTTATACCAGGTTTACGGAAGTGGAAGTGCAGCCCACATGCCCTTTAAGACAATGTTATTGTTTGCAATCTAATGCCTGTTTTAAATGTTGGGCACTACCAACTAACGTCTGGCGCGAAAGGGTCTATGGCCTGTTGGTTAGCAGACTGTTGTGGTTTAGGTGTGTGTTATAAAGAAGAAACTATATCAGATAGTGAGATTGTAGTACCGAGGAAAAGTACAAGAATTGTGAAAGAGTTCAGAGACCGGCATACCGGAAAGTTCTGGAGACCAGATCTCGTGCCAGGGGGACTGAATGAACAAAATTGAGAGAAACCCAGGTGAAACAGGAGACCTGTGTGGAGAGAAATGGACTGAAAGAGACTTGTCTCAGAAGAACATTAGCTAAAGGTACCCACTTTATGAACTAAAGGACTGTGCTGCTCTATTCAAGAGTCCTTACCAAGAAGGACCAGTCCAATGCTATGGACTGTTGCCAGATATAAAGACCTTGTCTGTTCTTATTCCAGGCTTCTTAACCAATAAGGACGGAGTACTGTGTTGAGAACTGTGAACTAGAGGGACAGATACAGATGTTACCTGTCGAGAATGAAATGCTATCAGTTTGTTATGTTGTGGTTGGGTTGCACTTAATGTTTTACAGATTCCTGATGGTCGAGGACAACCAGCGTTAAAGGAGGGGGAAATGTAAAGAAGTAGATGTGCTGCACACACACCACTTTGAAGACAATATGATATTTTGCAATGTAATACCCTCTTTTAAATGTGCTTGATGGTTGACATATATTTGGTCCAACTTGGATAGAGTTTAGTGTTAAAACTAATTCAAACTGGGATTAGTTATATGTGAAGACAAGTGAGTTGCTTTCTGGAAGGTGACAGTTGTTTAGTATTGAGTATCTGGTGCAGCAAGATGAGTTAGTTAGCAGATTGCTGTGGTTTAGGAATGTGTTTTAAAGAGGATCTGTCACCCCCCCTTGTGCTTTCCAAACTGAAAGTACCACTGAATGCTACATTCAGGGAAGGGGTCTACCATATTTCTACCCCTTCCCCTCTGTAAGTCATACAAAACACTTTAGAAAGTGTAGAGATAAGGAGTCCGGAGGGACTTATCTGGTTATGAAGTCCTGGCTGTTTAGAGGGTCCTCCTGGCCCCTGCCTCTCTGTGCCACCTCATGCCTGTGACATCAGTGCCAGAGCCCTCCCTGCTGATGCATACAGGATAAACAGGAGCAGGGCGGGCTCCGGCGCTGACGTCACAGACAGGAGGTAGCACAGAGAGGCAGAGGACAGGGAGGACCCCCAGGAACAGCAAGGACTCCATAATCAATAAGTCTCTCCGGACTCGTTATCTCTAAACAGCGAGGACTTCACAATCAGATAAGTCCCTCGGGACTCATTATCTGTACACTTTCTAAAGTGTTTGGTATGACTTACAGGGGGAGTAGAAACATAGCAGACCCCTTCCCTGAATGCACCAGGGGGGTGACAGGTCCTCTTTAAATAAGGGACTACATCACATAATATGAAATAAGTATCAAGGAACAGGAAAAGAATTGTGAAAGATTTCAGAGACTGGGCCAGAGAGGCCGGCAGAATGAAACTAGGAAATACCCAGGGAAAACGGGAGATCATTATAGAGAGGAATGATCTGAAATAGACTTTTATCAGATAAATGTTAGTGCAAGGTACCCTATTTGTGAATGCTGGAATTAAATAATAGTCATCATAATTGGACAAAAGTTTCAACTTAGTTGCATCCCAACCCAACGTTTGCGACCCTCTTAGCACGGATTTTGTATGTAAAGGTGAGGAGTCGTATCGATGCAGCCTCTTTAGATGAGGCCTCACAAGGGCAGTCGAGATCCCTCAGAATTGTTGACTGGACGTTAGTGAGATGCAAATGTATGGGAACAGAGGAAAAGGAATTGTTGTGTAATGTAACTGAGAAGTGCATGTGCCTGTGGTTAGTTAGTCAACCGTACAAGAACTGTGCCTACTGTTTGGTATATTTAGTTGTTATCAAGTTAAATATAAAATATAGTTTTATACCTTGGTCTATCTTAATTCTCTGCGAATCATCTAGTCCTGGCCTGCCTTATCCAATGGCAACAGTCAGATTGCAGAGGTGGATCACCAGGGAAAAGGGCACCATAAGGACACATACAGCTAGCCAGGACCCCAAATTTGAGGTATCATCATGAAGCATAAGAGACCAGTTCCTCACCCACAGCTACCATCCCTAGGCATGTTAGGCTGGTTTCATACTACCGGTTTTTACAATCCAGGCAAATGTGGGTAAAACCTGCATCCCACCACTTTCACCCACAACTGTAAAACCTGATGCAACTAGATGCTCCGGCACCGGTATCATTACTAATCCGGCTGATGGATCTGGCATAATACCGGTACAGTATCATCCAGTTGCATCAGGTTGTGTATATTTTTTATAGATCCAGTGAAATATGACATGCCCCCTAGTGGGTGTGTCATGTAGAACTGGCTTCTGGGCATGCTCAGTCGAAAAAACGGCATCCTAACCAAGCGGGATCTGGCTTTCGCCAGATCCTGTTTCCATGGACCTCCATTTTAATGCCTCAAGGATAGCGACGGATCCAGGTGCTTTCGGGTTGTAACCAAGCACCAAAATCGCAACATTTTGCATTTTTGGAATTGGTCAAAAACCAGTGACACCTGGATCCGGGTGGAACTGTATACAACAGGATGCACCCTGCGGCCCCATTGAAAGTCACTGGACACAAAATGGATGCGGGTGTATCCGGTTTAAGCTGGATTCACCCAGACTACAAAAACCGGTAGGGAGAAACCAGTCTCACACAGGAGCATGGCTTCCTATCACGAGTGAAAGGATTGAAATCCATTATGGAGCCTCTTCTCTATCTGAAGAGAGGTTTGGCAACTGCATTGGGAAACATGATGGAAATAGGAGGGTCCAGCAGCTGGCAACAGGAATTATTCTCCTGTAAATTGCGCCTTTCAATCTTCCATGTGTCACTTTGTTTTAGACCAGTAAGAAAACAAAGACAGATCAGCCAGCGAGTCTTACAAACGGGCGAGTATTGAAAGTGAAGATTGCCCTTGTGGCATTTACCTTACAAACCACGGCAGGATATCATTATATTCCACACTATCATGAAAGCTCATTTAGCGGGGAGGCCATTTGCACCCGTGGTTTGTCCATACAGCATTTGTTAGCGGCACGCCTCCGTAATTAACCCCTGCTGCTCCGATGATTCACAATACAAGATTCAAGGTTTTATCTTAAAAGATATTTTAAGGGTAATACCCATGACAGAACGAATTACCATCAGAGGTGAACGCAGGTAGGATATATAGCGGACCACACAATATAGAGTCAATTATGCTAAATAGCTTTTTTTCTCATTTGGACTCAGCAAAGATTTGTCTTATCTTAATAGAGAAAATAGCTTCAGTGTCATTTAACTACCTTAATACTATCTTTATATACAAGAATATAAGGTCATATTGTCTAAACTACAAGAATTTAACTATTGTAATAGTTTGTCTGTACAAGAACATGACTACTATAATTCTGCGCCTAAGTACAAGAATATAACTTTTATAATACTGTCCCTATGTACAAGGGTATACTGTAACTACTATAATACTGCTCCTATATACAAGAATATAACTACTATAATACTGCCTCTATATACAAGAATATAACTACTATAATACTGCTCCTATGTACAAGAATATAACTACTATAATACTGCCCCTATATACAAGAATATAACTACTATAATACTGCTCCTATATACAAGAATATAACTACTATAATACTGCTCCTATATACAAGAATATAACTATTATAATACTGCTCCTATGTACAAGAATATAACTACTATAATACTGCTCCTATGTACAATAATATAACTACTATAATTCTGCGCCTAAGTACAAGAATATAACTTTTATAATATTGTCCCTATGTACAAGGGTATACAGTAACAACTATAATACTGCCCCTATGTACAAGAATATAACTACTATAATACTGCCCCTATGTACAAGAATATAACTACTATAATACTGCCCCTATGTACAAGAATATAACTTTTATAATACTGTCCCTATGTACAAGGGTATACAGTAACTACTATAATACTGCCCCTATGTACAAGAATATAACTACTATAATACTGCTCCTATGTACAAGAATATAACTACTATAATACTGCTCCTATGTACAAGAATATAACTACTATAATACTGCTCCTATGTAAAAGAATATAACTACTATAATACTGCTCCTATGTACAAGAATATAACTACTATAATACTGCTCCTATGTAAAAGAATATAACTACTATAATACTGCCTCTATGTACAGGAATATGACTGCTATAATACTGCTCCTAAATACAAGAATATAACTACTGTAATACTGCTCCTATATACAAGAATATAACTACTATAATACCTACCCCAATGTACAAGAATATAACTACTATAATACTGCCCCTATGTACAAGAATATAACTACTATAATACTGCCCCCTATGTACAAGAATATCATTACTATAATACTGACCTCTATGTACAAGAATATAACTACTATAATACTGCTCCTATGTACAAGAATATAACTACTATAATACTGATCCTATGTACAAGAATATAACTACTATAATACTGATCCTATGTACAAGAATATAGCTACTATAATACTGCCTCTATGTACAAGAATATAACTACTATAATACTGATCCTATGTACAAGAATATAACTACTATAATGCTGCCCCTATATACAAGAATATAACTACTATAATACTGTCCCTACATACAAGAATATAACTACTTTAATACTGCCCCTATGTACAAGAATATAACTACTATAATACTGTCCCGACATACAAGAATATAACTACTTTAATGCTGCCCCTATATACACGAATATAACTACTATAAACTGTCCCTATGTACAAGAATATCATTACTATAATACTGACCTCTATGTACAAGTATATAACTACTATAATACTACTCCTATATACAAGAATATAACTACTATAATACCTACCCCAATGTAAAAGAATATAACTACTATAATACTTCCCCTATGTACAAGAATATAACTACTATAATACTGCCCTATGTAAAAGAATATAACTACTATACTATTGCCCATATGTACAAGTATATAACTACTATAATACTGTCCCTATGTACAAGAATATAACTACTATAATACGTCTCCTATGTACAAGAATATAACTACTATAATACTGCCCCAATGTACAAGAATATAATTACTATAATACTGCCTCTATGTACAAGAATATAACTACTATAATACTGCTCCTATATACAAGAATAAAACTACTATAATACTGCCTCTATGTTCAAGAATATAACTACTATAATACTGCTCCTATATACAAGAATATAACTACTATAATACTGCTCCTGTGTACAAGAATATAACTACTATAATACTGCTCCTATGTACAAGAATATAACTACTATAATTCTGCTCCTATGTACAAGAATATAACTACTATAATACTGCCCCTATGTACAAGAATATAACTACTATAATACTGCCCCTATGTAAAAGAATATAACTACTATAATACTGTCCCTATGTACAAGAATATAACTGCTATAATACTGCTCCTATATACAAGAATATAACTACTATAATACTGCTCCTATGTACAAGAATATAACTACTATAATACTGCCCCTATGTACAAGAATATAACTACTATAATACTGCTCCTGTGTACAAGAATATAACTACTATAATACTGCTCCTATATACAAGAATATAACTACTATAATACTGCTCCTATATACAAGAATATAACTACTATAATACTGCCCCCTATGTACAAGAATATAACTACTATAATACTGCTCCTATATACAAGAATATAACCACTATAATACTGCTCCTATATGCAAGAATATAACTACTATAATACTACCCCATGTGCTAAAATATAATTCTAAGTGTTTTATTTTATTTTTTACAGTACAATGACTTAATAATAGAAGTATTTTATTTCTCAGAAAATGTATAATTTTTAATTAACAGGATGTTTAGTGTGTTTATTATAATTACGGCATGTGTTTCAGGATTGAAGTAATTGGATTTGTCTTTTTCAATGTTAATTATTTTGAGACAGTTGCAGGAGGGTGCGGTGGTATTATGTTAGTATTGGGTAATAGGTATCTAGCACCTGACAGCTCTGTATTTGCATTCAGTGTTCTTGAAGGCTCCTCTGGATTGCTTGTATTTTCTGGAATTAGGATCTGCCTCCAGCTGAGACACTGACTGCGGATGCTCAGGTGGAGCTGAGATACATCGATGACACGGAACATTTTGTGAAGTTTTTATTGTTAGAAAGAGCGACTCATAGGGGGTGGTTTAACAAATCGGAACGTGTCGGGAAAATATGTGCATTCTTTGACGTGTCTATCATGTGTCTCTCCTCATTACCTTTCTGATTATTTATACAAACCTATTTGTCAGATTTTAAAATTCTCCTTAAAATAAGGAATTCCGTTCTCTAAGAGTCTGGAAAAGTAAATTTGCTGCAATCCATTCCCCTATAACAAAGAAGGAAGAGGGGGGAGGCTCCTGCTGCAGCCAGTCAGGCTATATTCACACAGCCATGGAACTAATATTATTCAATAGGGCTGTTCGAATGTCTGTTTTATTTACACATTGCCAGATTTTGAACACTAAGGTTCAGATATGACATTAAATGAGTGAATCAAGCTACTTTATTATACAAAATTAAAGGAATAGAATGATATTATGACCTTATTTGTATATTCAACATATAAAGGTTAAAGTGTAAATGTTCATTGAAGAACAAAAAAAACACAATACTGCATCGGTTGGTAATGATAGGTCAAATAGCTCAAAGAGCTAAGATAATGCTTTTTTTGTACAATATGACTTATTTTCTCACTTTTTTTCTGTTCTATTTTAAAAACTGAATATTATGGCCCTGTGGACTTGGCCAGTAGCTGATAGGGGCTTTGTAATGAGACAGCAGAGAAAGGGTTAACAGAGATCTTGACTAAGCACAGAAGGAACCAGATGACAGATCTTTCCTGGCACAAGATTCTGGGGAGTTTACACTGATCCTGACCTTCTAACATTGCTTAGCAACTGTGCTGTATGCTGAGCTAATCTGATACATTGTTTGCTCATGAGCTGTTTAGGTCACACCCCATTTACCCTTATATAGTTATGTGGCCGTATTCACTGAAAATAGATTTGAGTGATAATAAACATATGTCTGCTTTACACACAGTGTAGTGGGGACACCTTATGGAAGGTTTATAAATGTTTATTTTAACCCGAATTTTCTGATGAAGTATATTTGAAAGGTAATTAAAATCACTTGGCCTACAATATTATCGAATAAAAATGTAACTTCCAGTTACGCTTTAAGTACTTAGTTTACCAAGGAGTTGTGAAAATCATCTTTCTGGTTCATCATTGTCACGTGTTCATAAGCGCTGCCGCTGTAACTTAAACTGACCCTTTTTTCCTTTAGTCTATGCTGCGGCTCTACACGTGGAAGTAAAGGTGAAGGGGTGTGGCTGAGCTTCCTGCTCTCCACCCCCTCAGCCTTAAATTGTTCTGCTTTCCTCCACCAGATGTCACAGATTTAGTTCATTGCTAATCTAGGACCCGTGCGGTGAAGTTGTGCTCTGCTGAGCTGTGTTTTTGCTGCTGTTGACCTTTATTTGAAGCTGCTGTGTTTTCCTGGTCTGTGGGTGGAGGTAAGGGCTTTTAGCCTAGGGCTGATCAGAAGCAATGGGCTAGGGTGGAGGCCTGAAACTCCTCAACTTCAGAGGTACCTTCAGGAACAGGGCTAGTCAGGGACCCCAAAGTCCAGGGCCAGACTAGCTCCCCTGAGCTCCCTTGCCCACCTTAGCATCTTGCCTCCTGATTCCCTTACCACTGTGCTACGCCATGACAATCAGTCGGAAAAACATGGCAAACACAGAGAACTCCTAGAAATATTCCCGACACTGAACGAATCATCCCACGATAACAGGTTTCATACTTCTTTAGGTTTATATAGTGACTTACACAACATTGCCAAAGTCTTAAGTTAATGTGTTGTAAGTCTAGTTCATCTTCCAGTGGCCAACTTTTGGGATTAGGTGAATCAGAGATACAAGGCGAACTTCAGACAAATAAGCCCACACAGATCAAACCTCTCAAGAATCACATAAGTCAACAGCAGATAATTGGGCTAAATAAATCACAATATTTTGTCACAATGAACACATTGTATCAATATGATCAGCAATATGTTATAATGTATGGACTCAAATATCTATTTTTATGTTTGCGCTACACACAGACTAAATGTCCACATGAAAATATTGCAGCATTTAGTAAACCCTGTCGTATTCGGGATAGGATTCGCCCTTGTAATTCAGTGGAGTGGGTAAAAAAATTGGATGAATAATTTGTATAGAGTCCTATTTTTCTCTTTACAATTGATTAATTGATTGCCGTAAATGGTAAGGTAATAGAGGCAACCCCAAGAAATAACAATACAATTGTATTCCAATAATCTTTAAAAACCTGATGAACAATAAAAGTATACCATAAATAGGATGACGCATTTTAATGAAATAACTAAAAACCAGTGTGATTTGGATAGGATGACACATTCCGAAATGTGTCATCGAACCACAAAAGTAAACTAGAAAATCAAATTGGTAGGATGACGCGTTTTGAACCTCACTGGTTCTTAGTCATATCACGGTAAAACTAAGAACCAGTTCAGTTAGAAATGCTTCACCCTACTCATATGATTTTATGCCTTATTGTTTATTATTCAATGACGCATTTCAAACCCCACTGGTTTTTAGGTTAAATTATTAAACGTGATGAAAACGTGTCATCCTATCCATGTTATTTCATGGCTTAGTTTTTTGGTTTGATGACACGTTTCAAACTGCATATCATAATAAGACTAAGAACCAGTGCGGTTTGAAATGCGTCATCCTACCCACGTGAATTCATGGTTACTTTTTTTGGTCGATGACAAGCTTCGAACAACACTAGTGCTTAGTCACATCATGATACATGTCAAAAATGCATCATCCCATCCATGTGATTTTATGGTTTACTTTCTTTTTTTCATTGATGCGCTTTGAACCGCACTAGTTCTTAGTCAAATCATGAAATGCTTTGAAGATGCATTATCCTATCATTGTGTTTTTATGGTTGACTTTTTTTGTTCGATAAAGCGTTTCGAACCTTACTGGTTCTTAGTCATATCATGGTATGGTTCGAAAACGCATCATCCTATCCTTGCGATTTTATGGTTTACTTTCTTTGTCCGTGGACGCGTTTTGAACCTTACAGGTTCTTAGTCATATACTGAAATGGGTCGAAAACGCATTATCCTATCCATGTGATTTTATGATTTATTTTTTTTGTTAGATGATGCGTTTTGAACTGCACTGATAATTAGTCATATCATGATATGATTAAGAACCAGTATGGCTCGAAATCCATTATCCTATTCTTTAATTTTGGAGCTTAATTTTTCATCATATTTAACATTTTGCAATAAAACTTTTTTTTTTCCATTTCCTGGGGTTGCTGGATTTCCTAACCATTTTCAGCACTCCACCCAGTCACCAGCGGGATTCTCATTATCCGTTCATCCCCTTCTCAATGTTTGGATCTAAATAGCACATTTGACCGTCATTGAGCTGATAAGTATTTTTCCACTTTTTTCATTGCAATTCATTAGCATAAGAAACTGTATTTAGACTTGCAAATGTTACTAACTGCTGACGTTTAAAAACAGATGCTAACTGGTGTAATCGTACATCAGTAGGGGTGCCATGTAGATCTTTCAAGTGGGCGGAAAACTTAGTACTCTACGGGTAATACTGGTTTCGGAAAACTTAGTACTCTACGGGTAATACTGGTTTTAACATAAGCAATATCCAAAAAATTTTGTTTTGTGTTTCTCATTCTGAAAACCAGCAAATTATAAATGTGCCCTTTGTTGTCTTCCCTTCATATGAGTGCCAAATAAAAAAAGAAAATTATTTTGTGATACTCTTTTGAGAGATGTTTCTGCTGTATGTGTTTATATGTGTCCATCCAGTGGTTGTGATGGGAATTGCAGTCTACCAGAGCTTTTGGAACTGTATTACCGTATATACTCGCATATAAGCCGAGTTTTTCAACCCAAAAATTGGGCTGAAAAGTACCCCCCTCGGCTTATACGCGAGTCATATACTGCAGCAGCCCGCCGGCAACCTGCATCAGTATACAGGCCCCCCCCCCATTAGTATCCAGGGCCCTCCCTTGCTCCGAAAACCTGTAATGTAAAATCGTTATACTTATCACTGTCCTGTCGCCGCCGTCCCCGCCGCTGCCATCGCGATCCTCCGGCTTCATCCGTCTTCTTCCAGCTTCCTCTGGTCGGCGCAGGCAATGACGTCATTGTCTGCGCCACAGGAGGAAGCCGGAAGACGCTGGATGAAGATGGAGGATCGTGATGGCAGCGGCAGGGACGGCGGCGACAGGACAGTGATAAGTATAATGATTTTACTTTACAGGTTTTCGGAGCAAGGGGGGGCCCTGGATACTAATGGGGGGGCCTGTATACTGATGGGGGTGATGGGCGGACTGCTGCAGTATATACCTCTGGGGCTGCTGTATACTACCACTGGGGCTGCTCTATATACCTCTGGGGCTGCTGGGGCTGCTGTATACTACCACTGGGGCTGCTGTATATACCTCTGGGGCTGCTGTATACTACCACTGGGGCTGCTGTATATACCTCTGGGGTTGCTGGGGCTGCTGTATACTACCACTGGGGCTGCTGTATACTACCACTGGGGCTGCTGTATACTACCACTGGGGCTGCTGTATATACCTCTGGGGCTGCTGTATACTACCACTGGGGCTGCTGTATACTACCACTGGGGCTGCTGTATACTACCACTCGGGCTGCTGTATATACCTCTGGGGCTGCTGGGGCTGCTGTATACTACCACTGGGGCTGCTGTATACTACCACTGGGGTTGCTGTGTATACCTCTGAGGCTGCTGGGGCTGCTGTATACTACCACTGGGGCTGCTGCTGTATATACCACTGGGGAGGCTGCTGTAACACTGCTGGGGCCTGTATATACCACTAGGGAAGCTGCTGTATACCACACTGCTGGGGGCTGTATACTACCACTGGGGAGGCCTGTATACCACTGGGGGGGCCTGTATTCCACACTGCTGGGGGCTGTATACCTGTGCTGGGGTCCGCCCTCGGCTTATACACGAGTCAATAGGTTTTCCCAGATTTTGGGGGCAAAAGTAGGGGGGTCGGCTTATACACGGGTCGGCTTATACACGAGTATATACAGTATATTGGTTTTTTATTTATTTTATTTTACCAGCCTTCATCTCGATCTCAAGTCATGCCAACATGATGATTGAATTGAGCAGCCTAGCTAGGTCCACCAGGGACTTCTCCAAGCCTAGGTAGGTCCACCAGGGTCTTCCCGAAGCCCAGATGGGTCCACCATGGTCTTCTCCATGTCTAAATAGGTCCACCAAGGTCTTTTCCACCGTTATCTTGATTGTATCAAGCTATTGAGATGATGGACTTCCTTTTCGCCTTGTTCCTTCCAATCCTCCAACCATGATCTCTTTCTCTAGTGATGTCTCTCTTCATGATGTGTCCAAAGTAAGCAAGTCATTGTTTGGTGATAGATACTTTGTCAAATACTTTGCTGAAGTCAAGATATACTATATCATATATCGTATACATACTACATTTCTCTGATCCACCCAGTCAGTTATTCTGTCGTAAAAGCTAATTTAGTCTGATATGACATATTAGTTACAAACCCATGCTGGCTCTGGTTAATCAATTCATTTTTATCCAGGTACTTGCATACATGTTGCTTAATAATTTGTTCAAATCTCTTTCCTAGCATAGAAGTCAGGCTTACAGGCCTATAGTTCCCTGGGTCCACCTCCTTCCCCTTTTTGAAGATAGGGACAACATTTGCTCTTCTCCAGTCATCTGGATCCTTGCTTGTAGTGACATGTCTGGCTTTATTTGTTCTTCTTGCCATCCATGGCATTGATAACATTCTTTTTCCAGCTCCTCATTTTGAAGGGGTTGATTCTTCTTCTGTCTTATTTCTCTATCATATATATTGCACATCCTCCATTTGTTAGTAAAGAAAGGACCAGACTATGTGCAAGCCATGTCTTCATCACCAGTGAAATGTTCCTTGATGTGAAGATCTTGTCCAATGACTTCATTGTTGATTTTCCCATAGCTCTTCTCCAAATGACTTCTGTTGTGGTCACTGCATCTTGAGTGATCATTGATCCGAGTAGGTTAAAGTCCTTTACAACTTCCAGTCGGTTGCTGTCCATCTCAGATATGTCCCAGTTGTACTTGGCTGGAGTCATTGTAAGAAAATTAAGTCCTTGACCATATTTACAGAAAAGAGGGGGCATATCTTATCTGTATACACCATTTCTACTTTAATAGGGGATGTAACGACCATGCGAGTGATTTGCTCTTGGTGACATCAATGTAAGTATAGCGCAGTATACATCAGTGTTCACTTGTCTATAACATTATTAAATCTCAGTTTTCAGGTCATGATTCTAATAAGGGGTTGAGAATTGTAAGGTTCGGGCTCGTATTAGCGACAAGGTCACGTCGCCTTTGCATGGTGGAAGTGGATGTCTGTACAAATTATCTGGAGTTGTGTAAAAAGATCCGTTCTCATTTCATCCTCCGTTCTGTTCCAAATGTGATTAAGATAACAAAGTGCAGTTGTGCGGATTGTTAAGTCTAACCTTTTTTGACAGCATGACTCGTTCATTCTCATTATTGTGTTGTGCGGAAATCTATGAATATTAGTCAGACAAACTGGAGATAACGTAAAGAGAAAAAAAGAAATGATGTTGTTTCCAATTAAACTACAACGTGCTCTGTAAACGCCTTGTATAGTTATTAGGGATAGATAGTATTCAGAGATGGGGTGTACGTACCCCTCTTTCAGCTGTTGCTTCACATCACCACAATAGAAAGCATCAAGTGCTCTTATCCGGAGAGCAGTAACTATTCGAGTAACTGGAAGGGAAAAGAGGTGACGTTCTTGTGGGGGTAGACCGGAGTCCCTGTTTCACACTTTACACCTGGGCATGATATTTTAATTACCCCTAGTTGACTTCTATTTATTTTCATAAGCCAAAATGTCGGACCCACCAAGACTTTGGACTACGTAGCTGTATTTAGGAGTTTAACACCTTACAGCCCTCTATACAGAATAGATGACCAGCAGCAAACTACTTGATGTGGACTGGAGCCCAATGGCGCTCCACGACAAATGATGTTAAAGGAGTAAGGGATCAGACAGTGAGATTATCATTGTCCAATCTTTTTGTTTTAAGGGAAATAAGCTTGCGTCAGATGTTTTTGCAAGCATCTCTCACCTCGTGTTAGGACTTTGGATGTTCAATTGACTTTCTGAGCATCTTCCCCCTTTTTAAGATGGTGTCCGCCACTTCGCTCCTTGTTCATGTGATTCTTCTTTCTGCCTTTATAAACCCCAGCCTAGCATCTAACCATGCTCAAGTATTCAGTTGAATTCCTGGCTTCCTGCTTCCTGTGATCCTCTAGTGAACCTCCTCTGGCAATCTACTTTGGCTTTTCCTGTGTTTGCAGTCCTACTCCAGCTACCACCCCTGTTCAGTACTTCTCCTGCAAACCTTTCAGACTTTACTACAGCTTGCCCATCCTGGGAAACGTAAGCCATGCATGCCTGTAAGTTATGCAGCTTCTCTGTTAGTTTTGTGCAGTTTAAGTTTCTCTGGACATTGCAGGACTTTGCAGGACTTTTCGAACTACACTGCACAGTTCCAAGTTCAGGACTTGGTCTTGTGACAACCTTTCCCAGGCTATCCTGAGAGTTTCTAAATTCATTGACTGTTTCTGCTATCAGCATCCACTAATGTGAATTGCTTCTAAAGAAACTTTCCTGTTTGTTGCCTGTTTGATGAACTTGCTCACTTGCTGCCTCTCACATTTGTTAACTGCCACAAAGTGCTAAATACAGTTTTGTTCACCTTTAAACGTGGTCTAAGGCTGAGGTCAGATTTGGAGTGCACAATCCGGTAACCGTATCCATTACCGGATGCGGTATTACCGTGTGCCGTCACATCTGGCATCACATTGCAGATCTGCAATGAGAAAACATTGTGGAACCAAAAACCGGATTCGGCACCACAAGGTACATTCATGTACCTTGCGGTACCGGATCCGGTTGCCATAGGCAGTAGTGATGAGCGAGTACTAAAATGCTCGGGTGCTCGAAGCTCGGGCCGAGCATCCCGAGATACTCGTGTACTCGGCCCGAGTACCGAGCCCAATGTTATCCTATGGGAGACCCTAGTATTTTTATGATATGACTGCCGGCAGCATGTAGAAACCCTAAAAATGTCAAAAAAGTCTCAGAAGAGTGCTGAAATGACATGGCAACACCATGGGGAAGACCCTTGGAAGCATTTCTCACTCAAAAGTCACAGCTGTGAACAATCTTGTCCGAGTTTCACGCCAATTTTACAGAGTCACCAGAAAACCTTCCAAAATGACACCAAAATGAATATTCAGGGTGGAAATGTTAAGGGCACATACCCAATAGTGAGATACAGCTGGTGTATGTTACTTTTTGTGATTACATGAAAGATTTTACGTGAAAACATTGTGCGGCATTCCGATGTCCCTGAGAAGAGACGAACATGAAGCCCTGTCTTGACATATTGTGTCCATTTTGAGGAACTGGGTCTATTCTAGTATTTTCCTTTGCCAGGGCAGTCTAAAATTGGGAGGTTCACAAATGCCCCTGGATAGAGACGTGCATGAGGGCCTGTAAACCTGAAGTGCCCATTGTAAGAAAGTGGGTGTATTGGAGTGTAGCCCTTTGGCAGGGCAGCCAAAAATTGGGAGGCTCCACATTGTCCCTGGATAGAGACGTGCAGGAGGGCCTATAAACCTGAAGTGGGTGTATTGTAGTATAGCCCTTTGGCAGGGCAGCCAAAAATTGGGAGGCTCCACATTGTCCCTGGATAGAGACGTGCAGGAGGGCCTGTAAACCTGAAGTGGATGTATTGTAGTATAGCCGTTTGGCAGGGCAGCCAAAAATTGGGAGGTTCAACAGTGACCCATGCATACAGACATGCAGTAGGGCCTGTAAACCTCAAGTGGGTGTATTGTAGTATAGCCCTTTGGCAGGGCAGCCAAAAATTGGGAGGTTCAACAATGACCCATGCATACAGACATGCAGTAGGGCCTGTAAACCTCAAGTGGGTGTATTGTAGTATAGCCCTTTGGCAGGGCAGCCAAAAATTGGGAGGCTCCATATTGTCCCTGGATAGAGACGTGCAGGAGGGCCTGTAAACCTGAAGTGGGTGTATTGTAGTATAGCCCTTTGGCAGGGCAGCCAAAAATTGGGAGGCTCCACATTGTCCCTGGATATAGACGTGCAGGAAGGCCTGTAGACCTGAAGTGGGTGTATTGTAGTATAGCCCTTTGCAGGGCAGCCAAAAATTGGGAGGCTCTACATTGTCCCATGATAGAGACGTGCAGGAGGGCCTGTAAACCTGAAGTGGGTGTATTGTAGTATAGCCCTTTGGCAGGGCAGCCAAAAATTGGGAGGTTCAACAATGACCCATGCATACAGACATGCAGTAGGGCCTGTAAATCTGAAGTGGGTGTATTGCAGTATAGCCCTTTGGCAGGGCAGCCAAAAATTGGGAGGTTCAACAATGACCCATGCATACATACAAGCAGTAGGGCCTGTAAACCTCAAGTGGGTGTATTGTAGTATAGCCCTTTGGCAGGGCAGCCAAAAATTGGGAGGTTCAACAATGACCCATGCATACAGACATGCAGTAGGGCCTGTAAACCTCAAGTGGGTGTATTGTAGTATAGCCCTTTGGCAGGGCAGCCAAAAATTGGGAGGTTCAACAATGACCCATGCATACAGACATGCAGTAGGGCCTGTAAACCTCAAGTGGGTGTATTGTAGTATAGCCCTTTGGCAGGGCAGCCAAAAATTGGGAGGCTCCACATTGTCCCTGGATAGAGACGTGCATGAGGGCCTCAAAACATTTTTCCCATTGAAAAGGAGCGGGTCTCCTGTTGTTGTAATGCCCATTCTAAAAGAATGGGCGAAAAAATTTACCACTGCGGGTATACCTGAAACAACAGCCTAACTATTGTAACGGTCATCATGGTGGCACATGAGGAGAAGGAGGAGCAGTCCAGCGATTAGCCAAAGTCCAGAAGTGTGTACCCATGGGTGAGTGGAGGTACATGGCAAATTCACATAACAAAATTTAAATTCAGTTGTCATTTGTTGGTGGTGTGGTGAAGTCTGGCCCAATCCAACCCTTGTTCTTCTTGATCAGAGTCAGCCTGTCAGCATTTTCAGTTGACAGGCGGGTGCGTTTATCAGTAATGATTCCACCTGCGGCACTGAAAGCACGCTCTGACTAAACGCTAGCGGCAGGGCAGGCCAGGACTTCCAAGGCGTAGAGAGCCAATTCATGCCACGTGTCCAGATGGGGAGACCCAATAATTGTAAGGCACAGAGGAATCTCGCAGTGCAGTTGTTCGATCTACAAGGTACTCCTTCAGCATCTGGCCAAACTTAGCATTTCTTGTGGCACTACCCCGCACCTCAGGGGCTGTGGTACGTGAGGGGCTGAGAAAACTGTCCCACATCGTAAAGACTGTTCCCCTACCTCTGGTGGATTGGACTTGTGCCCCTCTCTCGGCCGTACGCCTTGGTTGTCCACCGATTCCTGACCTATGCCGCTAGCGTTTTGTGAGGGGAATGATTTGCCTACTTCCGTGACTATGGCCTTCTGGAACTGCTGCATTTTGGCTGACTTCTCCGCCTCAGGAATGAGAGACATAAAGTTCTCCTTGTAGCGTGGGTCTAACAGTGTTGCCAACCAGTACTGATTGTCGGCCAAGATGTTCTGAACGCGAGGGTCACGAGCCAGGCAGCTTACCATAAAGTCAGCCATGTGCGCCAGACTCTTAACAGCCATCACTTCAGTATCCAGACCAACACGATGACTGAACATGCTGTCCTCCTCCTCCTCATCTCCCCTGTCCTCTGGCCAGTCACGCTGAATCGAGGGTATGACTGGTGTGCATGTCATATCCTCAATTTGGCCAGAGAGTTGCTCCATGTCTTCATCCTCCTCCTCCTCGTCATAGTCCTCCACTGCACGTTGTGATGAGATGAGGCAGGACTGTGTGTTTTCACCCACACCCACTACTGTTTCTTGCTCCAAGTCATCGCGCTCGGCCTGCAATGCATCCTCTTTGTTTTTCAGCAGAGACCGTTTTAGAAGGCAGAGAAGTGGTATGGTGACGCTAATAATGGCGTCATCGCCGCTCACCATCTTGGTGGAGTCCTCAAAGTTTTGGAGGACGGTACATAGGTCGGACATCCATCTCCACTCCTCAGGTGATATGTGTGGAGTTTTACCCATTTCCCGACGGCTTAGGTGATGCAGATAGTCCACAACTGCCCTCTTCTGCTCACATATCCTGACCAACATGTGCAGAGTTGAATTCCAACGCGTGGGGACATCACACACCAGTCTGTGAGCAGGAAGACGCAAACGGCGCTGAAAGCCGGCAAGGCCGGCTGAAGCAGCAGGTGACTTGCGAAAATGTGCAGACAGATGGCAAACTTTTACCAGCAGTTCAGACAGCTCTGGGTATGACTTTAGAAACCTCTGAACCACCAGGTTGAGCACATGGGCCACGCATGGAACATGCGTCAGCTGGCCTCGCCTTAAAGCTGCCACCAGGTTCCAGCCATTGTCACACACGACCTTTCCTGGCTTTAGGTTCAGAGGTGTGAGCCAGTGATCTGCCTGCTGTTTCAGAGCTGTCCACACCTCTTCTGCATTGTGGGGTTTCTCACCTATGCAGACTAGCTTCAGCACAGCCTGTTGCTTCCTCTCAGAGGCAGTGCTGCAGTGCTTCCAGCTTGGGACTGGTGTGGAGGGTACAGTGGATGAGGATGCACAGGAGGAGGAGGCTGAGGAGCATGACATTACGGAGCTGTAGAGTGTCGGTGAAACCCTGACAGAGGTAGGGCCTGCTATCCTTGGTGTGGGAAGGACGTGTTCCGTCCCTCGCTCAGACTGGGTCCCAGCCTCCACAATATTAACCCAGTGTGCCGTCAAGGAGATGTAGCGGCCTTGCCCACAAGCACTTGTCCACGTGTCTGTGGTTAGGTGGACTTTGGCTGAAACAGCGTTGTTCAGGGCACGTGTGATGCTGTTGGACACGTGGTTATGCAATGCGGGGACGGCACATCTGGTGAAATAGTGGCGGCTGGGGACCGAGTAACGTGGGATAGCAGCCGCCATCAGGTCGCGGAATGCTTCTGTCTCCACCAGCCGGAAAGGCAACATTTCTAGCGCTATGAGTCGCGAAATGTGAGAATTCAGGACTGTGGCATGTGGGGCGTTGGCAGCGTATTTGCGCCTGCGTTCAAATGTTTCCTGAATGGATAATTGAACGCTGCGCTGGGACAAGGACGTGCTTGATGGTGGTGTTATTTGTGAGTGGGCAACTTCAGGTGCAGGGTCGGAGGCTTGTTCGCGGCCAGCATGGACAGGGGATTGGCTCACACGCACAACACGCGAAGACGTAGCAGTGACATCAGCAAGCACCGCCAACTTAAAAAACTCCCAGACTCGGGAAGACCTAACATTTGCAGAGGCATCTTGTGTTGTTGTTCCGGGGAACAGTTGCCTGCCTTCTGCCTGCAGACACGACCCTGCTTCATACTGCCTGTTGGGATGCTACGCCTCCCTCCCCCTGTGCACTGCTGGCCTCGCTCTGCATATCCTCCTGCCATTTTGGGTCAGCTACTGGATCATCCACCACGTCGTCTTCCTAGTCCGCACCCTGATCCTCCTCCTGACTTCCTGGCAATTGTGTCTCATCATCGTCCACCCCTTGTTGAGACACGTTGCCAACGTTCCGTTCGTGAGAAAGTGGCTGCTCAAATATTTGGGCATCTGTACATACCATCTCCTCATCACTCACTTCAACAGGAGCTGGCGAGAGGCCAGATTCTGCGAATGGATACGTGAACAGCTCTTCCGAGTGTCCTAGTGTGGGATCAATAATGTCCGTGGACGTGTACTCGGCCTGGTGATAGGAAGGAGGATCAGGTTGGGAAATGTGTGGTGCAGTATCACGGCTACTGACACTTGACCGTGTGGAAGACAGGGTGTTTGTGGAGGTGCCCATCTGACTTGAAGCATTATCCGCTATCCAAGTAACAACCTGTTGACACTGGTCTTGGTTCAAGAGCGGTGTACTGCTGCGGGCCCCAAGAATTTGGGACAGGACGTGCGAGCGAGTAGATGTGCCACTTTGTTGTTGGGAAATTAGTGCTTGCACACGACCTCGGCGTCTGCCTGCATCACCATCACGTCCACTTCCTTGTTCCTTGCCAACGCCCTTGCCAACGCCCTTGCGCATTTTGCCTGTACACAGCGACAACAGTCTGGTGACTGTTCAGGTCACAGAAGAGTAGGATTTTAGTCCCTAACCTGTATCAAGGTAGTAAGTACAACAGTCTGGTGACTGTAATGGTCACAGGAGAGAAGGGTTTTAGTCCCTAACCTGTATCAAGGTAGTAAGTACAACAGTCTGGTGACTGTAATGCTCACAGGAGAGAAGGATTTTAGTCCCTAACCTGTATCAAGGTAGTAAGTACAACAGTCTGGTGACTGTAATGGTCACAGGAGAGAAGGATTTTAGTCCCTAACCTGTATCAAGGTAGTAAGTACACCAGTCTGGTGACTGTAATGGTCACAGGAGAGTAGGACTTTAGTCCCTAACCTGTATCAAGGTATTAAGTACACCAGTCTAGTGAATGCAATGGACACAGGAGAGTAGGATTTTAGTCCCTAACCTGTATCAAGGTATTAAGTACACCAGTCTGGTGACTGTAATGGTCACAGGAGAGTAGGATTTTAGTCCCTAACCTGTGTCAAGGTAGTAAGTACACCAGTCTGGTAACTGTTCAGCTCACAGGAGAGTAGGATTTTAGTCCCTAACCTGTATCAAGGTAGTAAGTACAACAGTCTGGTGACTGTAATGGTCACAGGAGATTAGGATTTTAGTCCCTAACCTGTATCAAGGTAGTAAGTACAACAGTCTGGTGACTGTAATGGTCACAGGACATTAGGATTTTAGTCCCTAACCTGTATCAAGGTAGTAAGTACACCAGTCTGGTGACTGTAATAGTCACAGGAGATTAGGATTTTAGTCCCTAACCTGTATCAAGGTAGTAAGTACACCAGTCTGGTGACTGTTCAGCTCACAGGAGAGTAGGATTTTAGTCCCTAACCTGTATCAAGCTAGTAAGTACTGTTATGGTCACAGAAAAGCTTGGATTACGATCTGGATCACCCTGCCTATATCCTCCTAGATTAGTCCTGAGAAGGACTGTTGTGGTCAGCAGCAGTTTGCAGCCCTGCTCCGGATCTACCTATGAGGGCCGCAAATCTGTCCCTAAGCAGCAGCAGACACTCTCCCTACACTCACTGTCTGAATGCCTGTGTGCAGAGCACAGCGCGGCCGGGTCTTATAAAGGCTCGGTCACGCTGTGCAGGCCGGCCAATCACTGCAATGCCACAACTAACAGGGCTGTGGCATTGCAGTGGTCTGCCAGCCAATCCCTGCATGTGGGCTGGCTCTCAAAAGAGCGCCAACATGCAGGGATGAGGACCACGAGCACAGCACAAGTATCGCGAGATTACTCGGTGCTCGCCGAGTAGCCCGAGTACAGTGATACTCGTGCAAGTACTGAGCAGCGCAGAGCATACTCGCTCATCACTAATAGGCAGCCATTATAAAAAAAATGAATCCGATTTTTTAACTGCTCCGAAAAATGCAGCCTGCGTGATTTTTACCGCAGGCACAACCGGATGCGGTAACCATATTGCATTAAGTGCAATCCAGTTTTTCTATTTCAATTTCTATTTTTCCATTTTTTACAGATCCGGATCCGGTTTTGACCATTTTTAATGGACAAAACGGCACATGTGACCCTAGCCTTAATGTTCTATTTATGCCTTGGGATTCAAACCTGTGAGCTTGTGGTGCTTGATTTGTGTTGGCAGTGAATTACTCATGACACTCTCCAAGTGTGTGACAACAGAGCTTGTTTATTCAGGAACAATCAGGAACAATTAATTATAAGCTTAGGATCAGGAATAAATCATTTGTGTGCCTCTAGCTGTGCAGCATCTGCAGCTGCTTCTTCTCTCATGCACGGACACAGGAAACTGGATACAGTCACATGCTCTTCCTGTGTGAGCCTCATAGACAGGAATGGAGTTGTTGCACTAAACATATTCCAACAATTTGCTTCTTTGTCTTCAAAGCCACAGTAGGTTATTTTTTTTTTTGTGAAGGGGGGGTTCTTACTATATGCTGTGCTTGTATGCTTCTTTGTGGATTCTACTTGGAGTTACAGCCATACTGCCTTTGGATGTCTGCTATTTAGATAAGGTTAAAAATGTTTATACTGTGTTAGCCAGCAGATAGATAAATATATATTAGAATGTGAGAGTCCTCAGTGGTTGATACCTTTTAATGGCTAACTGAAAAGATGGTAAGAAAAAGCAAGCTTTCGAGACTCTGGTCTCTTCATCAAGCTTAATAATGACACAAAATCTGAACACACACATATGCAGGGTAGGATAATGTAGTAAAAAAGGCAAGCTTGGTAAAGCATTGATCAGAGTTGGGAAGAGGGTGAGAGCATCTGGGGCAGTTAGCATCAGCGTCCAAACATTAGTTGTTTCTTAAAGTTTGGATATTCCTCAATTAATGTAAAAAGACATAAATCCAGGCGACACATTTATTCCTGCTCTGAATATGTCAAAGGACAACATACTCCCAGACTCTGCTGTCTCTCTGCGATTTGAAAAGACCTTTCAAGGCTAGTATTTTCATACCCATTATGGTATGATCAGGGCTACAAAAATGATTGGCCACAGGTAAATCCATTCTCTTTTCTTTTATTGTGTGGCGGTGAGAATTCATTCCTGTTCTAAGTTTCTGCTCTGTCTCTCCTTCCTACAGGTTCCCGCTCACACATTTTGTACATATCATTAAGTACACCACATTGGCTGTGGTGCAGCTGAAGATCCCTAGGATCTTGTAGTCCTGAAGTCTGAAGTTGTGTCATTATTTGCCTGATGAAGAGATCATAGAGTCTCGAAAGCTTGCTTTGCTTTTTCTTACCATCTTTTCAGTTAGCCATTAAAAGGAGCCAACCACTGAGGATTCTCACATTCTAATACAACAGATGGAGATCAGCTAGGTTATTAATCATTGCTATTTCATCTATCTGCTTACTCTTTTCAGAGTTTTGTCTAGCAATGGTAGTTTACCTTTTACTTTGTTTTTGTGGTTTTATGGTTTCTCACTCAGGGATCCTTCTACCTTTGCACACCTTCAGGGTTTTAGTGCTCTTCCCCTTTCCTCTGGTTCCTAAGGAGGGACAAGGAACACTTGACAGATGATTTTGAAGCAAGGTCTGAGTTGTGTTCTCTTAGCCCTGTGGTTAGGACAATTCCAGCCTACATCAATGCCATCTGGTTGTGCTGTATTATATTCTGCTCATACTGTCAAGAGCATGCTGTGTCCTGTTGTCCCCTCTGTAAGATCTGAGAACAGAATGTCTCGGCATTTACTCAATCACAGGCTTTTTGTGGAGCTGACATGAGACAGATTTCTAGTGCTCTTGTTCTGCTATGCTGAAGGGATTAAGGACCTTTTCACTGCTTTTCTCTTTGCCATTCAGCTGTAGCTTGTAATTACCCTCCCCTTCCACTATATCTACCAACCTCTGATGTCACTCCATGACAGATATAGCATTTGTATTCAGTCCATAGTGTGTGAGCTCATTCCTGTGTGTCGCAGAGGTATTGATCCGGAAACACAGCGATTGTCTGGAGAATTCCCTCGAGTCCTATCATACCTGTTATCCTGCCTGTATTCCCTGAGTGTTTCCTGGCTCTCCTGCCCCTTCACACCCTTGGTGGGAGGACAGTTAA
The DNA here is from genome assembly GCA_033576535.1 of Allobates femoralis. Classification (NCBI taxonomy): domain Eukaryota; kingdom Metazoa; phylum Chordata; class Amphibia; order Anura; family Aromobatidae; genus Allobates; species Allobates femoralis. The sequence continues at coordinate 33,400,123 of JARQOC010000003.1, forward strand.
GTGAGTCACATTTAGGAGTTTAGCTACGCTCAAGACCCTGGCATCCTCACCTTCAGAGGTAATTTTGTGGACAGAGACTAGTCTAGGGTCACCTAGCTGTAGAGACAGTTCAAGTGCACACAGTCCCTGTTTTATAACAGTCAAAGGGGTTTAATGTCTCCTTTTATGCTTGTTCTGTTGTACTGTTGTGCTTAGCAACCCTCTCCCCTGCCTTCTGAGAAGATATGTTAAACTATCAATGGCCTTTCAGGTAGCGAGGTCCGTGCAGTCATCATCTAGTCCTGCGGTCAAGGATTTACCTATTTATGCAGGTGCCTTTCGAGACTGCACAGTAGGAGTACTATTCTGGATGGAACAAGCTAGATAGAGGTGTGGAAGCTGAGAGATTGTGCTTTCCAAGCCTAAGTGATCAAGACACATACAGATCAAGGGCTTAAGGATTTACCTCTCCAGGGGAGAAGTAGCAAAACAAAATGCATAACAAAAGTCAATGTGCAATACAGAAACAGTTGAGAACATCTCCACTATCTCTGATATGGAACGGCAGTCACCTTGCTCAGCCAGTGCTCCGCATAGGCACTCCCCAAGTGAGCAATTGTCCAATTTTACCGGGGCTGCCCTGAAGACAAAAAGCAATCATAGAGGGTGAAAGTAACCTCTAATCTTCCTTAAACCACTGGGAAATTTAAAATTAAGGCAGGCTTCACACCTCGATTTTCAGCTATCAGGTTCTGTCCGATTTGAATCGGACAGAACCTGATCCGGTTTTGCCCCCATGTATCCCTATGGTGCCGGATTAGTCCTATTTGGCCATCCGGTTTTGTATTTTCCACCCGTGATCCGATTTTGTCCGTTTTTTCCGGGCACCAGATCGGAGTTAGCATCATTTTTTTGCTCCAGTGCAAAAATCAGACAAAATTGGATCGTCACAGACCCGAGGTGATCTGGCGCCCATAACATGGAAGTCTATGGGCACCGGATCCGGCAAAAAATTGAATTGTTTCCCTGATCCGATTTGTTTCACAGCACAGGCTCTGATCTATCAGTCTCTGTGTGCAGTGCCGCTGTTTAGGGTGCTGAATGAGCATGGCAGCATTTCGGAGACATGGCTGGGAGTTCAGCACCATGGACAGCAGCACAGCACACACGGCTGAGATTTCAGCGCCATGGACAGCAGCATTGCACACACAGACAGATGTCAGCACTGTGGACAGCAGCAGAAAATCGAATCCTGCAAAAAACAGGATCGGCGGGCATATTTGGCCACACTCCTGCATTTTTCATGTCCTGAAGCATCTCTTTTGCTTTTTGGTAGTGAGTGGGCTGTATAGGCCTGTACCTCTCTTTGATAGGTGCATGGTTGTTTGTGGGGATGTGATGTTGTACCCCTTTAATCCTCCCAAAGTCAAGTGGGTGTTTGCTGAACACTTGCTCATACTCCCGAACTACCCGGTATACTCCATTTTTCTGGTGAGTAGGTGTATTGTCAGTTCCTACACTGAGCTCCTGACACCATTTCTCTCACTGATCTTTGGAGTGAGGGGGTTCGTCAGTTACTGTTTGTGAGAAGGATTTTACATCAATTATAGCGTTGTTTTCGACCTGGTACAATTTTGCAACAGTAGCATATCTTGGCAGTCTGACTTCGTCATCACCATAATTTAATATGCGTACGGGGACTCTCCCTTTTCTCACATCGACCAACCCTCTGGCTGTCAAGAGCGTAGGACTACTATCAGACATTACAGGTTCTACTACAGCTTGGTAGTCCTGCCCTCTGAGGCCTATGGCTGCTCGACACCAGATCATCATTTCACTTCTGGGTGGTACCACAATTGGAATGGGATCTGTTACCCGTACTCTTCCAATTTCACCATTTGACATTTTTACCTGTTGTTGATATACCAGAGCTCTGATCTGTCTTTGGATAGCTCTCCTCTCTCTTGGTCTACCAGCATCAGCACTCTGTTGGAGTAAAAACAACACTTCATCGAGACATTTAACCATGACATTAGTACCCAGTATTACATGTGGATCCCTCTCGTATGGTCTATCCTAAACCTCTATGATACCCTGGTTTTTCAGCTGCACCCTCCCCACCTTTACTGTTGTCCCTCTACTGGAACTATCAAACCATTAGTTGCTTCAATGTTCAGATAAGGGTGCGGGGGTTCTAGCTTAACATCTGGCCAGAACCGCTTGTAAAGGATACTCGGGATGGTTGTCACCTGGGATCCAGTGTCTATCAAGGCTGAGGTAGCGATGCCATTGATGATGATTGATAAGTACGGACAGTCTCCTACGTACTTATACTCCCAGTTGGTCGGGCCTGGACAGTCTACTCCTGGGGTTGGTCCTTCTCGCCCAGGGGTTGCTCGTTTAAAGGACTGGATTGGTAGGTGTTTCCTCTTTTGTCGCAGTCACTCTATTGGCCGATGCGATGTCCATCAGGGGTGTAACGAGCTGGGCGGTTTTCCTTTTGGTGGTGGTGTCTTCTTTTTCATCCATGGGACATCGTCGGGGCTGTCAGCGAGCTGGATCTTGTCCAATGACCTTGCTTCTGTCTTGGGTCTTCTCCCACGTTGGAGTTTGGCCATGTCTTTCATCAGCTGCTCTACATTGGCACACAGTTGTTCAAACCGGTTGGGTGTTACAGTCTGTGCGCTGGACTGAACCATGGGAATTGGAGATGCTGCTGCCGGCACGGAAGGTGTGTTAGTACCAGGGGCATAACTAGAACTGGCAGGGCCCCATAGCAAACTTTTGAACGGGGCCCCCTCCAAGACAGGCCCTCAATGACACGCCCCCTTCAAGACACACACCCCTGATGGTATACAGGCCCCCCAGTGGTATACAGGTGTCCCCAGTGGTAGTATACAGCAGCCTCCCCAGTGGTATATACAGACCCCAGCAGTATATACAGCAGCCCCAGTGGTATACAGCAGCCTCCCCAGTGGTATACAGCAGCCTTCCTAGTGGTATGTACAGGCCCCAGCAGTATGTACAGCAGCCCCAGTGGTATACAGCAGCCTCCCCAGTGGTATATACAGGCCCCAGCAGTATTACAGCAGTCTCCCCAGTGGTATATACAGGCCCCAGCAGTATATACAGCAGCCTCCCCAGTGGTATATACAGGCCCCAGCAGTATATACAGCAGCCCCAGTGGTATACAGCAGCCTCCCCAGTGGTATATACAGGGCCCAGCAGTATATACAGCAGCCCCAGTGGTATACAGCAGCCTCCCCAATGGTATATACAGGCCCCAGCAGTATATCAGCAGCACCCCAGTGGTATACAGCAGCCTCCCCAGTGGTATATACAGGCCCCAACAGTATATACAGCAGCCCCAGTGGTATATACAGGCCCCAGTGGTGGTATATACAGGCCCCAGTGGTGGTATATAGAGGCCCCAGAGTGGGGCCCCCAGTGGTGGTATATACAGGCCCCAGTGGTGGTATATACAGGCCCCAGACTGGGGCCCCCAGTGGTGGTATATACAGGCCCAGTGGTGGTATATACAGGCCCCAGTGGTGGTATATACAGGCCCCAGACTGGGGCCCCCAGTGGTGGTATATACAGGCCCCAGTGGTGGTATATGCAGGCCCCAGACTGGGGCCCCCAGTGTTGGTATATACAGGCCCCAGTGGTGGTATACAGGGCCCCCCCTGCTGCATACCTGTAAAGGAATACATCATTATACTTACTTATCCCTGCTGCCGCTGTCGCCGCTCTGAGATCGCGCTCCTCCGGGTCTTCATGCTTGCTCCAATGACGTCATTGCCTGCGCCCGCCTGTCACAACCAGGAAGCATGAAGATCCGGAGCGCGGAGCAGAGCGGCGGCAGCCGGCAGAGATAAGTAATCGCAGCTGACCGGATAGCAGCGTAGCGGCGCTGGGTCCAGGCCACCCACAAGCGCCGGGCCCCAAATCGACCGCTACGTCTGCTATGCCGGTAGTTACGCCCCTGGTTAGTACACTGCGGCTGTGAGGTTAGATCGGGCACTGTAGGGAACTGCTGTCCTCGCACTGTTAAGTCTCTTAAAGTATCAAACTCTGCGTCAAGGTTTTGCAGGGACCACCAGCGTGCCTGTTTCTTATCATCAGGTAGTCTCACAACAAATTGTCCAATTAACGCTTTGTTTTCATCTTTAACACTGTCAGGATCGACTTGTTTTAACAGTCTCAGTGCTTCTTGTAAGCGCAGTGAGTAGTCCAGGACACTCTCCTGTGCCCCTTGCTTCGGTATGATGCTCAAAAACTCGATTTAACTTAGCAAATATCTGCTCCACAGACTCCTGAGCTTCTATAGACCAGTTTCGGCTCTGCAGCTCTGCTGCATCTGTTAACTGTCCCATTATAACTGAAGCTCTCTGCTAACCGGTCATGGCGTACATATCCAGCGCTTGGTATATCTTCCTTTGGAACGTATCCAGGGTGCCGGGTTTACCGCTGTACTTTGGTAACCAGGCCGCATTCGGGACGTACGGTAGAGATATCGGCATAATCGGAGCGGGTTGCTGCGGCATACCGCCGAAGGGTGGCTGACCTGCTGGTGGTACGTTTGGCTGTACCGGGGGTGCAACTGGTTGGTTTACTTGCGGGGTTACCGCGTTGCCGGAATCCGAGTCACTCATCCTCGCTCCCCCTTAGTTAAGCGCGGCCAGTCCTTTCTATTTCAGCGGAAGTTGTCGGCCTCAGGGTGAGGAGTGAGGCACTACGGGAGTTTCCGATTTCTGCTGCGTTCAGTGGAACTCGTCAGAGCATGGGGGTGGGGCCTATCTTCGCGCCCTTTGCAAAGTAACGCCCCTTCTTTTCCCGCCTTCTGCGCAGCAATGGCGGTTCAAATGCACAGTTCAATAATCACAGTCATTAAAATAGCACACAATACCCGTTGGGAAACGGGCCTGC
>JARQOC010000003.1:33405130-33472704 GCA_033576535.1 Allobates femoralis
AATAGCAGAATGATCAAAATTCTTATGAATTAAAATATCTGCCCTACATTACCCTGAAATAAATAATTGCTCCTCCTCAGTCTTCCCTGCACAAAATATGATTTATACACTGTCCCTCTTCTGGCGCACGCCTTCCACACTGCCAGCTCATCACCCTGCCCTCTTCTTTCCATACCGTACTCCCTGATCACACTGTCCTCTCACACTGTGTCCCCCTATTCTGTCCACTGTTTATACTGTTCTTCCTCATCACACTCCCCCTCCTCGACATATTGTCCCCTCCTGGCAGGGGCCTCACACTGTCCACACACGCTGACCCCTCTCCATACACCCTCACACTACTCACTCTCTATTCTCTGCCCACTTATATTTTTCTCTTCCATACTGTTTCTTCACTACCTCACTCCCCCTCTAACTTCACATACTGTGTCCACACCAATGTCCTCCTCACTCCACATACTGTGCGCAGCCATCTCCCACACTTCACATCTCTGTCCACACTGATCTCCTCCTCACTCCACATTCTGTGCCGAAGCCATCCCCCTCACGCCTCATACTGTATCCACACTGATCTCCCCTCACTCCACATACTGTGCCACAGACATCGCCCACACTTCACATAATGTGTCTACATCAATCTCCTCCTTAATCCACATACTGTGTCGGCAGCCATCCCCTCACTCATACTGTGTCCACACTGTTCCCCCCTTACTGCATATACCATACCACAGCCATACCCCTCTCACTCCACATACTGTGTCGGCAGCCATCCCCCCTCACTCTTCATATTGTGTCTACACTCTTCCCCCTCACGTGACATACCATATCGCAGCCATCCCCCTCTCACTCCACACACCGTGCTGCAGCCATCTCTCCTCACTCCACATACTGTGCTGCAGCCATCACCACTCACGCCTCAAATTTACCCGCTTTGGTCACATATTTACCCCAACCTTTCCCCCCCCCTAGTTTGGATCACATATAATCTCCCCCTCCAGTTTGGCTCAGACAGTCTGTCCCCACCCTTCCCCCAGTTTGACTCATATGTCGTCGTCCCCCCAGTTTGGATCACATATACACCCCCACTCCCCCCAGTTTGACTCACATATAATCCCTCACACTTTCCACCCCCCAATTTGACTCAGATATGACCCCCCATCCCTTCCCCCAGTTTGACACACATGTTCCCCCCCAGGTTGGATCCCATATACTCCCCCCTCCTCCCAGTTTGACTCACTTATAATCCCTCACATCCTTCCCCCCCCAGTTTGACTCACATGCCCCTCCAGTTAGGATTACATATACTACCCCCCTCCCCCCAGTTTGACTCTCATATAATCCCTCACACCCTTCCCCCCCTCCCAGTTTGATTCACATATCACCAACCCCCCCCAGTTTGGAACACATGTACTCCCCCCAGTTTCACTCACATATAATCCCTCATACCCTCCTCCCCAGTTCAACTCACATATCACCCCCACCCTCTCTCCCCCAGCTTGACTGACATATACCCCCTTCCCCTAATTACATTAATCTTCAGGGTCTTCAGCTCATGTAGCTGGAGAACTTTTCCCCATCCTGCCGCCAATGCAGGGCCGCTGGGTGTCGTCAGCAGCGTGGTCAGGTGATCTGATCACACTGCTGAGGTCCTCACTGACCCGGAAGTGCGGGGAGCAGGGCGGAAGAAACGGCGCAGGCTGCTTCCATAGTACAGAGTGTCTGAAAGACACTCTGTGCTATGGGATTGCAGGAGCCGGCACACGCCACTTTCTCTGCTCCCCGCTGTCAGATGACCACGAAGAGCAGAGAAAAGCCGGCTCCCATGACGGCGGCAGCGGCACGCGGCGGCGGGGGGGGGGGGGGAGGGGCGCAATATATGGCAGGCGGGGAGACTCCTCGGGCACTGCAGCAGGAGGCTGACAGCGCCCCCCCTGACTGCTGCGCCCGGGGCACATGCACCCCCAGCCCCCCCCCTAGATACGGCCCTGACAGTGCTAACCACTGAGCCACCGTATACTCTGCTACACACTGAGCCACCGTATACTCTGCTACACACTGAGCCACCGTATACTCTGCTACACACTGAGCCACCGTATACAGTGCTAACCACTGAGCCACAATGTCTTATAATAATATAATAATATATCTTACACATAGACAAAAAATAAATATAAAAGGAAATGTTATAGCATTAGTCAGGGGTGCAAACCACACACAAATTGGATATCAGATGGCGCCCCCTGCTGCTCCAATATGAGGCACTAAATGTATTTTAAGGAAGGGATCCTATACAATATTTCATCAGTGGACTCCTGTTACTGAAAAGTAAGTAAAGATCGCCATCTGCTGTTCTGTGTTGAGAATGCAACAAGAATGTAAGAAAGTGTTCAGCACATACAGGTGCATCTCAAAGAATGAGAATATCATCAGTAATCTAATATATAAAGCTGAATGTGTGTATGTGTGTGTGTATGTCCGGGATTGGCATATACACCGTCGCAACTACAGCCACAAATTTTGCACAGTCACACGTCTGGACCCCGAGAGCGTCATAGGCTATGTTGTGAGGCGAAATTTTAACCCTGTAACCCTCTTTGTAAATATAATGTAAATATGTAACACTTGTAAAGATTGAGCACCTGATTGTATATATTTCTATCTTTCCAGCGATATTTGTGATCAAGGACCTAAAAGTCCGAAACGTCATACTGTCGCAATTCTAACAAGAGCACCTTCCAAATAAACATTCACCAATAAGCAAAAAGACTAGAAGTGTGTGTGCAGTGATTCTAACAGACTTGAATACGGGACTCAAGAGCCCCCTTCACTAGCACCACACCCCTTCATGTGCCGCGTGCTAACCATTGAATCAGATATTACACAGCACAAAGAGACACACACAACAGAGAACACACACACACAGACCCCCCCCACAGGGACACACACATACACACCCTATAGGGAAACATGCACTCACCCCACAGGGACACACACACACCACAAAGAGACACACACAACAGAGACACACACCACACAGACCCCCCCCACAGGGATACACACACATACACACCCTATAGGGACACATGCACTCACCCCACAGGGACACACACACAACACGAGACACACACCACACAGACCCCCCTCCCCAAAGGGACACACACATACACAGCCCAGAGACACACACACCACACAGATAGACACAGATGTGCACAAATCACCTCACACAACTCGCCTCATACGTGTGCTATCTTTAATTTCCAAACATAAACATCTGATTAAAAACAGCCAATGTGCAACACATGTGCCATATAGGGAATTAAGGCAGATGTCAGTCACATGAGCTATGTATTATGTGTATGTGTGAGGTAATATATACTGCCCGGCCAGGGGGAGGGTTTACTATTGGCTGGAGATTTATTAGGCTGCCTATAGCAACCAATCACAGCTCAGCTTCTATTTTCCTACAGGTCATTAATATGACATATTCAAATTCTATTTTGTTATAGCTAACATCAGTTATTTATTAACCCGGCGTAGCCGGTACTACAGCTAGTCTAATATATAAAGCTGAATGTGTGTGTGTGTGTGTGTGTATGTATGTGTGTATGTATGTGTGTTGTATATCCGGGATTGGCATCTACACCGTCGCAACTACAGCCACAAAATTTTGCACAGTCACACGTCTGGACCCCGAGAGCGTCATAGGCTATGTTGTGAGGCGAAATTTTAACCCTGCGCGTTCCAGTTCACCAAACAATTTTGCCCCTATCTACATGATGGGGAAAAAGTGAACGGAAAAGTGTTGGAGGAAAATCGACAGCTGTCAGCTATAGCCACAAAATTTTGCACAGTCACACGTCTGGACCCCGGGAGCGTCATAGGCTATGTTGTGAGGCGAAATTTTAACCCCGCACATTCCAATTCACCAAACCATTTTGCCCCTATCTACATAATGGGGAAAAAGTGACAGTTACCAGTTGACAGTTGTGAATGAGAGGGGCTTAATGATAGCACCAAAGACTAACAGCAATATCCAGCATATAGTCACTAAAGTGGGGCCCCAACATGGGATATTCACCACACACAGGGACATGTATACACACCACACGCACACAAAGAGTAACAGCAAGTGTATAGTCGCTAAAGTGCAGCCCCAACATTGGATACTCACCACGCCACCCGAACAAACACACACACACACCACAAAGAGACACACACAACACAGAGACACACACCCCCCCCAAGGGGACACACACACACTCTATAGCGACACATGCACTCACCCCACAGGGACACATACATACCACAAAGAGACACACATAACACAGAGACACACACCACACAGACCCCCCCCACAGGGACACACACACATAGCCACCCTATAGGGACACATGCACTCACCCCTCAGGGACACACACACCACAAAGAGACCCACACAACACAGAGACATACACACCCACACAGACCCCCCCCCCCCAACAGGGACACATACACACCTATAGGGACACATGCACTCACCCCACAGGGACACACACACACCACAAAGAGACACACACAACAGAGATACACACAGACCCCCCACAGGGACACACACACACATACACACCGTATAGGGACACATGCACTCACCCCACAGGGGCACACACACACACCACAAAGAGACACACACAACAGAAACACACACCACACAGACCCCCCCCCCACAGGGACACACACACACATACACACCCTATAGGGGCACATGCACTCACCCCACAGGGACACACACCACAAAGAGACACACACCACAAAGAGACACACACAACAGAGACACACCCCACACAGACTTCCCCCCACAGGGACACACACATACACAGCCCAGGGACACACACACCACACAGACAGACACAGATGTGCACAAATCACCTCATACAACTCGCCTCATACGTGTGCTATCTTTATTTTCCAAACATAAACATCTGATTAAAAACAGCCAATGTGCAACACATGTGCCATATAGGGAATTAAGGCAGATGTCAGTCACATGAGCCGTCTATTATGTGTATCTGTGAGGTAACATATACTGCCCGGCCAGGGGGAGGGTTTACTGTTGGCTGGAGATTTATTAGGCTGCCTATAGCAACCAATCACAGCTCAGCTTCTGTTTTCCTACAGGTCATTAATATGACATATTCAAATTCTATTTTGTTATAGCTAATAGCAGTTATTAACCCGGGCGTAGCCGGGTACTACAGCTAGTTCAATACATAAAGTGAAACATATCTATTATATAGAGTCATTACACAGAGTGATCTATTTCACTGTGTTATTTCGGTTAATGTTGATGATTATGGCTTACAACCAAAGGCCATTATCTCAGACAATTAAAGTAGGGAGGATGAAGAGTCGGAGAGATAAAATATGATCTAAATAGGTATCAGAGGCTTCACCTTGTGTGGTTGTGAGAGTCACAACCACTATAAAAGCAGATCAGGGCTGCTGCAGTCCCCAGTGTGGTGCATATAGAGTAGGGAGGATGAAGGGTTAAACACCACGATGCTGTATTCCATGAGACATCAAAGGGTGAATATAATATTGATTCGTTAGTCAACACGTTCCAGGGCTCCCTGGCCTCTTCCTCAGGACAAATCAATATCGTACTGCCATGTTTCAGGGAGCACTGAAACGCGTTGGCCAATAAATCAATATTATATTCACCCAGTGATGTCTCGTGGAATATGTTAGCACAGTTTTTAACCCTTTATCCTCCCTACTTTAATTTTCTGACATAATCCCTTTGGGTTTTCATTGGCTGTAAGCCATAATCATCAACATTAACAGAAATAAACACATGAAATAGATCCATCTGTGTGTAATGACTCTATATAGTAGATGTGTTTCACTTTATGTATTGAGAGATATTGGATGATATTTTGATGAGATGCTCCTGTAATGTGATTGGAGAATTCTGAATTTTTGCACTGCACACTTTTTGGATTCCCCCATGCTGGCAGCTGGAGTGAACGGTCATGTGAGCACAAGTGTAAGCCTTGTATACTTCTGGCTACATTCCACTAGATAAGTATTACCTTGCTTAATTCACTAGTTATGAATAAGACCACGCATATCTAGATGACACTGACAGCATTTATGTAAATTGCATACTTGCAGTTATATGACCTCTCGCTCTCACCGCTGGCACCAGAGAATCCTGACAGCGGGCAGTGTGCGCACTGTGAGTATTCAGAAGTCTGCAGTCGCATAAAGAGACACACAGAGTGTCTGCAGGCTTTGATCACAAAACGTGGACAAACTCTTTAATGCTTCTAACATAAATAAAAATATAATAATCATTACCTTTAAGACATCACAATACTTTATTAACAAAGCCATGTATTACGTAATCTGAAAAGTTAGGGATGGCAACATGTACAGGATCAATACCAATAACAGGACAAGATATGATCACCATCAGTAATCACACTCACAGTACAAATTAAAACACAAAAACCATCACAACCATCATAAGTATAAAAATACATCACCAGAACCACTATAGGTATAAAAAAACCCCATAGCAAATCATCAAACCACTCATCATCTGTACAAAAAAAACCAGCATCACAACCCTCATCAGTACAAAAATACATCACCAGATCCACTATAGGTATAAAAGACAGCATCAAAACCCTTATCAGTACAAATATATATTACCAGAACCACTATTGGTATAAAAACATAGTATCACAACCCTCTACTGTACAAAAATACATCAGCAAAACCACTATAGTATAAAAAACAGCATCACAACCCTCATCAGTAAAAAACATATACATACACCAGACACACTATCAGTACAAAATACACAGACAATTTAAGCACACCCTCATCAGTACATACATAGAATATAAAATTTCCCCCAGTAAACCAGCCAACGCAGTATTGAAATGCATGACTAGAACCTCCATCAGTGCAGAAACATATCACCAGAAACACCAACAGAATAGAAATAAATCCATATAACCCCCATAAGTACAGACACACAGCATCAAAACCCTCATCAGTACAGATATACATCATAAAAACCAACATTATTACAGGGTACATCAATTTTAATTTCAAGTCAGCCCCATATATACATATTAGTATTGCATGAACCTATAACTCACAGTTTGTCCCTAAAGGGGTAGTCCAAGACCAGCAACTTATTTCCTATCTATTATCTCCCTATAATCTAAGATATTTTCTAATATTCTTCCTTTATTAATTCCCTACTACGCCTTCTGCACTATGATTGTATCAGAACTGCTGCACACAGTAATCTAAGTGATACATTGTTGGATTCAGGGTCTCTTTGTATATATCATGCTGCTCTCTGATGAGGTAGCAAAAACCTGCTGACATATTCCCTTTAATGACAGGTGCATATGAGATACATTCATAGTAGACTTAGGATTAATATTTTTTAGGATAAAAGTGTTTCTAGCAAAAATGATATCTCTCAGCAAGTCATCATGCTATATATAGGGCACAAACCTCATAAACCCATGTTATGATATCGTGTTATGCTGTGTTTTCTTATACAAGGCTTTAGAAAACAAGATTACTACTGCTGTTTTCTTTCCAATTGTCGTAAATATAATGATAACACTAAGCCCATAGCTGGGTCGGATCATGTTATCTTTGGGATTGTCTTTAGAATGAATCTTAGATGTAAGAATGAGCAGTGAGTTACTGATCACAATATATCTGATTTCTTCAGGCACCACAATACTCTGGTTTCTTAGTTTACTTACGGTTCCACATAAACAAGATGTTCAGGGACTAATTGGTTCCAGTATCTTGAATCCATTCCATGCCACTAAAGCAGCAACAATGTTTCGCATAAGTTGGTGCTTCATCAGGGGATTGTAGATAGTTCATGAAGATAAATAGTGTGGACTTATTGTGGGCTCATATGACAACCAAGGTAAGGTCAAGGGTAAAGATAGCACAGCTTCACCATGAGGGACAGAGAAAACAAAAATAGAGGGCTAGTTCTTAATAACTTGGTAGAAGACCCAATGTAGAAGAAGATTCCTATCCGATCAGCGTTACATAGCTCCGTCAATACCAGATGCTCAAGGATTATAATTTATCGATTCCATTAGACAATTGGTGGTCGGTCAACACTGAAATGTGACAAGATGAAGAGGAGAGAAACCAGAGGTTCCATGATAGAGAAGAAAACAAAGATAAAGGAATTGTTCTTGTGGTTGAAGACAAAGCCTCATTCATCGAGATGAGTCTATATGTCATTCTTAATGAAGTAAGCGTTGAAGTAAGATGTGTGAAGTTCATTTACGAGGAATATAGGTCACTTGTAGTGGAAATGCTGGTAAGGGAATGGGAGTTAAGGCAGGGTACCAGGGAAAACTAGTCTGTCCCTAGACTGGGAAACCCTAAATAGCCCTGACCCCAAAGCTATCTCTGATGGTGAGAAGGTTCAGGGCTTTAGCCTCTCCCTAACTCCTCCATCAACCCTACGCTATTCCCTCACTCCCTCCACTGAACCAAAGTACAGCAACTCCAAGGTTCTTTTAATTAGCTTAGCCTCCAACTCTCTATCACCCAGCTTCCCTACAGAACCAAGTACAGCACGCCAAAGGAAAAGTTCTCAGCAGCACAAACAATCAGGTCTGCACCAACAGCTTCCAGGTAAAGAGTGAAACTCTATCAGCAGCACCACCTGGTGGAAGGAGAGGCTACTTATTGGCCAAAGGTGGAGGCTCACATATTAACCTCACATCCACCAGGACACGGCAATAGAACTAGCATTAACTCATGCAGTAGCAGAGGGAATTTCACACAGTGTGAGTTACAGCAGCATCAAGAATAGACCGCAGATAATCAGCGCTAGACAATATACCTGTCATGAAGCAGCCCTCTAGCGCCCCCTGATCATCAGGACAATTACGGAATTGACACACAATAAGTAAATGAGCTTGCGGCTGTTTTGCTATAATGCCGAGTATTGAGGCGCTCACTATGAGGGTATTGTATATATATCACGGGTTCCAATACATAGAATATATGTATGTACAGTTGTGGCCAAAAGTATTGACACCCCAATGCTGTCAGATAATACTCAGTTTCTTCCTGAAAATGATTGCAATCACAAATTCTTTGGTATTATTATCTTCATTTAATTTGTCTTCAATGAAAAAACACAAAAGAGAATGAAGCAAAAGCAAAACATTGATCATTTCACACAAAACTCCAAAAATGGGCCAGACAAAAGTATTGGCACCCTCAGCCTAATACTTGGTTGCACAACCTTTAGCAAAAATATCTGCGATCAACCGCTTCCGGTAACCATCAATGAGTTTCTTACAATGCTCTGCTGGAGTTTTAGACCATTCTTCTTTGGCAAACTGCTCCAGGTCCCTGATATTTGAAGGCTGCCTTCTCCAAACTGCCATTTTTAGATCTCTCCACAGGTGATCTATGGGATTCAGGTCTGGACTCATTGCTGCCACCTTAGAAGTCTCCAGTGCTTTCTCTCAAACCATTTTCTAGTGCTTTTTGAAGTGTGTTTTGGGTCATTGTCCTGCTGGAAGACCCATGACCTCTGAGGAGACCCAGCTTTCTCACACTGGGCCCTACATTATGCTGCAAAATGTGTTGGTAGTCTTCAGACGTCATAAAGCCATGCACACGGTCAAGCAGTCCAGTGCCAGAGGCAGCAAAGCAACACCAAAATATCAGGGAACCTCCGCCATGTCTGACTGTAGGGACCGTGTTCTTTTCTTTGAATGCCTCTTTTTTTCTCCTGTAAACTCTATGTTGAGGCCTTTGCCCAAAAAGCTCTACTTTTGTCTCATCTGACCAGAGAACATTCTTCCAAAACGTTTTAGGCTTTCTCAGGTAAGTTTTGGCAAACTCCAGCCTGGCTTTTTTATGTCTCGGGGTAAGAAGTGGGGTCTTCCTGGGTCTCCTACCATACAGTCCCTTTTCATTCAGACGCCAACGGATAGTACGGGGTGACACTGTTGTACCCTCGGACTGCAGGGCAGCTTGTACTTGTTTGGATGTTAGTCGAGGTTCTAAATCCACCATCCGCACAATCTTGCGTTGAAATCTCTCGTCAATTTTTCTTCTCCCTCCACATCTAGGGAGGTTAGCCACAGTGCCATGGGCTTTAAACTTCTTGATGACACTGCGCACAGTAGACACAGGAACATTCAGGTCTTTGGAGATGGACTTGTAGCCTTGAGATTGCTCATGCTTCCTCACTATTTGGTTTCTCAAGTCCTCAGACAGTTCTTTGGTCTTCTTTCTTTTCTCCATGCTCAATGTGGTATACACAAGGACACAGGATAGAGGTTGAGTCAACTTTAATCCATGTCAACTGGCTGCAAGTGTGATTTAGTTATTGCCAACACCCATTACAAGTAACAGGAGATTTGGTGTGCAGGTTATAGAACGAGAGGACCAAAGCTATTACATTTTATGTTTAAATTGAAAGAGTGGGCAGCATTTACAGAAATATACAAGATTTTACGAAAGGGAACAATACAATACAATATAGACGATCACATAAAATAAAAGGGATAAATAAAAGAAACTTACTATACCTGGGTCACTGAAATGGCTCAGATATATGCAGGGAGGTATTCCTTATGAAAATGTGGTGGTCCAATTCCCTCCCAAGCGGTGTATTCCTCAGCCGTCTGACTGTAAAGTGCGGGGTTAAATTTCCCCTCAAAACATAGTGACAGACGTTCTCTGGGTCGAGTGCGGTGTGTGCAAAACGTGGTGATTGTAGATGAAGTGGTGCAGATTCCTGTAATGGACACACACAGTCAGCTTTATTTATATAGATGGAGGACATCATATAATATGGAGGATTATGAGGTGCATTACATTATTTAGGACTATGGAAATGCATTATACTATATGGAGGACTATGGGGTGCATTATACTACATGGAAGACTATGGGAGTGCATTATACTATATGGAGGATTATGGGGTACATTACACTATATAGAGGACTATAAAAAAAGCACTATACTATATGGAGGACTATGGGGTGCATTATACTACATGGAGGATTATGAGGTGCATTACACTATTTAGGACTATGGAAATACACTATACTATATGGAGGACTATGGGGTGCATTATACTACATGGAAGACTATGGAGTGCATTATACTATATGGAGGATTATGGGGTACATCACACTATATAGAGGACTATAGAAATGCACTATACTATATGGATGACTATGGGTGCATTATACTACATGGAGGATTATGAGGTGCATTACACTATTTAGGACTATGGAAATGCACTATACTATATGGAGGACTATGGGGTGCATTATTCTATGTGGATGACTATGTGAGGCATAAACTATATGGAGGATTATAGGGTGCATTGTACTATATAGAGGTGCATTATACTACATAAAGGACTATGGGAATGCATTATATTTTATGGAGGACTACGGCGGTGCATTATATTACATACAGGATAATAAGGGGTGCATTATAATATATGGAGGACCATTGGAGGTTGCAGGTTTGTGGGGGTGGGGGGCATCTTTTTTGGGAAGGGGCGGCAGGCATTTTTTTGGGGGGTGGGGGTGTGGGTTTGGGGGGGTGCAGGTTTTGGTGGGGCAGAGGGCATTTTTTGGGGGGACCAGGTGCACGGGTTTTGGGGGGCGAGTTTGGGGATGTACCGTACTTTATGTTTTGATGTGTAATTCATTTTATACCTATTTACTTTGTGATGTTTATGTGCAAAATCATTCTATTTTGTTATAACTAAGAACAGTTGGTATCCCAGGTAACTTCGGGTTCTACAGTTAGTATAGTATAAAGCACTCCCCATAGTCCTCCATATACTATAATACACCACTCATAGTGCTCTATATAGTATAATGCACATCCAATACTCCTCCATATAGTATAGTGCACCCTCTATAGTCCTCAATATACTCAAAACTACCTAGTGCTTGTTTTATGCTGTACTTGCTGCTGTTTCATTCCCTGTAGAAATTGCTGTTTTCCCAGTCAGTGGGTGGAGTTAAGGGCTCTTAGCCTAGGGCTTATCAGGAGCTTATCACGAGCATAGGTCAAGGGTGGTGACCCAGACCTCCTCATCTTCAGATGTACCTCTGGGAGCAGCGTTATCTAGGGACCCCAGTCTAAGGGTCAGACTAGCTCCCCTGATCGCCTTTAACACATCTTGTCATCCTTCTTCCAGATCCCCTTACCGGTATAATATCCCTTGTGACAATCATCAGGAGATTATCACTACAGGACTAAGTGTCTTGCGTCTCCTGGTCTAACCACATCCCCCCACTACTAATTGGCAGCTTGCTAGCTATACATCGTATACACATAAAGCTACCAATCAGTGATGTGGCTTGGTTATACACGGTTCACCATTCCAAGCACTGCTGGATCTGCAAATAACCAGCAAGTGACACATCACTCAAATCAGGGTCTCTGTCCCTTTCTCATGCTGCTCTCTGATTTCTGGTGTCTTGAGTGAAGCAATTAAAAGTAGATATCATGCAAAAAGCAATGAACCCAGTGATTGGCTGCAGCGGTAGTTAGGATATCTCAATAAAGATTATAGCGACAACAAAGAGGCAAGTAATTGCCAAATGTATTATTTTCAGGAAACAAGCTAAAAATTGATTACAGTACATATTATTATTATTATTATTATTTTTTCATTATTTGTTACTTTTTACTGCAGTACTCCTATGTGACCACTGGGAGGCAGTGCATTGTCTGTTTCCAGACTTAGAGTTATAGGAAATCTCAAGCCGCTCTTTCGAGCGTTGACTCTTAAGACGTTCTGTAATTACTTGCAAGATACAAACAGAGATTGATCAAATCGCATTGGATACATTATGTGTTAAAGCGTCCATTATTGTAACGCTCGTCTGCTGTGATGTGCATTACCTTCCATTCAGCGCGCGGCTCTGATATATTCCTTCCAGTGCATGTATACAATTTCCCTAATGCTGCCGTCCTTTATTCTGTAATAGGCAGCGCTGTTAAGTAAAATATGGTTTTGAAGATGATTTATTTAGAAATTCAAAGGGGGATTATCTTGAACGCAGGCACAGAATATTCCTGCCGATTCGGAATGTTCTTTCTAGACGTAAAGCCGCTTTTTCAGGCTTTTATAAAGCAGCGCCTTCATCTTGTGCGAGGACAATACCTGTAGATGAAGGCGTAGACCAAGAAGCTTACAATCCAGCAGCCATGTCTACAGGTACGTACAGAAAACGAAAAGCAAAAAGTTCCCCAACGTCAGAATATACCGGATATATTACGGCCTCGGTTTCTCGTTCTTTTTCTATTTTTGTGCCCGATTCTTTCCAACATTTGTAGCTTATATAATAGTTTTTCGATCCTCAGCTCAGATGGGCAGACACCTTAAAAAACACAACAACAAAAAAAAACTAAATACAGGATTCGTCGTTCTTTTTAGACATTTCACGAGTTTTATTTCCAGACTTGTTTTTTTAAGGCTTACTCAATGGACATGGGCATTGTGGAGACACAAGGGTCAGTGGGTGCTCTCGTCCACGGGCCTGACCCGCTATCGAAAGATCACATGGACCAGAGCTCAATCCACTCAATGCCTTTACTCATTCACTGTGGGCAGAACACTACTGACACCACACAGCGTGAAGGATCTACACAATGGTTAGAATTTATTGGGTCACCAACAATCAAAGTCATGTATATGTTCCCAGCAGGAACACAAGCACCCTTCCCGTGGCTCACCAGGGATCAGAGTCTTCATGCCATTGCAGCTTCCAAGGCCACTTACCCCAGTCCAGCCGCTTTTGGCAGGCACCCACTGAGAAGGGATAGTAGCAAGCTTAGGAAGTTAACCGAGCACAGCAAAGTCTATAGCCAGGTGACCGAATTGTCCCAAACTGCGTTCTTCACCTAGTCTCTGATTTTCCAGCCCAATCCTAGGACCCTAGGCTGAAGTCCTGAAGAAAATGATCCAGTTTTGTAATCCCCTACCTTCAACCAAAGCTCCTAGGCTGAGGTCATGTATCAACTACATGGTGACTGGAGCAAGTCCTTTTTATACTCTCACCCATCATTCTGAGTATGGTGTTCTTATAGCATTGGTGGGATAAGACTGTTCTCTCATTGGTTTGCAGTTCAAGACCACTGCATAATGTTCCACTGAATGATGTATACAGAGGGAGCTGAGATCATTTACATTTAGGTAGCAATACACAAACTAAGACAATGGGCTCTGAGCAGTCTGGCAAGAAACAATGATTCCTCATGAGTTAACAAACTAAAGAAAAATATGACTGGCCTAATTAAGAATATTTAACACATGACACAAATGGTCAGATGCTGTTTTGTCACAGATATGTTTTTGGTGATTCATCATTTTTTGGTGAAACTGTAAAATTGTATTCCGTTATAATAGTATTTTTTCTGTCTAAAAGCTAAAGACTAATATGCAAGATTTTAAAATTTTAATGTCCCATTAAAAATGATTGTCAAGGAAGACAATACAGGAGGTGCACACTTTACTGCATGTTATTATTGGGCTTAAAGGAAATTAGTCAATTGGTCTATGTCTCCTGTCAGCCTGTGTGACATATCTAAAATATTAATATAGGAATTCAGGTTATAGAATAATGAAAAAGGTCTGCCTCATATCAGATGCGTTGTTGCTGATAAATCATCTTTTTTCACTTTATATAAATGACCTCTTCCAGGCTATGGGGATTATCTTGCCTGGAATATAACTGTCTCCCAAAAACACCCTCTCCATATCCTGGAAGAGCTACACTGTGCAGAATTATTAGCAAGTTGTATTGTAGAGGATTATTTTTATTATTAATCAACAATTATGTTCTCAATCACCCAAAAGACTCATAAATATCAAAGCTTAATATTTTTGGAAGTTGGAGTGGTTTTTTTTCAGATTTGGCTCTTAGGAGGATATCTGTTTGTGCAGGTAACTATTACTGTGCAGAATTATTAGGCAACTTAATAAAGATCAAATATATTCCCATCTCACTTGTTTATTTTCACCAGGTAAACTAATATAACTGCACAAAATTTAGAAATAAACATTTCTGACTTGCAAAAGCAAAAGCCAAAAACATTAGTGACCAATGATGACACTCTGTCAGTTGCTTGATCTGTTTATGAGCAACATTGCATGCAGCAGCCACCACAGCCTCCAGACACTGTCCCCAGAGGTGTACTGTTTTCCCTCCCTGTAGATCTCACATTTTAGGAGGGATCACAGGTTCTCTATGGGGTTCAGATCAGGTGAACAAGGGGGCCATGTCATTATTTTTTCTTCTCTTAGACCTTTACTGGCCAGCCACGCTGTGGAGTAGTTGGATGCATGTGATGGAGCATTGTTCTGCATGAAAATCATGTTTTCTTGAACGATACCGACTTCTTCCTGTACCACTGCTTGAAGAAGTTGTCTTCCAGAAAGTGGCAGTAGGTCCGGGAGTTGAGCTTCACTCCATCCTCAACCCGAAAAGGTCTCACAAGTTCATGTTTGATGATCCCAGCCCACACCAGTACCCCACCTCCACCTTGCTGGCGTCTGAGTCGGAGTGGAGCTCTCTGCCCTTTACTGATCCAGCCTCTGGCCCATCCATGTGGCCCATCAAGAGTCACTCTCATTTCATCAGTCCATAAAGCCTTTGAAAAATCAGTCTTAAGATATTTCTTGGCCCAGTCTTGACGTTTTATCTTATGTTTCTTGTTCAGAGGTGGTGGTTTTTCAGCCTTCCTTACCTTGGCCATGTCCCTGAGTATAGCACACCTTGTGCTTTTTGATATGCTCTGAAATATGCAAAACTGGTGGCAAATGGCATCTTGGCAGCTTCACGCTTGATTTTCCTCAATTCATGGGCAGTTATTTAGCACCTTTTTTGCCCAACACGCTTCTTGTGACCCTGTTCGCTATTTGATTGTTCGGTGATCGCGCTTCAAAAGTTTGGCAATTTCCAGACTGCTGCATCCCTCTGCAAGACATCTCACAATTGTGGACTTTTCTGAGCCGTCACATCTCTCTTCTGACCCATTTTGCCTAAGGAAAGGCATTTGCCTAATAATTAAGCACACCTTATATAGGGTGTTGATGTCATTACACCACACCCCTCCTCATTACAGAGATGCACATCACCTGATTTACTTCATTGGTAGTTGGCTCTCAAGTCTATACAGCTCGGAGTAGGACAACATGGATAAAAAGTATCGTGTGATCACAATACTCATTTGTCTAATAATTCTGCACACAGAGTAGTTTACATATAATAAAACATTAATTTTTGTGGAATAAGACATCAGATCGCAGACAGTTTGGGAGCGGTGATCCTACTGACAGACACCTTTAAAGGAGCTGTCCGATTTAAAATGACAAGTGTGCTAACACTCTGTATCAGCAGTCACTGCTGTAGAATCAAAGAGTGGGCTCCTGTCATTTTCCTTTCCATGTGGCCTCTTCATAATGCCCTGCAGCGATGGCATCTAGACATCATAGATCAATGGATCCCAGTAACAGTACGTTTGTTTAGTAGAGGCATTTTCCTGCTCCAGAGATACTGGGTGCGTCTCTCTCTGCCATAGAGTGTAAATTCTTATGGTCAGTGAAATCTTCTCACTTCTGTAGATTGTAAGCTTTTATGGTCTGTGAAGTCCTCTCTCTCCTGTGCAGTGTAAGCTTTCATGGTCAGTAGGGTCCCTCTCTCTCCTGTAGAGTGTAAGCTCTTATGGTCAGTGGGATCCTCTCTCTCCTGTAGAGTGTAAGTGTAGAGCCCCAGGCCCGTGGGTTACTCGGGTATCAGGCTCAGAGGGGTTCACGTGGATGTCACCCGCCTGAGCCCTTGGGCTGGGTGACACTTCAAAGAGGGGTTATGTACAGGGGATAAAAGTTTGTTGTCTCGTGACGCCACGTGTAGTACCTGGTGATGGGTCACCAGCGCTGCCACAGTCCTCCGGAGGGCGATGGTATTGCGGCAAGGATGGCAAAGCTCCCTACAGGTGGAGCTGATCCTTCGGGGCAGCATTGCTGTAAGCAAAAAGGTTGAATTTTGGTAGCACAAAGACACGGAGGCAAAGTCACTCTCCCGGGTACTTTACTGTAAACGGTCAGCAGCAGTATACAATGTCCACAGCTCAGCAAGATGTTAAACAAACAGGTAGCTCTATGGGTGGCTACAAGTGGATGCCAGGTGGTATGGTGGTACCCGTGGTATGCCTTAGTTGATGAAGCCGTGTCCTTTCTTCCCGGCCTAGGATTAGTCCAGACCCATTTAGTCCTTGAAGGTACTTTAGGGGCTCCCCTCCCTTGCAGTGAAGAAGCAGGTGGACCGCTCCATGTGGCAGGGTGCTGCAGGCGGCGAACAGACCGCAGCAGCTGGTTGATGACCTTAGAGATGGACTCTGGCCATGTCTTCGGTTCCGGCGTTCCCGTGGTGGACTGGGGAAGCTCCCCGGAGTATGGTCGCTCCATGCTGGGGTTCCCCCTTTCTCTCTCAGGCCCAGATTCACGCATCAGGCACCCTCTCTCAGGATCCCCTCAGGATCCCCTTTCATCTTCCCTCAGGATCAGCCTGGAGCTTCCCAATTCGCTCCACACTCCAAATCTCACTCACTGACTTCGACTCCCTCTAGAGGTGACTATATCTGCCTCCCAGGAGTAACCTCCCACCACTACTCTAGTGTGGGAGTGCAGGAATGGGTTCCTCCCACCAGCCTAACATTAATTTGCAGTTGGGGAAAATTACACTGCTTTTATAAGTGCAATAGCCCTGACCATCGGCAGTGCCACATAAGCTATCATGGTTAGTGGGATCCTCTCTCCCTACTGTAGAGTGTAAGCTCTTATGGTCTATTAAGTCCTCTCTCTCCTGTAGAGTGTAAGCTTTCATGGTCAGTAGGGTCCACTCTCTCCTGTAGAGTGTAAGCTCTTATGGTCAGTGGGGTCCTCTCTCTCTCCTTCTGTATAGTGTAAGCTCTTGTGGTCAGTGGGGTCCCCTCTCTCTCCTTCTGTATAGTATAAGCTCTTATGGTCAATGGGGTCCTCTATACTCTAGAGTGTACGTTCTTATGATCAATGTGGTCCTTTCTTTCCTGTAGCGTGTAAGCTATTATGGTCAGTGGGGTCCTCTCTTTCTCACTTTCTCTCCTGTAAAGTGTAGGCTCTTATGATCCGTGTGGTCCTCTTGTGGCACCCTTGCACCTTGTTGGGCACCACAGAACTCCTTGGGGCACGATTGGAGCAAGTAACAGCAAAGCAACACTCACAATACACTAACAACACCTTAGAACACCTGGTTTCACCCCGAGCCTCCAGGGGGAGCTCCACTGGTCACTTTAAGCCAGTTCCCCCTATAAATAGAGTATTGGAGGGAGAAACGTCAGAGTGTGTGCAGTCGCTACAAGAGCTGCCAGCCTGTGTGTAACCTCCATCCTATGAGGGACACACTAGGCCCCACCAGCCAGCTAGCAAGTGAGGAGACCCTTGCAATTGGGGTCAGAGGAAAGGAGAAGACACCTCTCAGGGACACCGGAGTTACCTTAACTCCTTCCCTTGCCAAACCGGTTACTGGAACCGAAGCTGTGAGAGCTACCCAGCCACCACAGAGAACCAGCACCATCAACAGGAGGTTTAGCCACCTGTTCCACCTGAAGCACCTACCAGCGAGAGCCCAGGGAAGAGTACTGATCCTGCTCAAACCCTTTTACAGTGCCCTCAGTGCTGCTAACCAGGTGAAGCAAGTTCCATTGAACACACTGCCCGGTCCAGCTGGATTCCACATCCACCCGACCTTAATCAGAGAAATAGAGAAAGGAAGCCTACTACAACTGCTTGCTGTGAACCTCCAGGAGTGCTGACTTCACTATCCCGGTCTGGCGTACCTGATTACCACCAGTAAAGGCACCTCAAAAGACTCTGAAGTGTCTGCGTCTGATTCCTGAGCCTAACAGCAGTATTACCGCAGCTGCCTCACAACATCTTGCGCAGCTCCTGGCCCCGGGGACTCCCACTCATCCTGTGGGGAGCGTCCCACCTTGCTGCATTCCATCCCCCGGATTCCCCGCAGCGCCGGTACAGTTACCGGACCTCTCACAGGTGGCGTCACGAAGACAATCAACATCCCTCCTGTTCAGCCATCCCCCCTATTGATCTGGACCACCGGGCCCCACAGCCGCAGGTGCGGCTCCATGACAAGAAGAGAGTCAATGCCTGCGACGTGAAGAACCCGGCTACGGTGAGTCACTCTCTCTCCCGTAGAGTGTAAGCGCTTATGGTCAGTGGGGTCCTCTCTCTCCTGTAGAGTGTAAGCTCTTATCGTCAGTGGGGTCCTCTTTTTCTGTCCTGTAGAGTGTAGGCTCTTATGGTCAGTAAGGTCTTCTCTCTCTTTCTGTCCTGTAGGGTGTAGATTTTATAGTCAGTGGGGTCCTCTCTCTCTTTCTCTCCTGTAGAGTGTAAGCTCTTATGGTCAGTGGGGTCCTTTCTCTTTCTCTCCTGTAGAGTGTAAGATCTTATAGTCAGTGGGGTCATCTCTCTTTCTCTCCTGTAGAGTGTAAGCTCTTATGGTCAGTGAGGTCCTCTCTCTCCTGTAGAGTGTAAGCTCTTATGGTCAGTGGGGTCCTCTTTCGCTTTCTCTCCTGTAGAGTGTAAGCTCTTATGGTTAGTGGGGTCCGCTCTCTCTTCCTTTCTGTCCTGTAGAGTGTAAGCTCTTATGGGCAGTGGGGTCCTAGCGCTCTTCTCTCTCGCTTGTGTATTTTACAAGCATTCTAGTGTTGAAATTCATGCAGGTGTATTTGCCACAAATCAAGTTTTAAGAGATTATTTAGAGAAGTCGGACAATCACAGGTTAAAACACCCTAAAGGGACCAAAACAAAATTAAATGTACCGTACGTAATAACAAAAAACCTTAAAAAAGGTGACAACAATTAATCATATATAAGTTTAAATCACCCCCTTTCCCTCCATTAAAAACAAACAAAAAAAGAAATAAAAAGAAAAAAGAAACATATTTGTTATCACCCTTTTCATTAAAAGTCCAATCAAAATACAAAATTAATTATCCTGATCGATAATGAGAAGAATATCAAGATTATACAATCATTCTGAGATGGTTTTCAGAGAAAGTGCACCAAACTCATCAAGTGTAACATATCAATTAATGATGTGTGTGGCATGTGCTCTGAAGTACGGTCACAAGAGTGAATCTTCACAGCTCAGATTTGTGGCAGAAATATTTGACATTAAACAGCAAAAAGGCCAGCACCATCAGAAGATAGCTTGCAATAAAAACTGTGCAAATGCACATATTCCTTCCAAACTGTATAACATTATAAAATTGAGATATTTAGCAAGATATTGATTAATCTTATGAGCCACCCTGCCACATCAAGGCAATCTCATCAGTGCAGTCCTTTTCTCTATATTTTTATTTTAGTTGTGCCATGAGGCACAAAGATTGATCAATTATTTGCCAAATATCACAGTCTTACAATAGTATACAGTTTGGAAGTAATAGGTGCATTTGCACAGTTTTTATTACAAGCAATCTTCTGGTGGTGCTGGCTTATCTGTTACTTTTTGTTACTAGTTTATAACTAACCCCCACTGTGCCGTGCACACTTGCTATTCCATCTGAATTGTTTGTTCCAAACTTTGGTAACAATTCACATTCAGTTATCTTACCCTGCTCTCAGGCTCAGTTAATTGCAAGCTCCATTTGCCCCGCCTTTATTTATGAGCGCTAGTATGGTGCTGTGAGGGTCATTTCTGAAAAGCCCACGTGTGTGTAGCATCAGCTGCATAGCCTGGCCCTGTTTTGCCTTTATTCACATATACCAGTCTGGCACCATGAGAGCGGGTCTCTGAGATGCTCCAGGTAAGTGCTGCTCTTAATGGATCTGCTTTATGTGTCTGTTGTAGGCCATATGGCACAACTAAAATTAAATAAAAATATACAGAGTAGGACCACCCTGATGAGATTGCCTTGACATGGCAGAGTGGCTCAAAAGATTGATCAACATTTTGCCAAAAGTCTCAATTTCATAATACATAATTTGGAAGGAGTTTGTGCATTTGCATGGTTTTTATTGCAAGCTATCTTTTCATGGTACTGCCTTTTTTTTTTTTTGCTAATTTTATATATTTTACACTGTCTCATCCTTCTAAATTTGTCTTTTGGAAATAATTTTGCCAGATGCAGAAAAAGTCTAGTATCTTCCAAAGTTGTTTTTATTTTTTAATGGGAAAAAAATAAAATATATATATATACATATATATATGCCGTACTACCCAGCTACGCCCGGGTTAATAAATAACTGATGTTAGCTATTTCAAAATAGAATTTGAATATGTCATATTAATGACCTGTCGGAAAATAGAAGCTGAGCTGTGATTGATTGCTATAGGCAGCCTAATAAATCTCCAGCCAACAGTAATCCCTCCCCCTGGCCGGACAGTATATGTTACCTCACACATACACATAATAGACAGCTCATGTGACTGACATCTGCCTTAATTCCCTATATGGCACATGTGTTGCACATTGGCTGTTTTTAATCAGATGTTTATTTTTGGAAAATAAAGATAGCACACGTATGAGACGAGTTGTGTGAGGTGATTTGTGCACATCTGTGTCTGTCTGTGTGGTGTGTGTGTCCCTGTGGGGTGAGTGCATGTGTTCCTATAGGGTGTGTACGTGTGCGTGTCCCTGTCGGGGGGTGTCTGTGTGATGTGTGTCTCTGTGTTGTGTGTGTCTCTTTGTGGTGTGTGTGTATCCCTGTGGAGTGAGTGCATATGTCCCTATAGGGTGTGTGTGTGTCCCTGTGGGGGGGTCTGTGTAGTGTGTGTGTATCTCTTTGTGTTGTGTGTGTGTATACATGTCCTCGTGCGTGGTGAATATCTCATGTTGGGGCCCCACCTTAGTGACTATATGCTGGTATTTGCTGTTAGTCTTTGGTGCTGTAATTAGCCCCTCTCATTCACAACTGTCAACTGGTAACTGTCACTTTCTCTCCATTATGTAGATAGGGCCAAAATTGTTTGGTGAACTGGAACGCGCAGGGTTAAAATTTCACCTCACAACATAGCCTATGACGCTCCTGGGGTCCAGACGTGTGACTGTGCAAAATTTTGTGGCTGTAGTTGCGACGGTGTAGATGCCAATCCCAGACATACACACATACATTCAGCTTTAGCTTTATATATTAGATATTAGATATATATAAATATTTTTTTTTTAAAAAAAAGGGATTATATTAAAAAATAAGTGACTCATAGTCTGCACTTTAGCAATGTTTTCTGTTTTGTTGTCAGCACATGAGCTAAATTACATAATGGCTTAGGAAAGTCAATTTGTCTCCCGGGGGAAGGCTGATTGAAAACGCGTCACTTCTGAAAGGTTAGAAGCAATTACATTTTTTGATTTTCAACATGTTGTTAAAACATGAGCAAAAATAATTACAGAAGAATGAATATTATAATTTACACCATGGAAACAAAACGGCAGAATCTTTGCTCCAGTTCACTAGAGTTTAATGGACATCAATTAATACAGACATTATGTATGAATTTGTTTTAATAACCGAGAAAGCAAAATACTGTATATTTTGGACTATAAGACTCACTTTACTCCTTCCAAAATTTGGGGGAAATGGGAGTGTGTCTTATAGTCGGGATGTAGCTTACTGGTGGAGCAGCGACAGTGGAGCGGGGTCATAGGAGGCAGAGTCGCCACTGCAGGCCCGGACTGGAAGAAGGGGGTGTACCTGTGTCACAAGTCAGGCACGATTGATCTCCCAGCAGTGGATGATGACTGCAGGAAGACAGCTGTAGAGGTGGCACATGCGCAGATTGAGATCTTGGAGAGCCAAGATCTTAGTCTGCACATGTGCTACGTCCATTGTCAAGCCAAGGTAAAAGCACAAGGGTCTGTTTTTCTCAGGGTGGGAAGGGCCATTCAGTAGAAGTGATGCATGCATCTCGGCTCTCCAAGATCTCAATAAGCGCATGAGCCACCTCCACAGCCATTTTCCTGAAGTCCATCGCGTCCACCATTGAGAGATAAATGGCACTTGCCTTGCGCCACTGTGAAACTCTCTTCTCCCAACCCATGACCTGCAGAATTCCTTCACTGGTGCCGCCACAACACCGCCTCTTCCCGGCCCAGGGTCTACAGCATTGCCCCACCGGTGGCACCATGACACCCCCTACTCCCAGTGCATGGTCTGCAGCATCATCCCACTGGTGCCACCACCAAGTTCCTGCAGTGGTGACCCTGCCTCCTGTGACCCCACTCTACTGCTGTTGCGCCTCCCTGGTAGGCTACACTCAGCTATAAGACTACAAGATGGACCCCCTCATTTTGACATAATTTTTTTTCCTATTTCCCTCCTCAAAATTTGGGGTGCGTCTTATGTTCCAGTGAAATTTATAGTTGGAAAAATATAGTAATAACTTTTCTAAGATGTCAGTCCTACTGTTCGATCAGTCATATGTATATTCATAGAGTATATCACATAAACTGACCTAAAACAGGTTAAATATCTCAGTGTAATATTTGCAGTACGGTATATACTGGTGTAAATGTATACACTAATACTATTCATTATGGCACTGTTATTGCACAAGGTTGTATATAACATGAGGTTGGACCTGCCACTAGGGAATTTCCCACCATACATCACAGAGATGCCCACTTTGGGGCACATTTTCAATAAACGCCTTCCTCTTGGACCCCTTTTACTTCATGACCTTTTTTAACCATAAGAATTTTAAGTAAGGTCTGAATTTTCCTTCTTTGTGATCCGGCCTGATGTCGGTTTGGGAGAAGGGGGGGGTCTGACTTAAATTTTGGGGTCTTGTTTCAGTATCGATTTTTAGAGGGGTCTAGTTTAATTGTGAAGTCTGGTCTTTGGGTGCGAGTTATATGTGTGATTTGATTTGGGATCTTGAATAATTTTAGGGTCTAGAATGGGTTGACTACTATGGGACTCTTGAAACGGGGAAGCCCTGCCATTGTTGAGCTCATTTTCTGTGTTACTAGGTTGAATAGTAATGCTAATATATAAGAGTGTGGAGAGCTGGCCCATTGGTCTATTTTGCCTTGGGTGGACATCCTAGGACCATAGTTATAAGCCTCACACTTCTATGTATTCAGTGATATAACACTAATAGTAGTAGACCACGCAACGTCTATGGGGGTGTGAGATGGGGGGATGGTCCAGTACTGAACGGCACAACCACCATCTTCCATTTCCACTGACATCTGCTGTATAGGTACAGAAAAAGTCTGGATACTTTGTAAGGATGACATCATAAATTGTCTCCATAACAAGAAGTAAAAGGGTGGGAACAACTTAGTCATTCATTTAATTTAATTAGTCATTTCCATGCTCTACAACACTAGAACTTTTTCTAAAATAAATACAGTGTATGGTCTTTCTGACTTTCCTGGCACACCTGAGCTCATGTTGCCACTTTAATGGCATTGCGCATGCAACAACTCTGCCAGTCCAACACGTCTTGACCTATCTACCAACTTTCCAAAACAACAGACTATAAGGGTTTGATCCCCTTATCAGAAAATCCCAGTCTTCCAAGGGTTGTCTGTTTTAAACAACAAACCGCACTTTTCTCACCACAATCCTAAGGTGCACCGCTCAGCCTCCCACCCAGTGCACCGCTCAGTCTCCCACCCGGTGCACCGCTCAGTCTCCGGACCTTCTCTTGGTGTTCGGTATTGGTTGCAGTACAGACGTCATGTTGACAGCCTGGAAGCAAATCACTGAAATCATTAGATGGAATGCTCTGCTCAGAGCCATTGATGTCCCTAATGGGCTCTAGTGATGTCGGGACATCAACGATATAGCCAATACCAAGAAGCCAAGGGATGGTTCATAAAATGTGGGTTTTTTTTTAATTCATCTTCTGAAATGAGATAAGCACTTTAACTCATAAACTGCTGCAACCTTAGAGTGACTAATTACAGGAACACACAACATATTGTTGGAAATGAACGAACAAAACAAAGACAAGTGCACTTAAAGGGAACCTGTCACCCGATTTTAAGGCCCTACACTATCTCTAGCTGTCCCTACACCTTTCTAGCAGCTCCTTATCTATCCCTTTCTTATCTGAAGTGTCCCTATGAAAGATGTGTAAAATAAGTATAAACTTACTGCAGTCCCCGCGGTTGGGGGACTGGGTAGGCATGGCCTCACTTCCTTCAGCACACCTCCTGGTTGTAATGCACGCCCTGCTGGCGTAATGCGCATGCGCAATGCGCTTATTGAAGCCGGGGCCGATCACGTGATCAAGCCCATAATGCACTAGGGCCGATCACATGACGGCCCATAATGCACCGCGCCGGATGTGACGCCCGGCCGGTGCAAAGAGGTGTAGAGGGCGGGAGATTACAATTAATGGGGCAGAAAGGACCCAGAATAATGAAGCCCAGCGGGGCGTGCATTACAACCAGGGTTGTGCTGAAGGAAGTGAGGCCACGCCTACCCAGTCCCCCAACCACGGCGACTGCAGTAAGTTTATACTTATTTTACACATCTTTCATAGGGACACTTTAGATAAGAAAGGGATAGATAGGGAGCTGCTAGGAAGGTGTAGGGATAGCTAGAGATAGTGTAGGGGCTTAAAATCGGGTGACAGGTTTCCTTTAACAAAAGTTAATTGTGCTTCTCCAATGCTTTAAACTTGGCCCTTCGCTATCCCTCCTCTGCTTCCACCTGGAAACCCGCTGATGGCAGTGCTCTGCCCAACTGAGGGTTTCTACGCTGGCCTCTCCTGCCTGTACCTCTCCATGGAACCCTATGAGCTCTCCGCCCCGATTCTCCCATCGAAACACCACCCACTCCCCGTGTAATTCCTGGGACAGAGGTTCTGGGGTTAGTGGGATGACCAGTCCTTCCCCGGTGACTGAGGTCTGTTCCCAGGTTAGGCCTTGTAGTTCCCGACCAGGTTTTGGGGCACGAGGGGGTTGAATAGGCCCTATCAGAGTCTCTTCAGCTAACGGGGCATCGTCTGAAGCTGTTCAATTGTGCTTTCCGGTGCCAGGTTCCTGTATTCCATCTTCCTCGGATATCGGGTAAATTGGGTGCGAGGCAGCCCACTGTTGAGTCGCCCTTTGCAGTAGGGCCTGCCTCCATCTCCCCACCGTTGTTATCTATGTTTGCATGAGCTGTTGGCTTAGCACTCGCACCTCATCTCTCAGAAAGTTTGGGTCCTCCTCCAGTTGGCAGGGGCAGTCCTCTACTTCCACCCCACGCTCCGGAATCTGCTGACCTCCGCTTGCCATGGCGCCAACTGTGTTCTACACCGCACCTCTCGTGCCACACCCTGCTGGACTGCTACTAGAACTCTTTCTTTCCTCTCCATTTAATGGGCGGATCCTTACTCGTTCGCCGTCGGCCACACCTAAGGACAGAGTCTTCAACTTGGGTAACAGTACTCAGAAACTGCTGGAATTGAAATAACTCTGATCACAATAGCTTGACCTCTGAGATGCCAATGTGAACAGCTACAAGTTATAGGAACGGAGGGACTCCCATAGGGACCCATTGTTGCAATTTATGGAAACATAATGGGTTGTTCTATAACAGCTAGGCGAACAAACTCAGACTGTGTCTATGGACCCCCTTTTATTTCTATGTATACCCTTCTATGTATGTCGCTGCACAGGACAAAATTTGCAATATAATGTAACTTTCCAAGGACGCTTGAACAAAAACTGATGGGGAGAGGTGTCTACGATTCAATACAGTTGACAGAATACACAATACAGTGAATATTTGGACAGAGATGGTAGACAAGAGAGAAGATTACTGCGTGAACCCAATTACACATCTCATACTTGCAACACAACCAGCCTTACACACGCACGCCTTTTTCATTATAATGAAATTCCGACCGACCCTGACAAAACCGTCTTCATATAAGTCAGCTGAA
Organism: Allobates femoralis; assembly: GCA_033576535.1. NCBI lineage: Eukaryota > Metazoa > Chordata > Amphibia > Anura > Aromobatidae > Allobates > Allobates femoralis. The sequence continues at coordinate 33,432,121 of JARQOC010000003.1, forward strand.
TCCGGCATCTACTCGCTGTACTCTGAAATGAAATTCATTGCAAGGTACCTAAAATATCTATGAAAAAAGCTAAGGAAAACTGGGTTCTGTCTATACATTCACAGCACAAAGAATATTTTCTTAGTTCTCAAAATGCTTTATTTGACTAGAACTATTTTTTTTTCAATATACAGTACTTATATTTTATAATCATACATTTGTTTAGGTATTTATCACTTTAGAGGAAAATTATCAATGGATTGAAAATTGATTTTCTTATAAAGAGTCCCAAAATCTCTTTATAAAAGTAGAGATACATGATAAGAGGCTGAGTGCCTGTAGTCACCACTAGAGGGAGCTTAGCAGCTAACTCTATATGTCTGGGCCACAAGGGTCTGGGGTACTCAGATCTCGGGCATACTGGTACGGGGATGCCACGGGTGGTCGGTGCCCGAGTCCGTGCCCTTGGGGAGACAATAAAAAGGGGCATAAAATAATAAAATTGTCAGTCGTGACGCCACCTATAGGTCCGGTGATGGCACAGGTGCTGCTGGAACCTCCGGGGTGATGGGCGGCAGCAAAGTGTTGTGGCTCTCTACAGGTAGAGCAAGGTCCCCGGGGCTGTATTGATGGGATGATGGAGTAGGGCAGCACAGTTGTTGTGGTGTGGGACAGGCTGGAAGGATGGGCACACACACACAAGAAAGTCTTTTTCTGGTATATTTTACAGATGGTTTTGCAGGTACACTCTCTGTGTTGAAGGCTACACCTCAGGATTTCCACACTGAGTGGGGTATAGGCCTCCTTGTTCTCTACTCTTGTCCCGAAGCCTGGCAGCTATAAAACCAGGCCTGACCTCCTGTCTCTCCACACCTGTGTTGCTTCACTGAGGGCCCTTGCTTGGCTACCACTACCTCTCTGTGGCTCCTGGCTCTCAAAGGGGGAGTGCTGCAGGTGTCCGGAAAGCTAAATCTCCTCGGTGTACTGGGATTCTCTGCTGGGCTGATCTTTCCCTTGCAGACTCGGACTCCAGTGTCCGGTGCTCTCTTGGGGTGAGCTGGTATGGCTCCTCTGCCCCCGCTGTACTGTTCCGCGCCTCTGCCTTTTGTCCTCACTCTCTGGACCTCACACTGGCTCTAACGGTGCACTTGGTTCAGGCCTAGCGTGGCTCTGGTAACCAGTTTTGCTCACTAGGCTCTGAGCTGGACCTCACAGTTCTCCTAGTGACTGCACACTCTGGCTAGCTCTGCCCCCAGCACGTGTATTTATAGGGGATCTGGCTTAACAGCAACCAGTAAAGCTCCCCCTACAGGCCTGGAGTGGAAGGTGTTGGGTGTATGTGGGTACCAGATGTGGAAATCCCTTAGTGTACTAGTATGTTCTGTGGTTACCTGGCACAGGGCGCCACATTCCCCCCTAGTTACCTTCAGTACTCCCGGGCTGAATAAAAGCTTTTTTCATAAACCGTAACAATAACAATGACAGATATTTACAAAGTCTCAAAACTGAAAAAAATTACAAAAAGCACTGAAAATTTTGCAATAATATGGAAAAAGCAGTCCTTACGACGCTAGTCCATCCACCGCATGCTGTAAAAGAAAAAAGGGAAGTAGTTTTGCCACCACCAGTCCTGTGGCTATGTTCCATGGTTAGACAGGGGAATCCAGGGAAAAAGGGTAAAGTCCTCACAGTAAAGTCTCTTTAGGCTTGAAACATTTTACGGGTTAACAAACTTTCCACACAATTTGCCTACGAGTGTCTTGGCTTAGGAGGCCGTGCCTTACCTTCTTTCCACCCCAGGCACTTGATGTTCCCAACTTAATGTGCATGGTGCTGTACCCAGTTCCTCCACGCTTCTGTACACCACTATTTACTGTTTATTTACCCTGCTGCTTCATACTTTTGTATTTTATACCCATTGTCCATACCTAGATGGAGCCTGTCCTTGGCTACTGCAACATGACCTACATGGAATAGCTGTCTCATGTTGGTAACTCACTTCTGTGTGATGTGGTAAAGTGGGTAGTTGCCTGTGAGGACTTAGGCTCATTGTCGGACTGGCAGGTTCACCGACTGTAGGAATCTCTGGTTCGAGTGCAACAGGCTGTACGTCTTGTACTTGAACGGGTTCTTCTCCTCTTCTTGATTCTTCTGGAATTGGAACTTGTTCTGCAACTGGTTGATAAAAGGAGAGTACTGGTACTATGATGGCTCCATCACATTGAGGCCAATCTTCTGGGAAGTCTCCTAGTACAGTATGGATTACTCTCTCTCTCTCTCTTCTCTTCAACTGGAGTTGAATAGGAATCTTTTTCTTGCGGTTTCAGCTGTTCTAGACATTTCTTGAGGTGATCTCTTGAAACTGTCGAGGTTTTTCTTCCTTCATCACAGCTAATTACGCAAGTTTTACTGTTATCAAAATTAGATTGAAGGACAATGTAGTGTTCAGTTTCCCACTGATCATCTAGTTTATGAATTCTTCTTTTTCTTTTCAGAACCATTTCACCAGGTATCAAGGGTTGAGCTGACGCCTGTTTGTTGTAATCTCTTTCTTGTTTGTCCCTAATGTATTCCAAGTTCTTTTCCACACAGTCTTGTACCTTCTTATACTGCAGCTGACGGGTAGAGTCCCAATCTTCATCAGAAGCATCTGGGTTTGGTACTACACTTTCCATCTCAAGGTCAACTAGGAGTTTTCCAGGGCTTGCTCGTATCAGGTATGCTGGTGTGTAGTTGGTAGAACTTACAGGTATGTGATTGTACATGTCCACTAAGTCAGGTAGTTTCTCTGGCCACTGATTTGTTTCTTCAAAGCAGGGATGAACAAAGTATACGGTAACCGCATTGCTCCAGTTACACATCCTGAGCAGTCCGGTTACCACATTCCAGTTGCCAGAACCGCTACGAAAACTGCAGCCTGCATTATTTTTAGCGCAGGCTGCAGATCCGGAGCCAGTAACCGGATTGCATGTAGAGCAATCCGGTTACCATAATGGGCTCGTATGGGGAGCGGTTCCTGATCCGGTTTTGAGCTTTTTGACAGCTCAAAACCAGATCAGGTTTACAAAATCTTGCCGCATGTGTGACCCCAGCCTCAGTCACTTTCATAAAATTAGACAAAATAATACAAATACAGATGATTACATCAAACAGTCTCAAATTTTATTAAAAAAAAATTTATGATAAAAAATATCCGAAAAAATTAATTGTGAGTGCCTATCAAACAATTTTGAAAAAAACTCAGGATGTATGTCTATAACAGCGGAAGGATAAAAAGGATCAAAACGGTGAGGAAATAAAGAAAAACAACAGACGGTAATACAATGTTATAACAGCATATAATCGAAACAATAATGATATCAGGAGGATACTAAATAAATATTGATATCTACTGAAAAGAGATGCATATCTGAAAAAAATTCTACCACAAAAACCTAGTATCACTTTCCACAGGGCACAAACTATTAGGGCTCGGACACACTCATCCGAGTTTGACTGACGAGACTCGGAAAGGGCTGGAGCAGTGACCCTGAACATCTTCTCCCTGTCTGGGCTGTCGACTGCTTGTGTTTTGTGCAGCTTCAGACTCCCCGTTCAGAGAGGGAGAGGACATTCAGGGTCACTGCTCCAGCCATTTCCGAGTCTCATTAGTCAAACTCGGATGTAACCAGGAGAGTGTGTCCGAGCCCTAAGGGTACCTTTACACACCGCAATTTTTTATGAGAATCCTGACTGTCGATATGTCGCCCTGAAACTATCTCCCAGTTGCGGTGTGTAATTGGGGAATTTGGTGGCGGTAAAACACCTGTCACCTGGTTCCAATTTCAGAGCACTGCTCCAAAATCAGAGGCAATCATGAAGGCGAGATTCCCGGCTTTTGGCGTGTGAACGGGCGATAGTGATGGAATCTGCGTCGCCTATCGATTCCCCGTAGGTGTGCCACAGCGTGCTGGAGTCCGTGGCCCGTCAGCAATGATTGGTGGTGGCTTCTGTGTTCCCATTGGCTGTCACTTCACAGGGCGCCATATTTGAAGAGCTGTCACTTCAGCACCACACACATCTTCACCTACACAACCATCCACTACATCAGTCCAATTACGAGCGCATTGAATAGCGCACGCTATGTTGGACGCGTGTATTGGAAGTAGCACTGTGTCGACTATACTGCCACACATGACAGCTCAGATGTTGGGCTACACATCGCAAATGGGTGCCATGGGCAACGCACTGCAATCTCCTGTGAATCTGGTGACGCTCATGGGTACATGACATAGCTCCCACTCTGCGGATGGCTACCTTGTTAGCGTTCTCAGCTTTGTTTGGCGGCGCCAGTGTGCGTGGTGACGTCATCAGGTTTATTTTCGTTACTCCCTGCCTGCTAGGTGCCTGCCCCTCCCCTGCACATAGGAGGACAGTCATGGCCGCCGCACAGCGCGCTGCCACATGCGGTCTGGCAGAGATAATGGTGCTGATAGACCTGTGTGCCGCCATGAATACTGGTGTCACCAGCGTCACCGACATCCACGGCTGCGCAAGCGCAGTATATGCAGAGTCAGATCCAGAGGGCCCTGCTACAGAAACTGGGGGTGGAGAGGACCCGCAAGCAGATCCAGAAGAAGATCGCAGATCTGAAGCACAAGTCCCCAGGGCACATTGTGGACATTCGTGCCCGGATTGCCAGGCTGCATGGTGAGTATGTGGCAATGCCAACCACACACTTGGAAAGCTAAATACTTCAAACACTACACAAACATCATGTGTTATTGGGCCAAGGCACCTAGTGTGACATTAAGCAGCAGGTGGCCCTGTCACCAATGTGCATATGCATGGTGTTCAGACTCTCTCAGTCTAAGGAGATCCGTTTTGCCCAGGTACCCAGCTCCGTGTTTGGTGGGGCAGATGGTCTTCGTCGTTGTATACCAGAGCTGGGCCCTGGGCCCGGCCCCCCACCACTGGTCTCAGGCACCGGCTCTCCCGCAGATGTTGATGGGAGAGCCTTGCCAGTGGGTGGGTCCTCATCACTGGAGCCAGGCTCCCGAGGGGCCTGAAAATGAAACAGAAGAAAAATATACATCAGACACATGTTGCTATGTAATTAAAGCTATTACCACAACCAAACAGCCACCACAACATAGAGCCAATCTGACCATGGCTAACACCAAAAGGCACAGGAGCAGGGTTTTGAAACAACAAGGACAAAGAAGTAGACCAGTGCAGTATACTCACCTGAGGCTCTACATTGATATGGCAAGTGACCACACATAACACACCACAATCTGTGATAACAGCCACGAGCAAACACATAGAAAAGAACACTGAAGGAGATTTGTGAAAGAAAACCACAATGGTGACTTCTACATGTGCTGCAAACCCCACATCAGTGGGAACAACAAGCTGTGTACATAGATCACACAAACACAATTACCCACCTCCTGTGATGGGGCAGGGTCTCAGGCAGCGGCTACAGCTGGTTGCAGGCGGCGCCTGCTGCACCGTGTTGCCCGAGGCCCCGCCTGGCCCAGGGTGAAGGTGAGGAGATCATAGTACTACAGACTTGGCCTAGGGACCTCTTCAGCTCCAGCCCCGGACCAGGCAACCATCCACTTATTGTGGGTCTTGGTGAACATGATGCACAGGCGCTTGATCTTCTTTGCAACCAGGGCCACTGTCCATAGGGTAGTGGGTTGGAGCCAGTTGGCCAGCTCCTCCAGGGGCCTGTAGGACACAGCCCTCGCTGCCTTGTCCTGTTATTCCGGCAGCGACACCCGCCACAGGCATTCATGTTCCTAGTACATGGTGAGGAGCTGTGTCACAAAATCATGATACCCAGCCATCTGCAAATAAAACATATAATTGTGTCATGCAAACACATACATGGCCATCTCAGGTGACACCCTGCTCTGTGTGGCCAACCCATGTCTAGCACTACTAATTACATGTGTTTTGGTAGTCAGCTTGAGTATGCAGAATCAGTATTGCCCTTTACATATGGACATACATGAGGCATATATCTATTTTGCCCCAGTGAAGGGAAATATGGCAATGTCTGTAGTTGACAAATATAAACAAAATAAAAGGCGGTCTAATGGAGCGCTAAGAACGAGAGGATTACTAATCTTATATTAAAGCATCCAAACCTTTATTAAGATGTCCCCTATACGCCACAACATATTTCGACAGTCTACATCCGTCTTCCTCAGGTGAGGCGGAGGCGCACAACACACCAAGGTGAGCAATACTGCTACCCACTGACCAATTTAGTGTCTCAGGTGCTTCGCATTTGCGCCCCTCTGTTTTTGTTTCTTATATGTAGTTGACAAATGGCACACATGGGCTTACCATGTACATTAAAACACACACTCATGAGATACACACATATTTATGTCTAACCATAGTGCTTGAGTACACATTGTCCTGGCAAGGATCTCCCGGAACATTATGTGTGCTACAGGACATAGAGTGTAGTTACGATGCATACCCAACACAAAATACAATTCTACATGACGCTACATGAAGCTGTACATAAGGCGCCCAAACATCTGCCAACATATGGGTCTGCAGCACACAGAAACTAACGTACAGGAGTGCACAATAGCATGTCCCCCCACTTACCGTCTGTCCAACAGAGTTCTTGTGATGAGAAGCTTCTAGCACAATGCACATTGAAGTAGGAGCATGGGTGGCGCCCCAGCACGTCCATATTTAAACACAACATGACCAATCAAAAAAGCGCACTGGCGCATAATCATTGGTCACACATGCATACGCCCAGGCGGCTACGTCGATTCCAAGACGCTGCTGCTATCTGATTGGTTGGTTACCATATAAAAAGCGCTCACGACCGAGGTCGGTCACGCTTGCTGCCCAGAGTCATTAAGTAAGTACTGATGTGCAAACATGAACTGTGATATGGCTGTGTTGCGTTTAAAGCAGCGTAGCATTACGGATCATTATTGTGTAGTGTAGCTGACGCCCAAGTGGTGGGGTATGTAGTTAGTGTTTATGTTGTGTTTGTTAGCTCAATTGTGTACTGGCAAATGGATGCATGAGTGTTTTGTCAACCAAATCCCAATCCTCATTGACAAGCCATTTTGCCTTTGCCATACAGGATCATGTTTGAAGGATGCGTGTGTCTTTAGTTGCGGGGATCATCTGAATTATGGCCACATAGTACTGTCGTTCACCACACACAATAGGACTATTCTGGCCAAACTGAGATGTGGAGTGGGCCATGTGGCTTCAGCAAATGTCTGCCTCTGAAGATCCGATGTTCACAATACAACAGGGATGTCTCTTGGACATGATGAGTATTCAATAGTCTGCGGCGTGGTCTGATATTTTGTGAATAACACATAAAGCCTGGGTTACGTGTATAATGTAATTGTCTAGAGTTGGTAACAACCATGATTTGATAAATGTGACCTATCTCTTTGGCCACGCCTTGTGGTCATACGTCAACATTATGGCCAGGGATACGGGGTTATGCTCATGATGTGTTGAATTTGACAAGGGATATGTATTTGTACAGGAGGGCCAGGGGTGTAGTGTGATCAGGTTTGGTTGTCAGGCAAAAATCACCGAATTGGTACATAGAAAATGTATAGAAAAAAAAAAAACTCACCAAATTTGGCCTCTTACAAATATCATTGCATTTGGCAGGATACTATCAGCCACCTCAGAAGCAACCCATATCTCTCAACACCGATGCTCCATCCCCTACAACCCTGACACGGGGGCGATTGTGGCATCTGCGTCCAGCCGTGCCACAAGGAGGAGACAGGTGGTATCACTGGACATGAGATCACTACAGGGCGGCAGCCACTCCAAGAGTGAGGCATAAAGTCAGAAAGCAGCCTATTAATGACGCCCAGCTGTTAGACAAGGCGGGCTGCCCTGCAACAAAATATGCAAAACAAGTGACTGACGCCCTCTAGAGGACACTGCTTTCTGACTTTATGCCTCACTCTTGGAGTGGCTGCTGCCCTGTAGTGATCTCATGTCCAGTGATACCACCTGTCTCCTCCTTGTGGCACGGCTGGACGCAGATGCCTCAATCGCTCCCGGGTCAGGGTTGTAGGGGATGGAGCATCGGTGTTGAGAGATATGGGTTGCTTCTGAGGTGGCTGATAGTATCCTGCTAAATGCAATGGTATTTGTAAGAGGCCAAATTTGGTGAGTTTTTTTTTTTCTATACATTTTCTATGTACCAATTCGGTGATTTTTGGTTGTCAGGCACTGCAATGTTGTGTTTGGGCCTTGAATGGTGCTATATATGTATGTGGGTGGGCTTATGAGCAAACTTGGGTAGGATGTTGTAAAGTAGCTAGGAGATGTATAGGGAAGGAGGTGGTGGGTGTTGATGATGTGTGATGAAGCGTTCTTGTAGTGATGTTTCTTTTCCTCACATTTGCAGGGGTTGGTACGTGAGATGATCACGGACCCTGATGGAGATGTTATCGTGGTTCTTGCCTTGGTGGAAGAGTAATTGTGGCAGGAGGATAGATATGAGAGGTTGCGGGCTCACAGACCATGGCGCGTGTGGGCTCGGGATTGGCTTCTGCACCGGGAGACCCGGAGCCACATGCGGCTGGTCCGTGAGCTGGAGGATCGTAGTCCGCATGATTTCAGGAACTACCTCCTTATGTCCGAGGACTCTTTCACATTCCTGTTGGAACGCATAAGGCCATTGATATCTCGACAGGACACTGTGATGCTTCGAGCTGTGCTACCTGAGGAGCGTTTGGCTGTAACTTTGCGGTTCCTGGCAACAGGTCGTTCAAGGGCCGACCTGCAATACACTTCACGTGTATCACTGTCCCTGCTGAGCCGCCTGATCCCAGAGACGTGTGAGGCCATCGGGAGTAGTCTGCTGCCATCCTATATGCAGTTTCCCACAACACCCACTGAATGGATGAATGTTGCCAGAGGGTTTGAGGACCGCTGGCAATTTCCAAACTGCGGCGGTGCATTGGATGGTAAGCACGTGAGGATCAACAAACCCCCAAACTCTGGGTTTTTGTATTACAATTACAAAGGATATTGTAGTGTGGTCCTCATGGCCCTGGTGGACGCAAACTATGACTTCCTCTACGTGGACGTTGGAATGAACGGGCGAATCTCAGATGGACAGGTGGGCTGAACTTACCCTCAAATGATGAGACAACCGATCATCTCAACTTTGCGTACGTATGCATATGAAACTGGAATCTATTGATGTGGTGTTCTATTTTGTTGCTGTGTACAAATGTAACAATGTGTCCATGATTTCCCTGCAACCAGCAAATTGCCAGTGAAATTGCTAGCAAAATTGCCGCGTGTGACGGTACCTTAATGTTGTATCTCCAGTTGCAGAATTATTTAGGCGGTGTATAGCAGTATTATTTAGGCCCTGCACCGCAGTATTATTTGGGTACATATTTATTCATTTCAATGGACGGTGTAACCTGGGAGAATATGTGATAAAAAATGGATGAGACATGGAACAAATGACTTGAAATTCCCTTTGATATAAGGAAAAGGCTGTGAACGGGCTTCCTGAGTATAAATAATACATTGCAGTCCCTTAACCTGAGGAATGACCCTGACTTCATGGTAAATGTCGGAACATTTGTATGTATCCTCACTGAATTTACAAAACATGATTCATAGATGACATTCACAAAGAGTTTACCCGGACTACCTGTGATGTTGGCGTGGAATATTTATAAGCAGCATCCATGAATAAAACATGTGTTGGACAAGCAATTACCTGCATTTGCAGGAGACCAGAGTTAACACATATGAGTGGCTCCCTGCCGACAAAGACTCAACATGTAGCGAAACCTCTGGAAAGGAGCAGCTCTAGATGACATTTTCTATAATTTTTCTGGACCCTATTGAGCAAAACTGTAAAGCACTGAGAAAAAAAAAGTGAAAATGCAATCTGCACTGTGATTGTATCACATGTAACCTGTGCTGTAGTCTCTTTTATTCCTGTTGGCAAATACAGAGTTAATGTCAGAAGCTGCTGCTGTCTTTGGTGTTTTTGGCTCTTCAGGTGATAAGGCGTTTCAGGTAATGCAATTGTCTACGCCCCTGGTCTCTAAATAGTTTCCTCTTCCACCAGCAGATATCGCTGATAGAGTTTAGTCTCTGCAAAGACCATGAGCTGAGAGGATGTTAATGCAGTTTCTGCTAAAGCCTTCCTGCTGTTGTTGCCTGACGTTTTCCTTAGTTTGTTGAAGTTGCTGTGCTTCTTGGTCCATGGGTAGAGGTGAGGGGATTTTAGCCTAGCACTAATCAGGATCAAGGGCAAGGGTGGCAGCCCAGGCATCCTCACCTTCAGAGGTAATTCCGGGAATAGGGTGAGCCAGTGACCCCCAATTTAAGGGTCAGACTAGTTCCCCTGATCGCCTTTTGCCCGTCAATACCATCCTGGTATCTTACTTATTTGACCGTTATACCACCCAGTGACAGATTCGTTGTTACAAACAGCAAAGATATTTCTCTGTTAGATCATTTTTATTAATTTGGCCCATTTTTTTAGTTTAACATACAATATAGTGTGTATATACTAAGAGGGGAGCTTCATGTGCTGGACTTAGTCCAGAGTATGCAATTTTGTTTGTGTTCAAAACGTACAACTTCTTCACATAAGTAGTGAAGAGCGAGCGTGTCCACCACTGCTCGATACAGGATTGGTCGCCTGGGGGCAACTTGCGTACCGACAGGGGCGTATCTACCACAGGTGCAGGGGTTGCGATCGCACCCGGGCCTGCAGCCTAGGGGGGCCCCAAAAGTCCCTTTGGCCAATAGAAAAAGACTAATACTATCAAAGATTTGCAATAATTGGGGGCCCCATTGGAGCTTCCACACCAGGGCCCCTGGGCCTGAAGTTACGCCACTGCGTACCGACAATAAAGGAAGTCAATGGGAATCTTGAGCGTTTTTATACTCCAATGTAATGAGCAGTGACAAGCTCACCCATCACTACACACAAGCTTTCTGACACCAAGCCAATCAACAAATGTTCTCTATGAAAGTAGCCCATTTTCTTTAAATTTTAGGGCCATTTTTTTAATGCAAGGTTGTCTCGATTAATTTTGGATCAGAAGTCTGTTTTGAAGTCTAAAGCCTGAGGTCATAATTTATTTTGGGGCTTTAATTCTGAGGTCTGAATGATTTTCTGGGTAGTGATGAGCAAGCAGTAAAATGTAAAATGATCGAGTGCTCTTTACTCAACTTGAGCAGGTTGGACGCTCTGATGGAGTCGACTGGAGTAATGAGTATGATGGAAGTTAAAAAGTTGTAGCCAACATACATTCAGCTATAAACAGAGCATTTCAAGGGGGAGTGACCCTGGTTCCCCCCCCCCCCCCCGGTTTTTACACAGCATCTGGACACATTGATTTTACCCCCAGTGATAGCTATTCAGAGAGTGCGCTGGGGTGGCGGCTTCCATCACTCACTGAAGAGAGTTGGCTCTTTGAGTCAGATCGCTCACGAAGGACATATTCAAGCAATACTTGGCCAAGCACCCCGATGTTCAGTCGAGTATAGAGCAGTGGCGAGCATTACCACTATTGATGGGTTAAGGGTTGAATTAAGAATGGAACAACAGGTTCCCTACTTGGCGAAAAGATAACTTTGGTGAAAGGATGAGTGGATCAGGCATAAATAAATAAACTCCATAGTTTAATAAATGCAAAACTTAAAAAATATAAAATATTCTTATATTCACCTCCTTGGTCCCTCCATTCCACACCATCACCATATGGTCTTTGTCATCTCCACCACTCCCAGAGCCCCTTACACACTCAGAGGGTTCTGCACAAGTAATGCGTAATGACGTCACCACGTGTTTTGCAACCTTGAGGTTGTAAACACAGAACCGCCTGGACCTCATCAGATACGGAAGTCCTGACTCAATGTTTTAAGCCGGGTCTCAACTTGCTAGAGACTCACACGTCTTTCATATCGCATCCCCCGGCATGTCCGCCAGCTCTTCGGACAGGAGTGTGCTGCTGAATGTGTTTCTATGCAGCTCCACACTTCTGTCTGGAGAGTTGTCGGTGGATGTGATGCGAGAGATGTGCAAGTCTCTCGCAAGTGGAGATCCGGCCTTAGGCTCAGGGATTGTAGCAATTTGTTGCTTTAACCTTTTGATTGCCCTTTACTGTTTAGCCAAATGGCAACTAGTATTCACCATTGTACTGAATCTGCGCAAAAGCAAATGACTAGAACGCCATATATTGGCAGATATATTGGGAGACGCAGGCAAGTGCAGGAGCTTGCCATCTCTGCGCTCATGTGCAGGCCTGCGTTTGCCTGAAAACCACCTGCACTTGCCTTTTGCGCTAGCGCAGGGCAGGCAAATGCAGGTAACTGCACATACGCAGAAATGTGAAAGGGGCCATAGAGTCTCTATACACCAGCATATGACACTCGGATGGATTGGCCACCACTAAATTCTTTTTGGACAGATCCCCCATCTATTTGTGCATTGACCCTTGCTTTATTGGAATTTTCGTTGACCCACAATTTCTTTGTATTTAAGGGGTCCTTCTACCTGTAGCTCCAGGGAACAGTGATGGGGGCATCATTTGCCCTCTCCTTTGCCAACCTGTTCCTGGGGCTGTGAGAGAGGGACCTCTTCCAGTCAGAGGGAGCGTCGCCAATGGACCGCATCCTCTTCTGGATGCGGTACATTGACGACATCCTTCTGTTCTGGAAGGGTGAGGAACAATCTCTTCACCAATTTATAATTTCCTTAAACAACAACGATCGGAATATCCGCATAACATATAAATGGAATAAAAATTTGATTGATTTTCTAGATTTCACCTTAAAATGTGACATGTCCTATATACTCCAAACTGATATATTTAGGAAACCTACGGCCACGAATTTGTAGTTCCACTCCTCATCCTCTCACCATCCTCATATGATAAGATCTATTCCAACTGGGTAGTTCCTGCGGTTGTGCAGGATCTGTTCTTACTCTGACTTTGAGCTGCAATCAATTGAGTTAAAAATAGGTTTTACGAAAGAGGATATTGCAGACGCTGTGTTAAAAAGGCGTATAATAGAGCCAGCCATTCGACCCAACATGATTTACTGTACACCCAACAAACCCACAGGACATCAGATCGGGTAAGGTTCATAACCAACTATCACGCCTTATTGCCTCGAATGAGGGAATGCTTGGAAAAAGCGTGGCCTATATTACTTGTTGATCCAATTCTATCTAAAATCTTACTACCAAGACCAGAGATCACAATCTGTAGAAGTAAAAATCTATGGGATCATGTTGTTAGTAGTTACTATCAAGTGGATCAGAAGCGCACATTACTTGATGATGCCACGGTTCGGGTCTGGTGTCTTCCTTGTGGACAATGTATAGCATGTCCAAATATAGATCGAAGTGACACATTTGCAGATTCCTCTGGCTGTAGAACCTATAATATCACTAAATTCATCACCTGTACTACTATGTACAAGCAAAAGATCTATGAGGGTGGGATGCAGTTCACATCAAACCAGCAGCTCTGGGAGGCGATTCTGACATCATGCAAAGAAATACAAGCAGAAACTCTCCAGAAACTCACAAGTTCAATGGATGCAAGAATTGTGAAGGTGATATTAGAGAAGGGTTCCTATGTCACCATGTAACTTGGCCTGTTAGGATGTTTTGGAGTTAAATAGCTTTTTATTTCAGTGAATGTGACCTGTTAATGCTGTAAATTCTACAAATGAGCATTTTCAGTTCTTTCAAACAGATCAAAGGTTTAGAAACTCTCCTGTGCCTAATAATTTGGAACAGTGCTTTTAGAGTTTTTTTTAATTTTGAAGATTATACTGTTATCATTGGGAGGTTTCTTCAATAAAATTTGATGTATACTCTAACGGGTGATGACTTTTATTACACTGACTGTCATCTGCACCGACCATTTAGGAAAATCAGAGAAAAAGAACATTTGCATAATAATTTGGAACATGGTGTATATAGTTTTGTTTTTAGATGGGAGTTGTATCTAAAAAGAATTATTTAAAGGGAACCAACCACCCCAAATGACCCCCCCGGACTGTTAATATGTGTCCCTACACCCAGCACACACATTTGGGGCAATCGTTTTTGCTAAAAAAACTGTTTAGTAGAAGCTAAGATACATGTTTATAAACTTTAATAAATGGAGACGGATGGGTGTTACCTAGCTTTGTCCACGTGCAGTGTTCGTGCCTGTGATCCTCCTCTCCCCCCTTCCCTCTCAATTTCTAAGAGCCTGGCCGCGTCATGAAAGGGGCGGGACTAAATCGTGACGAGCCCCGCCCCCTTTTATGATGCGATTTAGTCCCGCCCCTTTCATGACGCGGCCAGGCTCTTAGAAATTGAGAGGGGAGGAGGGAGAGGAGGATCACAGGCACGAACACTGCACGTGGACAAAGCTAGGTAACACCCATTCGGCTCGAGTTATTAAAGTTCATATTGCTATATCTTAGCTTCTACTAAACAGTTTTTTTAGCAAAAACGATTGCCCCAAATGTGTGTGCTGGGTGTAGGGACACATATTAACAGTCCGGGGGGTCATTTGGGGTGGTTGGTTCCCTTTAAATTGCTTTTCCCATGTATGATATTTATTGAAAAGTTTTATAGCAATTCTATTAATTTTTTTACCTGGTGTTTAACCAGTTCTTGTATTTCTCGGGCTGCTCACGATAATAAATGGCAGAATATTGGAGCACAGTGAGGGATTATCTCTCCTGCCGTACTTTAGTGCTAACCCCTCATCCTGTAATGATTATAAAAGGTATTTGTTCCCGTCTCGGGTAATGACTGTATTTATCTACACAATGTTATCGGCAGATTTGGGTCCAGAACAGTTTTTCTTCTGACAATTTACCTATCATTAAGTGTTGAAAGATGTAAAAAAAAATGGGAACTGGTCTGTAACTGCAGTAAAGAAAGGTTCTAATGAGCGATTAGTTAACAACTTTACCACCCGGAGATTTTCTTTTTTTTTTCATTTTTACTTTTTTTCTTCACTTCTTCCAAGAGCCATAACTTTTTTATTTTTTCGCCATTATATCTGTACTAGATGTGGGCCCAATGCTATCACATTGGGAGTGAGGTTACATCGCAATGGTGGCGGGCTGTATGCCACTGGGGGCAGTAGCTGTCTTTACCCCCCTGTGCACACTCTCCCATGCCCGCTCTCTCTTCCCCGTGCTCTGTCCTTTGAGCTGTCTCCCCCTGTGTACTCTCTCTGCCCTCTGTGTGCACTCTGCCCTCATGCTCTCTCTTTGCTCCCTTGTGTGCTCTCTCTTTGACCCTAGTGTGTGGAGACCAGGGGAGGTGAGGACGGAGTATGGAAACTGAGGGAGGTGAGGGCAGAGTGTGAAGACTGGGGGAGGTGAGGGTGGCATGTGGAGACCAGGTGTCTACTCCCCGCTCTCTGTGCAACCCCACTCCATGTCATGGAAAGGACCTGTGGTGATGTCATAGTCATGTGATTTGGCTCCACCCATGGTCGTGATATCACCACAGGTCCTCTAGGTTGTTTGTGAGGGGCGGATGGCTGCATCTGTGTCATGGAAAGGACCTGTAGTGATGTCACAGTCAAGGGATCTGACTCCATCCATAAATGTGGAATCCCCACAGGTCCTCTAGGTTGTTTGCGAGGGGCGGATGGCTGCATCCGTGTCAGGGAAAGGACCTGTGGTGATATTACTGTCATGTGATCTAGCTCCATCCATGACCATGACATCACTATAGGTCCTATAGGTTCTTTGTGATGGGCAGGAGGCAGACAGATATGTCTGTGTCAAAGAAAGGACCTGTGGTGATGTCACTGTCATGTGATATGGCTCCGTCCATGATCATAACATCACCACAGGTTCTGGAGGGTGTTTGCGGCCTGCAGGGGGTTGATGGCTGGCATCGGGCTGCAGCAACCAGATTGTGGGGAGGGTGTTTTCAGGGGTGTCATTGTCGGCTATTGGCAGTACCCCTGGTGGTTCCATACCACCAGCAGGCGCCATATTTATACCCCCATCGCTTGCATATTTGGCTACCAGAATTTGTTCTAGCCAATCAGAGGATAGGAGGACATGAGGATGGCGAAAGTGGATGACAAATGCCACAAGGTAAGTATATAATAGATGAGTTGACTATTTTATTATTATTTTTTTTTATTTATATAGATAGCACCATTGATTCCATGATGCTGTACATGAGAAGGAGTTACATACAAACAAGTTAAAAATACAAAGAACAAACTAACAGTGACAGACCGATACAGTGGGGAGAGGACCCTGCCCTTGCAGGCTTATATTCTACAGGATAATGGGGAGGAGACAGAAGGTCAGGGTGTGGCAGCTCAGGTGGTGGTGAGACGGCAGTTCTGGTGGTGGTGAAGCGGCAGATCCAGTGTTGGTGAGGCAGCAGCTCTGCTGGTGGTGAGGCGGCAGAATGGTCATTGCAGGCTGTAAGCTTTCCTGAAGAGATGAGTTTTTAGGTTCCGGCTGAAGGATCTGAGCGTGGTAGATAATTAGACATGTTGGGGCACAGAATTCCAGAGAATGGAAGATTTTCAGGAAAAATCTTGGAGGCGGTTGTGTTAGGAATGGATAAGTGTGGAGGAGAGGAGGACGTCTTGGGAGGATCGAAGATTACGAGACGGAAGATATTAGGAGATTAGTTCAGAGATATAGGGAGGGGACAGGTTATGGACAGCTTTGTAGGTAAGTGTTAGTATCTTGAACTGGATTCGTTGTGGAATTGGGAGCCAGTGAAGAGATTTGCAGAAGGGAGAAACGGGAGTAGAGTAGAGGGGTGGATTAGTCGGGCAGCAAAGTTGAGGACAGACTGGAGTGGTGCAAGAGAGTTAGTGGGGAGGCCAAAGAGGAGAATGTTGCAGTAATCAATGCGGGAGATGATGAGGGCGTGTACAAGACTTTTAGTAGATTGAAGGCTGAGGAAAGGATGAATTCTGGAAATATTTTTGAGCTGGAGGCAACAGGAGGTGACAAGAGCTTGAATGTGCGGTTTTAAGGACAGGCAGTGTCGAGAGTAACTCAGAGGCAGCGGATTTCGGGTACAGGAGAGAGCGTTACACCATTTACCATAATAGATAGATCGGGTAAGAAAGATGCATGAGATGTAGGAAAGATGATGAGTTTGGTTTTGTCTACTTTGCATTTTAGGAAGCGAGAGGAGAAGAAGGAAGATATGGCTGGTAGGCACTCCGGGATTCTGGACAGCAGAGAAGTGAGGGCCGGAGAGGTAGATCTGAGTGTCACCCGCTTACAGGTGGTACTGGAAGCCATGAGACTTTATGAGTTGTTCCAAGCCAAGGTTATAGATAGAAAAAAGTAGGGGCCCCAGGACAGAGCCTTGTGGGTTTCCAACAGAGAGAGGGCGGCAAGAGAGGTAGTGTGGGAGTGGAAACGCTAAATGTGCATTTGGAAAGGTATGAGGCGATCCATGATAGTGCAAGGTCTTTGATGCCAAGGAAAAAGAGGATCTGTAGTAGGAGGGAGTGGTCAACTATGTCGAAGGCAGAGGACAGGTCTAGAAGGAGGCAGATGGAGAAATATCTGTTAGCTTTGGCTGTGAGTAAGTCATTAGTAATTTTGGTCAAGGCAGTTTCGGTGAGTGGTGGGGGTGGAGGCCAAATTGGAGGCTGTCAAGGAGAGAGTTAGACTAGAGGTGGGGGAAAGTTGAGCATGTACATGCTGTTGAGAGGTTTTGAAGCAAACGGAAGCAGCGATATGGGGCGATAGCTGGACATAGCAGTCGAGTCAATGTTTGTTTTTTTAAGGATGGTTTTAATGGTGGCATGCTTGAAAGCAGAGGGGAAGGTACCAGCAGATAGCGATAGTACGTCAGACACTCTCCTACGCTGAGTAGCTTCAAGTGTCACCTGAAGACTCACTTGTTCCGTCAAGCCTACAACCTGCCATGAGACCCAGGCGTAACGCCCCATACCTGACATTCCCCATCTACTGTATCCTAACCCACCCTCATAGACTGTGAGCCCTCGTGGACAGGGTCCCTGCCCCTCCTGTACCTGTACGTCCTGATCGCCTAGATTTAGTGTACTGTTCTGTCTCCTCATCTCATGTAAAGCGCCATGGAACCTAATGGCGCTATATAAATAAATAAATAATAATAATAATAATAGGTTGAAGAGATGGTTAGAACTGGAATGAGTGTGTTAGTGAGGTTGGGAGAGGTGGAATGAATGGTTAAGTGCACAGGTGGTGAGGTGTGATTTGGAGAGAAGAGTGAACTCTCTTCAGTATGTTGAAAGGGAGGTTGTGAGGAGGCAGAGATCTGGTATATGGAGGGGTTGGGGTGGTGGAACAGTAAAGGTTTGCCTTGTTTGGTCGATCTATTTTTTTAGGCGAAGTCCTCAGCAGAGATGAGGGAGGTTGGAGGGGGCATTGATGAACGGAGGAGAGAGTTGAATGTGCTGAACAGTTGTTTGGGGTTGTGGGATAGTGAAGATTCAAGGCTTGTGAAGTAGATCTGTTTAGCAGAGGTGAGGGCTGATTTGAAGGCAAGTGTAGCTTGTTTGAAAGCTGTGAAGTCGTCTGGCATTTGTGTTTTCATCCAACGCTGCGCCGCAGCCCTGGACAGTTGTCTATGTGCTATGTGCAAGGTGCATAAGGAATCAGTCTAAAAAAGCACTGAAAAAGCCCTAAAAAATGGAAATAATGCACAATTAGTGAAGAGTGAGCAGTACCATGCTCGGGTGCTACGTACTCGTAAAAGCAGTTTAGACTCTTGGATACACATGACTTGATTACCGAGTATAATGGAAGTCATTGGGGAACTCAAGCATTTTTCCCCAAAGACCTTGAAAAATGCTTGACTTCCATTATGCTCGGTAATCAAGTCATGTCTATCCAAGAGTCAAACTACTTGTTATAAGTACTTAGCACCCGAGCATGGTAGTGCTCACTCATCACTAATTGTGCATTATTTCCATTTTTTTAGGCTTTTTCAGTGATTTTTCAGACCGATTCTTGAAAAAAACTATGTACACATGTCCAACACTAACAACATTGTAGAAAACAACGTTACCTTGTTTAATTGATTTGGAATTCAGAAGTAATATGTTCATTCTTACAGCATCTTCTGCTTAGAAGCCACTTGCTCTCTTAATGAAAATATGAAGGTAAAGCATTGCAAACTCAGTCAACAAAATGTTGGTGGAGCTGCTTAATGAAAAAAGCTATTGGCTTATATCTGAAGTGGGATTGCCTGGGAAAAGCACAGTGACTGTGCCAGCATTGTGTGCACAAAGCCTATGGAAATATTCAGTGACCTATGTAGTCCATACCCTCAGATACATGCCATGCAATACATATGCCGAGCCCCAGGCTTTGGGATACTCGGGATCAGGCGGCGAGTGGTGGCCGCGCCCGATCCCGTGTCCTGGGGGACTTCTTTGAAAAGGGGTATTATTTACAGGGGATTATATTTACAGTTGTCGTGACGCCACCTGTAGTTTCTGGTGAGGGGTCACCAGCGCCGCCACAGTCCGCCGGATGCAGATGGTAATGCGGCTAGGTGGCAAAGTCCCCAACAGGTAGGGCTGGACCTCCGGGGCAGCGTAGTGTGAAGGGCAGCTTGTAGTGGAGCTGTAGAGAGGATGGGGTGTGTTGGAGCAGTCTATGAGGGGCACCGGGAAAGTAGAGGAATGACACATGTGGGTCCCCACAGTAAGTGGGTATAAGGCCTCCTCTGTTCTTTTTTGGTAATTGAAGCCCAGCCTGCATGCAGCCAGACTGGCCTTCTCTCTCTTCCTGAATCTGATACCTGTCCTGTCCTCCTGTGCGGTCCACGGGTTACCCTCTCTGATCACTGCGGTGGAACACTGCTGTGTCTGGCTCCCTCTCTTTGACCACAGGGGGACAGGGTGGCTGAAGCCTCCATGGTGTAACAGGGTTTTCTGTAGTCCTGGAGGATACCACAGGTGCAGATTCCCGATGTCTGGAACGTCACTGGGCGAACTTCTACTAGTTCCTCACTCCCTTTAGGCTGTCTGCTCTTTGCCTTCTGTCCCCACTTATGCTTGCGGGACGTCAGAAGGACCACTCCGGGTCACTGGTTCGGGCCTAACTGCGGCACCAACCGCCAGGACGTCTTCGCAGCTCTCCTAGCGTCTGCACACTCTGACTAACTCCTCCCCCAGCAGCAGTATTTATAGGGGTCTTGCCTAAGGTCAGCAAGTTGAGCTCCCCCTACTGTGGCGGGGTGACCAATAGGCACTATGGGTGGCACTATGCTTCACATGTACCTGAGTGGCAGAGCCCTAAGGTAACCTTGTATCTATAAATGCCAGTCACCTCCCTGACAGCATGGCCGGATGCTGGTGCCACAACCGCCCCCATCTGTGGGTTGTAGGTGACTGAGCACCGGTATACAGACACCTGTGTTGCCTCTCAGAGGAGCAATGGATATTTACCAGGCAAAATTTTGGTGAGTTTTTTGTGATTTTATGTCCTATTTCAGTGACTCTGGAACCTCGAATTCCCCACCATTTGGTGTTGCCTTCCGAGACATTAGATCCTGCACAGTCTCGGGCCCGGTGTCCATTCTCTGCGCCTTCCTCTGGGATGAGCATGGTGTTGCTCGGCTCCCCAGGTATTCCTGCGACTCTCTTCAGACCCTATAGCCTTAGGCCTGGCACCCAGTCAGCAATCCTGGGACAAGCTCTGCAGCCTCCAGTCCACCATGATGCCTGCCTCAGTCCTCCTAGGAACTCATCGGCTGTACCTAGGATGAGCTTAGCACAGCTCGATCCTCCAAGTGCCCTTCACACTACTCAATGGAACTGAACTAACTGGCTCCGCCCCAGACCAGAATTTATAGGGAAGCTCACCCTGAACCCGGGCTTTGCCTTCCCCTTCTGGCCTGGTGCAGAAGGTGTTGTGTGTGGTTTACCTGCCTGATGAGGAGACCCATTTGTTGCTCTCAGCATGACACCACCACCCCGGGGCAGTGATGACACAGTGTCACTCAGAGCCTGGGGTGCTACATACACTATAATATATATATATATATATATATATATATTATATATATATATATGATACATGATACTTGCAGTGCCATGACTAACCACATGGAGTGCTACTAAAGTAAACCTTTGTATGATCACCACAGATTAAAACTATTATTTACAAATCAGTCGAAACTTTTCAGTTTTTAGACTTATTTAAAGTAGTAATTACTGGGTGATTGATTCCATTAGCGCTGATTTCCCCCTCTACTGACAGTCTGCCTAATAATGAAAAAACCCTTAAAAATAACTTCCCTTATTGTAAGCGAAATGTGTTTCCACTGAGATAGGAAATCCATTTCTTGGATCACAAACACAAAGAATCGTTATTTTTCCATTTCTCAGAACACAATTTTAACCACTTAAACAATACTAATTTTTATCAAAGGGATTCAAGATTTCTTCCAAGCAAGGTGAACCCGTCCTTCCGAAGAAGCAATTTTCAGATGTTTATGCCTCAAATACTACAATTGAGTTTGACAGTAGAAAAGAGATTGTCAGACAGACATTAATGTATTTTTTTTTATTTCATTTTTTTTTTTACCATAATTCTGTAAAAGTCGTGGAAGTTTTTATCAGCTGTCATTCTGGGAGATCAGAACGAAAACATAAAGCGTTTATAAATCGCTCCGCGCCGAGCAAAAAACCCTCGTACTTTCTATTTAAGTTCCTAAATCAGACAATAACTCTACAGAATAATTGTTTGTTCTTCTCCAAGGCTTTCAGGGAATTGTTGCGGCTCCATATTCTCTACTGGGGGGCACTTAGGGAGTTTTCTAGTACACAGAAACTGAGGATCCTCCACTTTAGTAATCAGTATGGGTCTTAGCAGTTGTGTCCCAGTGGACAAGTAATAAATGCTTCTGGCTGGAACGACCCCTTAACCTGATCAATCAATCTAACTAAACAATATACCAGCTAAGGAGACACAAGACACAAGGGTCAATGGTTTCTCTCACTAGCTGGTCTGTCTGTCTTTAGAAAGACCGCCTGGACCAGGGCTCACCCTACTGAATGCCTGTACTTTTTCCCTACATGGACCAGGCTCACCCTACAGAACGCCCTACTCCTTCCCTGCATAGACCAAGGCTCACCCTACTGAATACCTGTACTCCTTCCTTGCATGGAGCAGGGCTCACCCTACTGAATATCTGTTCTCCTTACCTGCATGGACCAGGGCTCACCCTACTGAACGCCCATACCCGTCCCTGTTTGGACCAGGGCTCATTACACTGAACACCCGTACACTTTCCCTGCATGGACCGGGGCTCATCCCACTGAACGCCTGTACTCCTTCCCCACATGGACTGGGGATCATCCCACTGAACACCTATACTCCTTCCCGCATGCACCGGGGCTCATCCCACTGAACACCGTACACTTTCCCTGCATGAACCGGGCTCATCCCACTGAACGCCTGTACTCCTTCCCTACATGGACGGGCTGATCACACTGAACGCTCATACTCCTTCCCCGCATGGACTGGGGCTCATCACACTGAAAGCCCGTACTCCTTCCTCACATGGACCGGCGCACTTCCCACTGATTGCCAATGCTCCTTCCCTGTGGGCAGAACACTCCTCAGTGAGTGTAACATACATTGGTAAGACTTTATTGGATCACCAAAAGTTCAAAGTATATAGTAATTCCAAGCAAGATAACTGTTGTGATGGTCTCTCCTACTTTGAGACTTGTGACTGGTTTGGGACCTCTGTCTCTTTTTTTGTATTGAGAGTAGCAAGCTCCCTAGTTCTCTTTCCAGGTGTGGATACTTTGTGATCATATTCATCTCTTTATATGGTCACATGATCCAGCATTCCTTGCTGGTGATTGTATTCATTCCTGGTCTGTCTTACCTTAGTGTAGATCGTACTCTGGAGAGCTGATGATTGCTAAGATGTCTGCTGTCTTGGAGTGTGGCAGCACCATGAAGTTGCCTTGTTGTCTCCCTGTCTGTCTCCCTTTCCCATATTGTCTTGTTTATTGCAGTGGTTGGGACTAGTGATCCCACCTGCCATCTCCCTATTGAGGGCCAACATCATGGCCAGCAAGGGCTTAGGTATCCTGCTAAGCGACAGGGTGAAAGAAACCATATAGGGACAGTAGGGAGTTCAAGGCACTGTTGCAGGTGAGCACAGGGAGTGTCCTTTTCCCCATTCCCTGTGAGCAGGGCCCCCTGTTGTTTTTGTTCCCCCTGGTGCTTCCCCAGTCTGATGCTGTGGTTAGTGCACTGGACATCGTTGGTCTGTGCTCCACTGTCACGCACCATGTTCGAATACTCCCAAGTCTGCGGAGTGACAATAACAAGGTGGTAACATCTACAGTTTCATCCTTCCGCTCTCTCACCAGGGATTAGAATCTTCTCACCTTCAAGGTTTCCAGGGCCAACTACCCCAAACAGCAGCACCCCTCTTTTGGTGAGCACCTATTGATAAAAGATAGTGACAAGCTTGGAAGCTGACCAAGCACACAAGCTTAGGAAACTGACCAAGCACCTCGAAGTATATAACCAGTAGACCGCATTGTTCCACCTTGTGTGTTTTGAGTAAAATAATGGGTTCAGTGTTAGGTCAGTGAAGCAGCTCTGTGATCCTTCAGCTGGAACCATGGATCCTAGGCTGAAGTCCTGTAGAATATGATGAACATGGTAACAAGAGCAAGGCCATTTTTATACCCCTGGATATGATGGGAGATAGCTGTTCCCTCATTGGTCACCAGTTTAATCCAACCGCAGAATTTTCTTCTAAATGACGTAGTCAGAGGAGCTGAGGCAATTCACATTTAGCAAGCAATCCACAAATTTACAGACAATAGGATTCCGGTCAGTCTGACATGAAACAATGATTAACTTCTCTTGATTTACTGACCAAGGAAATATACATCTGACCTAATTAAGAACAGTTCACATCCCCCTCACACAAGCAGCTGGATGCTGTATCACCACAATAACTAGTGATGAGCAAGCACTGCTCAATATTCAATCAAGCATCAGGGTGCTCGAGAACACTTGCAAGTATCGCGGGTGCTCGAGCGCAGTCTTTGAGTTCATGCTTGGAGAAAATGAGTTTCCGAGCCGGGGGTGAGGGTAGAGTAGAGAAAAAAAGGGTGAGATCTTCCAGAAAAATGCTTGAGTTTCCCAATGACTCCCATTGTACTCAGTACTCTAGATGAACCCATCTGAACCTCCAACCTTCTTGTTATGAGTACCGAGCACTCAAGCATCTTTGTCCTCGCTAATCACTAATAATAACCGCTACTCTAATATTGTTACGTTAACCCCTTAATGACAAGACGTTTTGGGGACTTGATGACTAAAGTTGAGGAAAAAGATTCCTGTTGCCTTTTTTCCAGCATCCAGTCCTCCAATGTAGCTGAACTGGGTTAGTGTTCGCTTGTGATACCAACACCCTCGGCCTCGAAACCTGGGTGCTTTTAGTGTTTCCTAGACTTCACAATGTCATGATGCCTTGCAGACTATCAAAATACAAAGGTGCAGAGTCTTCTTTTTTTTAAGAAAAAATAATAAAATAAAAAAAAACCTGCTTAATTTTTTTTTTATTAAAGGTTATTGTTTTGTTTTCAGGCTGTTGCTTGTATTTGTTTAATTATTATATTTTGTTTTGTAAAAAATTTTTTGAACATTGTTTTTACTTTTTCTTTGCACCTTAACAATTTTTATTGGAAAAAACTTTTTCATTATTTCTATATTGTCCATATTATATTGCTCAGCCTATTATTGTTTTTTATTTTATATTTTTTACAGACTTTCAAGGTATAGAAAAAGAAGTTTTGTTCTAAATCTATGAAACATCGCAACGTTGAGCAATTTACAGAAACCTATTTTGAATGAGCATTTCTAGTTGATGTTCCTTTGTAACGTCAGATTTACAGTGTAAAGGTCATTATTGATTATTCCCTCCCCGCTGTCATTGACAGAATGCTGACTCATTACATATTACCAGAGCAAAATCATTGTAGGGCTTTACTTCTAAGTCTTCGTATTGTTCCTCACAGTTACAAAAATGCTTGAAATAAGTACAATTTGGCTTTCAAACCACTTGACTAACATATGGTTGAAGGCTCAGTTGGTGTGGAGTAGAGTAGGGATGGGTATGCTTTGCCTCCAAAGCAATAGGGGAATCGGGAGAAGTTAGAAGCCAACAGTGGCAGGGTGCGCATAAATATAGAAACATTTTGTGTGGTCCAAAGACAGTGGTAGAAATGAACAAGGTTGTAAACTATTTAACAAAGCCATCCCCTGTCCCCCCATACATCTCCATCATGGTCTCCCGTTACCTGCCCACACGCAACCTACGCTCCTCCCAAGAGCTTCTTCTCTACTCCCCCCTTATCTCATCCTCTCACACCCGCATTCTAGACTTCTCCCGTGCATCTGCCATACTCTGGAACTCTCTTCCCCAGCATTTCAGACACTCGCCTACCCATGGTAACTTCAAAAGAAACCTGAAGACCCACCTCTTCCGACAATCATATGGCCTACAATGAGACCAGACCACTGCACCGTTGCACGATCGACATTCTCCCCCCTACTCTTTTTTCACCCGCCCCTGGATTGTGAGCCTTCGTGGCAGGGTCACCTCTCCTCCAGTATCTGTAAAAGCTGATTGTCCAAATTTGCTGTATTTGTCCATGTTCTCCCCTCTTCATATGCAAAGCTCTATGGAATCTAATGGTGCTATATAAATAAATAATAATAACAATAATAATTTAAACATTGATGACCTATCTTTAGATCTGATTGGCCGGGGTCTGACACCCAGCACCCTTGTTGTTCTAACTCCCAACACCCTCGTTACAGATCAAGATTAAGGTTACCATTTTAACCGCTCTTAACCGTCCTATGAACTGATCTTACTGTCGCACATTATTTTTATATTTTTTATGGATTTGCAATAAAGTGAAGTTTTATATATTTATCCTCTACATGCTGCCGTTTTTCCCCATCGCTGGGTCAATCTCTGCCTTCTGATTTCCATAATCAGCAGTTGCCAAGCCGCAACTCGTGCTATGAATGGGATTCTCGGAGAAGGACATCAATGGTGAGCTGATAATTCTTTTTTCTTGCTCAGTTCCGGAGCTTCTCTATCTTTTAATAATGGCCATGGCCGGATACAAAACATCCTATTAATTTTTAAACACAAGACAGATGTGCAGTACCTGGTCATGTTCTCTACCAGAAGACAGAGCATTTCCGGAACTGGGGATTTCCGGCCACTTGCTAGCACAGCTGGCACCTGAGTAGAATTAATCGTCGGGGATGGCCGTTTTCGGATCCAGCCGATCAGACATTGATGACCTGTCCTAAGGAGAGGCCATCAGTGTTAAAGTAGTGGACAACCTCTTTAAGATGAGTAAAACAGGTCAAAAAGTCAATAATAATGTAGGGTCAAAAATGGATTAGTAATGGGGTGTCTCATAGATATCTCTTCAACACTAATCCAGGGCTTGATGGCAGATGTGATTTTTGACAAATCACAGCTGTCTTAAGCCACATTTATTACACAGATTGCCACTGCACCAGGGCAGTCTGGAGGAGTTAGGTAGAGCACAAGATTTGGTGCAATAACCACCCTGGTAATATCAGCTCGCTGCTGTCTGCTTTATCTGCACTGTTTATCAAAATGAGGGGACCCCACGTCATTTTTTCCAATTAATCATTTATTTAGGACATCGGGTCCCCTCTATTTTGATAACCAATGTAGATAAAGCAGACAGCAGCAAGGTGTTATTATTAGGGTGGGAAGAGCCTGATATTAACCCTGACAGCTTTACCTGGGCTTGGTAGCAAATTAGGGGGGTACCACATCATTTTTTAACATTATTTATTAATTTTTATATTACACACAGCCAGTGTGATGAGCAGGGAACAGTAGACTGACTGCAACCAATCCCAGACGCCAGTACAGAAAGTGGGGGGCGTGTTTAGCAATGTGACTACAACCAATCACAGATGTTGTCACAGAGGGTGAGCGGGAGAAGTGGCGAATTTTCATATGGGTTAATGAGCTGACACGGAAAAAGTCTGACAGTGGTTTTATCTGCCAGAGAAACATGATATGTATGATTTTCTTGCTTTAATCCCCTTTTTGCTTCCTTTTGTAGCCCCCTAGCCGTTGCTACCACCATTTTACAGCATGTAAGTTCAGGTCCAGACTGACTTATATGGGGTTCGGGGTCAAGTTTGGTTTAGGTCCATGTCCCAAAACAGACCTCTTTTTAAAGACCGTCCGAAACCGGCGAGCCCGAGCATCCACAGGTCCGCTCATCTCTAACCAGGACTACTGCACTGCACAATGCAATAGGTCCAGAAGTAGTAACTAAAATATAATTAGGCTGAAGTGCAATGCGAGGGAAACTTGCATTGCACTTGGACCAGTGTTGCCCTATCAGGGAGGGCAGACTGGTGTGAGTCCCCCGCACTGAAGTCGCATTGCAAGTCAGAAGCGAGTACAGTCGCAGCATGCTGCGACTGATTGCGATTCTCATGTGCGAGAGGGCAATGCAAGTCTATGGGGGCGAGAAAATCTCGCCCCTCTACAGCACACTGTGCGATTTTGGCACGAGTGTGCTGTCAAAATTGCTTCAAACTCGCCGGCTGTCAAAGCTGGCGAGTTTGAATTTGCCGCTTTCCCTGTACAGTAATCAATAATGTTCCAGCGCTGTCACAGCAGTGCTGCAACATTATTGTTTAATAAACTCAATTAGAAAACTAAATAATAAAGTGCTGTCTGTTAATAAACATTTTAACCCCCTGTGCAGGCGCTGCGCTACATGTCGGCATAGAACCTGCAGATGCGGCTAATAAAAGCCAGTGTTAGAAGGGTTAAAATGCAGTTAGTGTGCTGCCATCATGTGTACACAGAGTGTGTACACTCAGTGTAGACATAGTGACAACACACCCTGGCAATGCAGGGGTTAATACCTCTATTTTACTGATCCCGGCAATTGTTGGGTCATTTTACATTACTGACAAGCCACTCTACTCCTGCGCTGAGCTGTCCGTGGTCCTGAAGCTTCAGCATGATATTACTGTAATATTACGTTGGAGCTTGAGCACCAGGGACAGCGGCTGTCATGGTACGCTTTTTGCGTACGCAATTGGCGTAAGTACAATAATAATATCATAATATTGTGAGCTGTCCATGGTACTTATGCCAATTGCGTACGCAGAAAGTGTACCATGGCAGCCTGGCAGCTTTTATTAGCTGCATCTGCAGGCTCTACGCCAACATGTAGCGCAGAGCCTGCAGAGGGGGTTAAAATGATTATTAACACACAGCACTTTATTACTTAGATTTCTAACTGAGTTTTTGAAACAATAATGTTTCAGCACTGCTGTGATAGTGCTGGAACATTATTGATTACTGTACTGGCAAAGCGGTAAATTCAAACTCTCTGGCTATGAGAGCCGGCGAGTTTAAATTCACCGCAAATGCTGTCCACGGTCCTTCAGGATCACGGACAGCATCACACTCACACGCACCACACACGCACTCACACCTCACACTCACATGTGTACAGCCAGGCGTACTCACCATACGCACCACACTCGCACCACGCACACCTAAAAACACGCATATCGCTCGCATCACTGTCGTGCATTAAACACGCTCCGTGTTTGATGCATGACAGTGTGCCTTCAACCTTATAGTGAGAATAGCATCACCCGAGTATGCAGCTCAGGTAACCATGGTAATCGCTAACTATAGTAGATACCATGGTTACCTGAGCTACATCATCGGGTGACATCACGGACTCATAGTTGACATGACCACAGCTTTCCGGGCTCTCATTCTGTGCTCGAAGCTCATGGTGAAATGGTACTTCTTCCTTCACTGTGGCCTCCGATCCAGCTCAAAAATATGACGTGGGACCTCATGGATTATTATCGTTGGAGTTTCATGGATTATCGTTTGGTTTAGCAAATTGGAGAATGAGGGTTGTCAGTGTATTTTATTTCTAATAAAGGAATTTTGTTCAGTGTTTTTTCTGTTTGTGTGTTTTTTAAGTATTTCCTCACAGGATTGATAAAGTGCAGGTCTAATAGAGGCCGGACATTATGAATTTGGGTTTAATGTCAAGCTGTCAATCAACGGCTGTTATTAACCCCTTCTATTACAGGGCATCTGGGAAATGTCGAGTAAAGCGCCAGGAATTGGCACTTCTAATCAGCGGCGTAACTAGGTTTCATGGCGCCCGGGGCAAAGATCCATTCATGCGCCCCCCCCAGAGTAGGTGAGCCCCTGCAGCCTTGGTTTAGGAGCGGGGGGGTGGGTGCTGCCGGCGCCCCCCTCTGAGTTGCGCCCGGGCAAAGGATCCGGCTGCACCACCCTAGATACGCCCCTGCTTCTAATGAATGTGCCAATTTCTGAGGTGACAGCGGGCAGCTATTCATTAGCTTAGGGGGCTGGGATATCTTGTCTGAGTTTTACCTTGGCTGCCAATCAAAAGTAGGGTAAAGCCCATGCAGTTTTTTAAATTATTTATTTAAATAATAAAAAAAAGGGCGCCCCTGTATTTTAATTTTCAGCCAAGGTAAAGCCAGGCAGCTACAGGTGGTATCCCGGAGCTGTCCGTTTTAAATGTGCTGAGAATAAAAAATAGAGCAAATCTCTAGGTAACTTTTTAAAATTATTTTTTTATTTTTATAATACTATGATGTCAGTCAATGGGTGAGAGGCCCAACAACCAATCACAGATGTTGTCACAGAGAGTGAACGTCTGTGATTGGATGTGAAAGTAACTTGGAAACAGCCCATACATTCTAGCATCTATTCTGAGTGGTAGATGCTAAAATGTATAGGCTATTTCCTGTTTACTTCCAAAGCCAATCACAGAAGCCCATTCTCTATGACAACATCTGTGATTGGCTGTTGTGCTCCTCAGCAGTGAATATCCAAAAAGTTTGAGCGGCCTGGAAGTTCAAGCGGGTGGACTCCGGTTAGTGTAATGCTGATGTTTAATCCATGTTTTCTTTAATTTTTCCAGCCCCCTAGCAGGAAAGTCCCCTTTCTGAGTCTGTTCCCATACACTAGGTGTTCTGTGCGGACCCGAACTTTAAAGTTCAGGTTCGTTCATCCCTATTCACAAATTTAACAAATTACTCTAAACATATAGCTCCCCAGTGATTAACTTCAAGCTGAGAATGATCAAGATACCATGGGGTGCACTGGGGGGGTTTCTCCCCAGAATACCTCTACATGTTTTGGAGGTCTGTATAAGGCACCAGTAGCATGGGGAACTGAGTCTGCTGGTTGGCGATAGTACAAAGTGCCTGTAATTGCATGTCTGTTTGGTGACAAACTAATTGTATGTGTGTGCACAGTCCTAATGTGATCCCTGTGGTGGGCCTGGCGAGTCCTCATTCGGTGCGTGGTTCCACTACTGGCTTGCTGGAGGACTCTCCTGCCAATGTTGTCACTGGAAATGGCATCCTCTGTCATCTTGAATGGTCTTTATCTTCCCAGGACACATGGCTCTACGGATGGCACTGATGAAGATGCAATAGGTCCTTCCTTTCCAGCTATCACATTGTTCTACCAAGATGGCCACAAACAACTTCCTGTTATGCACTTCCTCCTGGTAGTTTGCTCCACCCTCCAGACCGACTCCGCCTGGTGCTGTCAAATTGCAGTCCAAACCAGTAGAATAGAGTCCGGTTGACATGACAGGTCTCTTCCAACAAAGGACCTTGTTTAATTGCCCTTACAGAACTAAGTATACATCCTATAAAAAAGTTCCAACAAGAGTTTATAGAGGAGTAACAGGAAAATAGTGGCCCGTGGTGGCTGGTGGTTAGTACAGCGGGCAACATTGTTCTCAATGTTCCAGCAGTGCGATGCCATGTATATTGTTAGTTGTAACTCCATGCTAATTTCATGCAAACAGTTGAAGGGGTTGTCCACTACTTAGACAACCCCTTCTCATTCCCCAGGTGTGCCCCCATAAAAATTTAAAAAAAGCCTATGCTCATCTCTGGTTCTGGTGTGGTTCTAACTATGTCAGAAGTCGCATTCCAGGGACCCACATGATATTGTTATGAAAAGCGAGCCTCGCGACCAATGAGCACCGGCTTCCTTCTACCTACCATTGGACACAGGAGCAATTAACAGGAAGTGAGCAGTCAGCCGCTGCAGTCACTTCCTGTTAATTGCTCCTGTGTCGGAAGGAGGGGAGGGGAGAAGGAAACCAGTGCTGATTCATGAGCGCCAATGAGCTGCAAATTCCCTATCACTCAAACCATGGGCTCAGAATCAGTGAGCTTATTATTGACCATGAGCAGAGCAATAAAAAGTCTATCGACAAGCTAGAGGTGAGTGAGAGGTAAGTGATTCAGCTGCTTGTTTTGAGTGATCAGTGGGGGTCTCAGGACTTGAACCCCTATCAATTAACAGTACTAATAAGACGTTATAGAACGTAAAGGTCCTTGGCTCTTGGAGTGGAGAATAGTTACAAAGAACATCTCTTGTTTTGGAGAACCTCAGCTCTTTTACTTACAGAAACAACTAGTTGATTCATATAAGGACAATGTAGTTCTCCCCTTTTCCCCTGGGGGCGCTGCAGGGAAATTGAACACTTGCTGTCGAGAGTACATCTGATCACGGGAGAAAACACTAGTAGTTGATCTACTGATAGGGACTATTTTAACAAGCAGTAATTGTCCAAACAATCCCTATAAATAATTTGGACAATACATTAATCTTGGAAAATGACAGAACTTCAATGTGCCAAATAATTGTAACTATAGCACATAGAAACTTGTGAATTTAGGGTTCTCTAAATATTAATCTTAGATATAAATGAGTTTCTAACTTCTTGAGTAGCTGCCATATTACGGAAAATGCATTGCAGTAAGGTCTCATTATACGGCAGTGGCCCACGCACAATGTCCAGCGCAACGATGCAATTTACAGAAATAGCTTAGGGCAAAGCTCATACTTAATATATGAATGATTCACCTTGTTCTTTTAAATGACAATACATACCCTTCATACACCTCAAGCAAAAAAGCCAATCTATTCATAGCTACTAATTCTTCTACGAAATTGAGCACAATAAAGCAGTCTATTATAGTGTGACACCAACACAACAGGACTATTTATAATACCGCAATATAGAGCTTTTAATGGTATTATTTGGTAATTGATGAGAGAGTAAGAAAACAAAGAAGAAAAATACCTGGAGGAGGCGATGGAGGGGACCAGAGCTGTAGAAAAGGTGATACTAAAAAAACAATATCAAGAAAATGATGTAGTGGGTAGAAGATATATATATATATATATATATATATATATATATATATATATATACACATATACACACACACATTTATATAGCAGTATTGATTCCATAATATTTTACATATATTATTGAAGCACTGTCCCCATTGGGGCTCACAATCTAAATATCCTATCAGTCTTTGGAGTGTGGGAGAAAACCAGAGAACCCAGAGGAACCCATGCAAACATGGTGAGAACATACAAACTGCTTGCAGATGTTGTCCTTGGAGGAATTTGAACTCAGAACCCCAGCACTGTCAGGCTGCAGTGCTAACCACTGAGCCATTGTAGAGTGCTAACCACTGAGCCATTGTAGAGTGCTAACCACTGAGTCACTGTACAGTGCTAACCACTGAGCCACCATACAGTGTTAACCACTGAGCCACCATACAATGCTAACCACTGAGCCACCATATACAGTGCTAACGACTGAGCTACCGTACAGTGCTAACCACTGAGCCACCATGTACAGTACTAACCAATGAGCCACCGTACAGTACTAACCACTGAGCCACCGTATACAGTGCTAACCACTGAGCCACCATATACAGTGCTAACCACTGAGCCACCATATACAGTGCAAACCACTGAGCCACCATACAGTGCTAACCACTGAGCCACCATATACAGTGCTAACCACTGAGCCACCATATACAGTGTTAACCACTGAGCCACCATACAGTGCTAACCACTGAGCCACCATATACAGTGCTAACCACTGAGCCACCATATACAGTGCTAACCACTGAGCCACCATATACAGTGCTAACCACTGAGCCACCATGTACAGTGCTAACTACTGAGCCAACATATACAGTGCTAACCACTGAGCCACCGTATACAGTGCTAACCACTGAGCCACCATGTACAGTGCTAACCACTGAGCCACCATATACAGTGCTAACCACTGAGCCACCATACAGTGTTAACCACTGAGCCACCATGCAGTGCTAATTACTGAGCCACCATACAGTGCTAACCACTGAGCCACCATATACAGTGCTAACCACTGAGCCACCGTATACAGTGCTAACCACTGAGCCACCTTACAGTACTAACTACTGAGACACTGTACAATGCTAACCACTGAGACACTGTACAATGCTAACCACTGAGCCACCATACAGTGCTAACCACTGACCCACCATACAGTACTAACCACTGAGCCACCATATACAGTACTAACCACTGAGACACCATATACAGTGCTAACCACTGAGCCACCATATACAGTGCTAACCACTGAGACACTGTACAATGCTAACCACTGAGCCATCATACAGTGCTAACCACTGACCCACCATACAGTACTAACCACTGAGCCACCGTACAGTGCTAACCACTGAGCCACCATACAGTGCTAACCACTGAGCAACCGTACAGTGCTAACCACTGAGCCACCATATACAGTGCTAACCACTGAGCCACCATACAGTGTTAACCACTGAGCCACCATACAGTGCTAATTACTGAGCCACCATACAATGCTAACCACTGAGCCACCTTACAGTACTAACCACTGAGACACTGTACAATGCTAACCACTGAGCCACCATACAGTACTAACCACTGAGCCACCATGCAGTGCTAACCACTGAGCCACCATACAGTGCTAACCACTGAGCCTCCATACAGTACTAACCACTGAGCCACCATACAGTGCTAACCACTGAGCCTCCATACAGTACTAACCACTGAGCCACTGTAGAGTGCTAACCACTGAGCCACCATACAGTGCTAACCACTGAGCGATTGTAGAGTGCTAACCACTGAGCCACCATACAGTGTTAACCACTGAGCCACCATACAGTGTTAACCACTGAGCCACCATAAGTGCTAACCACTGAGCCACCGTATCCAGTGCTAACCACTGAGCCACCGTATACAGTGCCAACCACTGAGCCACCATATACAGTGCTAACCACTGAGCCACCATACAGTGCTAACCACTGAG
Source organism: Allobates femoralis (assembly GCA_033576535.1). Classification (NCBI taxonomy): domain Eukaryota; kingdom Metazoa; phylum Chordata; class Amphibia; order Anura; family Aromobatidae; genus Allobates; species Allobates femoralis. The sequence continues at coordinate 33,466,404 of JARQOC010000003.1, forward strand.
CCACCATATACAGTTCTAACCACTGAGCCACTATATACAGTGTTAACCACTGAGCCACCATACAGTGCTAACCACTGAGCCACCATACAGTGCTAACCACTGAGCCACCATACAATGCTATTCACTGAGCCACCTTACAGTACTAACCACTGAGACACTGTACAATGCTAACCACTGAGACACTGTACAATGCTAACCACTGAGCCACCATACAGTGCTAACCACTGACCCACCATACAGTACTAACCACTGAGCCACCGTACAGTGCTAACCACTGAGCCACCAAACAGTGCTAACCACTGAGCCACCATACAGTGCTAACCACTGAGCCACCGTATACAGTGCTAACCACTGACCCACCATACAGTACTAACCACTGAGCCACCGTACAGTGCTAACCACTGAGCCATCAAACAGTGCTAACCACTGAGCCACCAAACAGTGCTAACCACTGAGCCACCATACAGTGCTCACCACTGACCCATCATACAGTACTAACCACTGAGCCACCGTACAGTGCTAACCACTGAGCCACCATACAGTGCTAACCACTAAGCCACCATACAGTGCTAACCACTGAGCCACCATACAGTACTAACCACTGAGCCACCATACAGTGCTAACCACTGAGCCTCCATACAGTACTAACCACTGAGCCACCGTACAATGATAACCACTGAGCCATCATACAGTGCTAACCACTAAGCCACCGTACAGTGCTAACCACTGAGCCACCATACAGTGCTAACCACTGAGCCACCACACAGTACTAACCACTGAGCCACCGTACAGTGCTAACCACTGAGCCACCATATACATGGCTGACCACTGAGCCACCATAATACAGTGCTAACCACTGAGCCACCGTATACAGTGCTAACCACTGAGCCACCAAACAGTGCTAACCACTGAGCCACCGTATACAGTGCTAACCACTGAGCCACCATATACAGTGCTAACCACTGAGACCACCGTATACAGTGCTGCTAAACCACTGAGCCACCATATACAGTGCCTAACCACTGAGGCCACCATATACAGTGTTAACCACTGAGCCACCATACAGTGCTAACCACTGAGCCACCATATACAGTGCTAACCACTGAGCCACCATACAGTGTTAACCACTGAGCCACCATACAGTGCTAATTACTGAGCCACCATACAGTGCTAACCACTGAGCCACCTTACAGTACTAACCACTGAGACACTGTACAATGCTAACCACTGAGACACTGTACAATGCTAACCACTGAGCCACCATACAGTGCTAACCACTGACCCACCATACAGTACTAACCACTGAGCCACCATATACAGTACTAACCACTGAGCCACCATATACAGTGCTAACCACTGAGACACTGTACAATGCTAACCACTGAGCCACCATACAGTGCTAACCACTGACCCACCATACAGTACTAACCACTGAGCCACCGTACAGTGCTAACCACTGAGCCACCATACAGTGCTAACCACTGAGCCACCGTACAGTGCTAACCACTGAGCCACCATATACAGTGCTAACCACTGAGCCACCATACAGTGTTAACCACTGAGCCACCATACAGTGCTAATTACTGAGCCACCATACAATGCTAACCACTGAGCCACCTTACAGTACTAACCACTGAGACACTGTACAATGCTAACCACTGAGCCACCATACAGTGCTAACCACTGACCCACCATACAGTACTAACCACTGAGCCACCATGCAGTGCTAACCACTGAGCCACCATACAGTGCTAACCTCTGAGCCTCCATACAGTACTAACCACTGAGCCACCATACAGTGCTAACCACTGAGCCTCCATACAGTACTAACCACTGAGCCATTGTAGAGTGCTAACCACTGAGCCACCATACAGTGCCAACCACTGAGCGATTGTAGAGTGCTAACCACTGAGCCACCATACAGTGTTAACCACTGAGCCACCATACAGTGTTAACCACTGAGCCACCATACAGTGCTAACCACTGACCCACCATACAGTACTAACCACTGAGCCACCATACAGTGCTCACCACTGACCCATCATACAGTACTAACCACTGAGCCACCGTACAGTGCTAACCACTGAGCCACCATACAGTGCTAACCACTAAGCCACCATACAGTGCTAACCACTGAGCCACCATACAGTGCTAACCACTGAGCCACCATACAGTACTAACCACTGAGCCACCGTACAGTGCTAACCACTGAGCCACCATACAGTGCTAACCACTGAGCCACCATATACAGTACTAACCACTGAGCTACCGTACAGTGAAAACCACTGAGCCACCATATACAGTGCTAACCACTGAGCCACCATACAGTGCTAACCACTGAGCCGCCATGTACAGTACTAACCACTGAGCCACTGTACAGTGCTAACCACTGAGCCACCGTATACAGTGCTAACAACTGAGCCATCGTACATTGCTAACCACTGAGCCACCATACAATGCTAACCACTGAACCACTGTACAGTGTTAACCACTGAGCAACCGTACGGTGCTAACTACTAAACCACTATGCATTACTAACTACTGAGCCACCATACAGTAGTAACCACTGAGCCACACTTCTGGCCCATTAGCATACAATGCAAAGGTTTGTATAGGAGGATGATAGATTCATAGGTAGGCCTGGATCACAGGACAATATTCAAAGTTGTCTGTTTTGCATCCCCAAAAGCCTGTGGTATTGTGCTCAGACTAGCGGGGTGCAGGATGGTAGTCGTGGGCGAGGTAGTCATCTGCCACACCTCAGCACAGTTACATGAAGATGGAGGTCCCGGCTGGGTGTGTGCTTTGCACACTAAAATCGATACACCTTTCCATGTCGAATGTTGCCAATGGCTTTGACCAACAAGGACCAGATGGTATTTAGTTTATTGAGGGAGTCCACAAGTTCATTAAAAACTTAGTTTTAATGATAAAGTTGAATACAATGTTATATGTTGGATAGCGGCACAAATCTTTAACGTTTCATTGTCACAGAGCATAGCTTCAGTTTTTACAACCTCCCTAAAGGCCCCGTCACACACATCAATGTCGCCAGTGATCTGATCGCTGGCGTTATTGAAGGCTGATCGCTGGCGAGCTGTCACACAGGCAGACTCACCAGCGATCAGTACCAGCGAGAACGCTGGTAACCATGTAAACAAGCAGCGGCGCTTAGTTACCCACTGTTTACCATGGATACCAGCTCCCAGCGCTTGCTGATAGGCGCTGGGAGCTGGCTGATCGCGCATCTCCTGGTGTCACACGCAGCGATGCTGCGTGTCCACCGGCGGCGCCATCGCCAGGTTTTCGGACCCGTCCGAAAACCTGGCGACCATCAACCAGCGATTTATCGCTGGTTGATTCACCATGTCACACGTGTCAATATCGCTGCAACGTCACGTGCAGCAGCGACATTGACAGCTATATTGACGCGTTTGACGGCCCCTTTAGTCCTTTTCTGCCTGACACTACCCAGCCTAGAACGACATCACAGTCCTTCAAAGTCATTCTCATCCTCAAGCGGTTACACATGTTTTTTCATCTTAGGGTACCTTCTCACGCCACAACCAGCAAAGACATTTTTGGCGGCAATATTTCTCGCTGGAATTATCGCCTCCAAATTGCATCCTAATTGCAGCGTGTAAATAGGGAATTTGGCTGTGATATGTTGCCTCGCCACGGTCGCCTGATTTCAGAGCACTGCTTGGAAATCAGGCGACCGTGGCGAAGCGACATATCACCGCCAAATTCCCTATTTACACGCTGCAATAGGGAGGCGATTGGGTGGAAATGTGGCAGCGATATTTCCACGTTGCAATATTACTGTCAACCATTCTCGCCGCGTGTAAAGGTACCCTTAGAGGGATGTTGCCAATAAGGCTGGACTAAACTATCATTTATTAAAGATGCCTAGGGGACACTCACTTCGATCCTTGTCTTGCTATGTCTTGCACCATGACCTGTCTTTCCTGGTCACTCGTTTCTTCGGACCTCTATCTGACCCAACTCCACTAGATAACTCCGTGTCACGGTCACCTCATTCTCGTCTTGCACCATGACCTGTCTTTCCTGGTCACTCGTTTCTTCGGACCTCTATCTGACCCAACTCCACTGACCCAACTCCACTAGATAACTCCGTGTCACGGTCACCTCATTCTCGTTCTTAATTGTTTCCTCTCTTTTCCTTGGTCATGCTATCTTCTGTAACGATCTCCCTCTCTTCAGGAAACCCATGTCATGCAAGAAAATTAAGAATTTGTAAAGACTAAACAGTGCAAACTTTTTCATTATTTCAGTCATTTTTAAAAATATGTTTTTTTCTTGTGTGTGCGTGTTTTAACCATATACTTGCCAAAGGGGGGTTTCTGACAGATGCCCACTCATTACTAGACTTAGTGTCAGCTGTCAATTCAAAGCTGACATCTCATTACTAGACTTAGTGTCAGCTGTCAATTCAAAGCTGACATCAACCCCATTAATCATTACCTTGTCACCGCACATGGGCTATCGGGACGAGCTTAGCAAAGTGCTAAACTTGTTGCATCTAATCTGATTTGCCAAATTCTGGGTCAGCTGTGGGCTGTAATAATTAAACTGGGAAGGACCAATCAAGCATGGTCCTTTCCCACCCTAAAAATTCCAGCCCTGAGCTGGCGGCTTTACCTTGGCTATTCATTAAAAATGTGGGGGAAGGGGCCCTTGCTACTATTTTATTATCTATTTATTTTTTTAAGACATGGGATCTTCTTTATTTTTTTCAAACTGCAAAGGTAAAGCTGACAGCTGGGGGCTGCTGTTATTAGAGCGAGAACAACCATGAAAAGTGGCCCATTCCCAGCCTTGTATCAGCCCACAACTAATACTTTAGCTTTGGTTGATCATCAAAATAGAGGGGACTCCATATACTTTTTTGAAATGTTATATTTATTTTTACACTGCAATACAGCAGACTGACTGCAACCTATCACAGACGCTGGCACAACGGTGGACAGAGGAAGCATTGGATATTAATATTGCTTAAACAGTGGGGGGCGTATATTCCACGCCAACTCCTGTGGTTAGTATGAGGCACCACCAAAGGCGGGTTAGGTTGAGGGTAGGGAACCAGGAGGAATAGCCACTTCTACTCCCTAAGCCTAACCCTAACCCTAACCCTAGCCACTTCTACTCCCTAAGCCTAACCCTAACCCTAACCCTAATACTAACCTTTAACTGTGGTGCGATCTCTAAAATGCGCCAAAACCCCTGTTTTTGGCGTTACACGACGCAAGTGCGTTCTCTAATTTTGCCAAAACTCCCTTTTTGACTTCCCCACCCAGCACCCCTATTCACTCCAGATGTCCCGTAAGATTGTTGGGGAACCAAGGTGGCGACACATTAGACACCCTAACCCTAACCCTGGATTTTCTGGATTCCACGCCAACTCCTGTGGTTAGTATGAGGATTCCACGATTCCACGCCAACTCCTGTGGTTAGTATGAGGCACCACCAAAGGCGGGTTAGGTTGAGGGTAGGGAACCAGGAGGAATAGCCACTTCTACTCCCTAAGCCTAACCCTAACCCTAACACTAACCTTTAACTGTGGTGCGATCTCTAAAATGCACGACGCAAGTGCGTTCTCTAATTTTGCCAAAACTCCCTTTTTGACTTCCCCACCCAGCACCCCTATTCACTCCAGATGTCCCGTAAGATTGTTGGGGAACCAAGGTGGCCCTAAGCCTAACCCTAACCTTGCGAGCCATACAAGCGACAAATTGACTAGTAGCGTCCCCCTATTGCAAGCCATACAAGCGCAAAATGTACTAGTAGCGTATCAGAACTGCGAACCATACAAGCGCAAAATGTACTAGTAGCGTATCAGAACTGCGAACCATACAAGCGCAAAATGTACTAGTAGCGTATCAGAACTGCGAACCATACAAGCGCAAAATGTACTAGTAGCGTATCAGACCTGCGAGCCACTAGTAGCGTCCCCCTATTGCGAGCCATACAAGCGACAAATTGACTAGTAGCGTCCCCCTATTGCGAGTCATACAAGCGCAAAATGTACTAGTAGCGTATCAGACCTGCGAGCCATACAAGCGCAAAATGTACTAGTAGCGTATCAGACCTGCGAGCCATACAAGCGACAAATTGACTAGTAGCGTCCCCCTATTGCGAGCCATACAAGCGCAAAATGTACTAGTAGCGTCTCAGAACTGCGAACCATACAAGCGCAAAATGTACTAGTAGCGTCTCAGAACTGCGAACCATACAAGCGCAAAATGTACTAGTAGCGTATCAGAACTGCGAGCCATACAAG
>JARQOC010000003.1:33472804-33667017 GCA_033576535.1 Allobates femoralis
ATTGGAATGAATGATAGGGAAAAGGGGAGGGGGAGGTTTCCTGCGTACCAGGATGTCATCAATAGAACCTCAGCTCCAGCAGACGGTGCATGGAACAGTCCTGGCTTCGGACGGAGCTGCAGTTCACGACGAAGACATTTATTGTCGAAATGCGTCGGTGAACACATTGGCTGTCCTTTGATGTGATGGCATTGAATTTGTAAATAATTTTTCAGAAGCATAAAGACTCGAGTGCTGGAATCTTATCAGCGGATTATTGGGTTTTCATTGGCTGTAAGCCATAATCATCAACATTAACATAACTAAATAGAAATAGATCCCTCTGTGTGTAATGACTCTATATAATATATGCATTTTACTTTTTGTATTGAATTACTGAAATCAATGAATTTTTTGAGAAGCACTAGTGTACATCTATGTAGCCTGGGACCAGGGCGTATCCAGGCAGACTTCTTCCAAACGATGCATGTGTTGGACTGAATCAGTAAGCTGCTTTCCCACTACCTCCTTTTCTTTTTATATTACCAGACAGTGCTGTTCTGGGGGTCTGCAAGGTCAATGCTTCCAACAGCTCATACTGCATCTAACACAGGGTTGCCACAGGATTGTCACTTTGCATAAAATCATCTTTATTTTCCCAGGTCATCATGACCAATTTACTACTACCTGTAACAGATTGCCCGGATGATTACTCTGTGACTATGCAGTGTTCACTTTACAAGACCTTCCTTGCAAGAGGGATGTCACCAAGGCAATCTCAGTCCCAGTCATTCTTGTCAGGAGCATCATCTCTTAAAAGACTAGAGAAGCAATATAACAGCAGGTGTATCTGCAAAACTTCACACAGGTCAACCATGCTTACTATCCCTCTTGGAATTTTCCCATGTGCTGCCGAAGCCTTCTGAAACCTTTTGTATATCAGAACTTTGACACGTTTTCTTGTGCGAGCTTCAAGGATGTTCCATTGTTATGAGGTACCCGAAGTCCTAACACAATTTCAGAGATCATGGAAGATGTATGACTTGAAAAGAGAAGTTTTGGTAGAGAGGGATTTTAAAAAGTGCTTGTGGGCCGTAGTCATCCATGGAAGGCTTCCATTATAAGTATGAGGTCAACTTTGCTTGCAATTTACAGTATTTGAATTTTACTTTTGGAACATTTGTTTTAACTTTTAAAGTTAAGCTTTAAGTTAAGTTAAATTAAGCTTTAAGTTAAGTTAAGTTAAGCTTTAAGTTAAGTTAAGTTAAATTAAGCTTTAAGTTAAGTTAAGCTTTAAGTTAAGTTAAGCTTTAAGTTAAGTTAAATTAAGCTTTAAGTTAAGTTAAGCTTTAAGTTAAGTTGAGTTAAGCTTTAAGTTATGTTAAGTTACATTAAGCTTTAAGTTAAGTTAAGTTAAGCTTTAAGTTAAGTTAAGTTAAGCTTTAAGTTAAGCTTTAAACTTTTAATGTTAAGCATCTCTCTAAACCCCACCAGTCCACTTACACTAATGGACTTGGACAAACCGGTCTCTCACCAAAGGTGAGGCAGTTTATTTACTTTCCACTATTTTCTTTTCATTTGTGAATTGACTTTACCATGGCAATGATTGATCCAGCCATTTCTTCCCAATTTGTTCAGTCCCTGGCTTCTCTTTTTCCAAGGACAACACTACAGACTAATTGTACATCCCCACTCGATGGCTATAGAATCTCATGTCCTCCCCTTGGCCCCACCACTCCATTGACCTTGCATCACAGCTCCAGTCAAGCTTCTACCACTGTGTTTCTCTATACCACCCAGTGGTTAACAGTCAATGTGCTGCCAACTGTTACTCTCACATAATTAAACTCGAACAAAAAGACTGAAAAAGGTTGCTTAGACTAGCAAATAATGAAGTAAGTACACCTTATACACTGTGTAAAGCTCCAAATATCCCAATACATCCAAGTTGAGGTGATTGCTATCTCTCTGGAAATGGCTCTAGAATAGAAATGTTTATACCAGGTTTACGGAAGTGGAAGTGCTGCCCACATGCCCTTTAAGACAATGTTATTGTTTGCAATCTAATGCCTGTTTTAAATGTTGGGCACTACCAACTAACGTCTGGCGCGAAAGGGTCTATGGCCTGTTGGTTAGCAGACTGTTGTGGTTGAGGTGTGTGTTATAAAGAAGAAACTATATCAGATAATGAGATTGTAGTACCGAGGAAAAGTACAAGAATTGTGAAAGAGTTCAGAGACCGGCATACCGGAAAGTTTTGGAGACCACATCTCGTGCCGGGGGACTGAATGAACAAAATTGAGAGAAACCCAGGTGAAACAGGAGACCTGTGTGGAGAGAAATGGACTGAAAAAGACTTGTCTCAGAAGAACATTAGCTAAAGGTACCCACTTTATGAACTAAAGGACTGTGCTGCTCTATTCAAGAGTCCTTACCAAGAAGGACCAGTCCAATGCTATGGACTGTTGCCAGATATAAAGACCTTGTCTGTTCTTATTCCAGGCTTCTTAACCAATAAGGACGGAGTACTGTGTTGAGAACTGTGAACTAGAGGGACAGATACAGATGTTACCTGTCGAGAATGAAATGCTATCAGTTTGTTATGTTGTGGTTGGGTTGCACTTAATGTTTTACAGATTCCTGATGGTCGAGGACAACCAGCGTTAAAGGAGGGGGAAATGTAAAGAAGTAGATGTGCTGCACACACACCACTTTGAAGACAATATGATATTTTGCAATGTAATACCCTCTTTTAAATGTGCTTGATGGTTGACATATATTTGGTCCAACTTGGATAGAGTTTAGTGTTAAAACTAATTCAAACTGGGATTAATTATATGTGAAGACAAGTGAGTTGCTTTCTGGAAGGTGACAGTTGTTTAGTATTGAGTATCTGGTGCAGCAAGATGAGTTAGTTAGCAGAATGCTGTGGTTTAGGAATGTGTTTTAAAGAGGATCTGTCACCCCCCTTGTGCTTTCCAAACTGAAAGTACCACTGAATGCTACATTCAGGGAAGGGGGTCTCCCATATTTCTACCCCCTCTTCCCCTGTAAGTCATACAAAACACTTTAGAAAGTGTAGAGATAAGGATTCCGGAGGGAATTATCTGGTTATGAAGTCCTGGCTGTTTAGAGGGTCCTCCTGGCCCCTGCCTCTCTGTGCCACCTCCTGCCTGTGACGTCAGTGCCAGAGCCCTCCCTGCTAATGCATACAGGATAAACAGGAGCAGGGCGGGCTCCGGCGCTGACGTCACAGGCAGGAGGTAGCACAGAGAGGCAGAGGACAGGGAGGACCCCCAGGAACAGCAAGGACTCCATAATCAATAAGTCTCTCCGGACTAGTTATCTCTAAACAGCGAGGACTTCACAATCAGATAAGTCCCTCGGGACTCATTATCTGTACACTTTCTAAAGTGTTTGGTATGACTTACAGGGGGAGTAGAAACATGGCAGACCCCTTCCCTGAATGCACCAGGGGGGTGACAGGTCCTCTTTAAATAAGGGTCTACATCACATAATATGAAATAAGTATCAAGGAACAGGAAAAGAATTGTGAAAGATTTCAGAGACTGGGACAGAGAGGCCAGCAGAATGAAACTAGGAAATACCCAGGGAAAACGGGAGATCATTATAGAGAGGAATGGTCTGAAATAGACTTTTATCAGATAAATGTTAGTGCAAGGTACCCTATTTGTGAATGCTGGAATTAAATAATAGTCATCATAATTGGACAAAAGTTTCAACTTAGTTGCATCCCAACCCAACATTTGCGACCCTCTTAGCACGGACTGTGTATGTAAAGGTGAGGAGTCGTACCGTTGCAGCCTCTTTAGATGAGGCCTCACAAGGGCAGTCGAGATCCCTCAGAATTGTTGACTGGACGTTAGTGAGATGCAAATGTATGGGAACAGAGGAAAAGGAATTGTTGTGTAATGTAACTGAGAAGTGCATGTGCCTGTGGTTAGTTAGTCAACCGTACAAGAACTGTGCCTACTGTTTGGTATATTTAGTTGTTATCAAGTTAAATATAAAATATAGTTTTCTACCTTGGTCTATCTTAATTCTCTGCGAATCATCTAGTCCTGGCCTGCCTTATCCAATAGCAACAGTCAGATTGCAGAGGTGGATCACCAGGGAAAAGGGCACCATAAGGACACATACAGCTAGCCAGGACCCCGAATTTGAGGTATCATCATGAAGCATAAGAGACCAGTTCCTCACCCACAGCTACCATCCCTAGGCATGTTAGGCTGGTTTCGCACTACCGGTTTTTACAATCCAGGCAAATGTGGGTAAAACCTGCATCCCTCCACTTTCCCCCGCAACTGTAAAACCTGATGCAACTAGATGCTCCGGCACCGGTATCATTACTAATCAGGCTGATGGATCTGGCATAATACCGGTACAGTATCATCCAGTTGCATCAGGTTGTGTACATTTTTGACAGATCCAGTGAAATATGACTAGCCCCCTAGTTGGTGTGTCATATAAAACTGGCTTCTGGGCATGCTCAACAAAAAAAAAAACGGATCCGGCATCCTAACCAAGTGGGATCTGGCTTTCATCAGATCCTGCTTCCATAGACTTCCATTTTAACGCCTCAAGGATAGCGACGATCCAGGTGCTTTCGGGTTGTAACCAAGCACCAAAATCGCAACATTTTGCATTTTTGGAATTGGCCAAAAACCAGTGACACCTGGATCTGGGTGGAACTGTATATAACAGGATGCCCTGCGGCCCCCTTGAAAGTCATTGGACACAAAATGGATGCGGGTGTATCGGTTTAAGCTGGATTCACCCAGATTACAAAAACCGGTAGGGAGAAACCAGTCTCACACAGGAGCATGGCTTCCTATCACGGGTGAAAGGATTGAAATCCATTATGGAGCCACTTCTCTATCTGAAGAGAGGTTTGGCAACTGCAATGGGAAACATGATGGAAATAGGAGGGTCCAGCAGCTGGCAACAGGAATTATTCTCCTGTAAATTGCGCCTTTCAATCTTCCATGTGTCACTTTGTTTTAGACCAGTAAGAAAACAAAGACAGATCAGCCAGCGAGTCTTACAAACGGGCGAGTATTGAAAGTGAAGATTGCCCTTGTGGCATTTACCTTACAAACCACGGCAGGATATCATTATATTCCACACTATCATGAAAGCTCATTTAGCGGGGAGGCCATTTGCACCTGTGGTTTGTCCATACAGCATTTGTTAGCGGCACGCCTCCGTAATTAACCCTGCTGCTCCGATGATTCACAATACAAGATTCAAGGTTTTATCTTAAAAGATATTTTAAGGGTAATACCCATGACAGAACGAATTACCATCAGAGGTGAACGCAGGTAGGATATATAGCAGACCGCACAATATACAGTCAATTATGCTAAATAGCTTTTTTTCTCATTTGGACTCAGCAAAGATTTGTCTTATCTTAATGGAAAAAATAGCTTCAGTGTCATTTAACTAACTTAATACTATCTTTATATACAAGAATATAAGGTCATATTGTCTAAACTACAAGAATTTAACTATTGTAATAGTTTGTCTGTACAAGAACATGACTACTATAATTCTGCGCCTAAGTACAAGAATATAACTTTTATAATACTGTCCCTATGTACAAGGGTATACTGTAACTACTATAATACTGCTCCTATATACAAGAATATAACTACTATAATACTGCCCCTATGTGCAAGAATATAACGACTATAATACTGCTCCTATGTACAAGAATATAACTACTATAATACTGCTCCTATGCACAAGAATATAACTACTATAATACTGCTCCTATGTACAAGAATATAACTACTATAATACTGCCCCTATATACAAGAATATAACTACTATAATTCTGCCCCTATATACAAGAATATAACTACTATAATACTGCTCCTATATACAAGAATATAACTACTATAATACTGCTCCTATGTACAAGAATATAACTACTATAATACTGCCCCTATATACAAGAATATAACTACTATAATACTACCCCTATGTACAATAATATAACTACTATAATACTGCCCCTATGTACAATAATATAACTACTATAATACTGCTCCTATGTACAAGAATATAACTACTATAATACTGCTCCTATGTACAAGAATATAACTACTATAATACTGCTCCTATGTACAAGAATATAACTACTATAATACTGCTCCTATGTACAAGAATATAACTACCGTATATACTCGTGTATAAGCCGACCCGTGTATAAGCCGACCCCCCTACTTTTGCCCCCAAAACCTGGGAAAATCTATTGACTCGTGTATAAGCCGAGGGTGGACCCTAGCACAAGTATACAGCCCCAGCAGTGTGGTATACACCAGTCCCAGAGGTAGATACAGCAGCCCCAGTGGTAGTATACACGCAGCCCCAGTAGTATATACAGCCCCAGTGGTAGTATATACAGCCCCAGTGGTAGTATACAGGGCCCCAGAGGTATATAGCAGCCCCAGTGGTAGTATACAGGGCCCCAGAGGTATATAGCAGCCCCAGCGGTAGTATACAGGGCCCCAGAGGTATATAGCAGCCCCAGTGGTAGTATACAGGGCCCCAGAGGTATATAGCAGCCCCAGTGGTAGTATACAGTGCCCCAGAGGTATATAGCAGCCCCAGTGGTAGTATACAGTGCCCCAGAGGTATATAGCAGCCCCAGTGGTAGTATACAGGGCCCCAGAGGTATATAGCAGCCCCAGTGGTAGTATACAGTGCCCCAGAGGTATATAGCAGCCCCAGTGGTAGTATACAGTGCCCCAGAGGTATATAGCAGCCCCAGTGGTAGTATACAGGGCCCCAGAGGTATATAGCAGCCCCAGTGGTAGTATACAGTGCCCCAGAGGTATATAGCAGCCCCAGTGGTAGTATACAGGGCCCCAGAGGTATATAGCAGCCCCAGTGGTAGTATACAGTGCCCCAGAGGTATATAGCAGCCCCAGCGGTAGTATACAGTGCCCCAGAGGTATATAGCAGCCCCAGCGGTAGTATACAGTGCCCAGAGGTATATAGCAGCCCCAGCGGTAGTATACAGGCAGCCCCAGTAATGCAGGCCCCCCAGCGTCTCTCCGGTCACCTGTAAAGCAAGCTATACTTATCAGTGTCCCGCTCGCACCCGCCGCTGCCGACATCCACGATCCTCCATCTTCATGCGACTCCTCTTCCTGTTTCCTGTGCGCGTCGCCGGGAATGACGTCATTGCCGGCGACGCGCACAGAAACAGGAAGAGGAGTCGCATGAAGATGGAGGATCGTGGATGTCGGCAGCGGCGGGTGCGAGCGGGACACTGATAAGTATAGCTTGCTTGACAGGTGACCGGAGAGACCCTGGGGGGGCCCTGCATTACTGGGGATGCGGGGGCTGCTGTATACCAATGTATACATCGGTATGTACCGATGTATACATCGGTATACAGCACTGACTCGCGTATAAGCCGAGGGGGGTACTTTTCAGCCCAATTTTTGGGCTGAAAAACTCGGCTTATACGCGAGTATATACGGTACTATAATACTACTCCTATATACAAGAATATAACTACTATAATACTGCTCCTATGTACAAGAATATAACTACTATAATACTGCCCCTATATACAAGAATATAACTACTATAATACTGGTCCTATGTACAAGAATATAACTACTATTATACTGGTCCTATGTACAAGAATATAACTACTATTATACTGCTCCTATATACAAGAATATAACTACTATAATACTGCCCCTATATACAAGAATATAACTACTATAATACTGGTCCTATGTACAAGAATATAACTACTATTATACTGCTCCTATATACAAGAATATAACTACTATAATACTGCTCCTATGTACAAGAATATAACTACTATAATACTGCTCCTATGTACAAGAATATAACTACTATAATACTGCTCCTATGTACAAGAATATAACTACTATAATACTGGTCCTATGTACAAGAATATAACTACTATTATACTGCTCCTATATACAAGAATATAACTACTATAATACTGCTCCTATACACAAGAATATAACTACTATAATACTGGTCCTATGTACAAGAATATAACTCTTATAATACTGCTCCTATATACAAGAATATAACTACTATAATACTGCTCCTATGTACAAGAATATAACTACTATAATACTGCTCCTATATACAAGAATATAACTACTATAATACTGCTCCTATGTACAAGAATATAACTACTATAATACTGCCCCTATATACAAGAATATAACTACTATAATACTGCTCCTATGTACAAGAATATAACTACTATAATACTGCCCCTATGTAGAAGAATATAACTACTATAATACTGCTCCTATATGCAAAAATATAATTCTAAGTATTTTAGTTTATTTTTTACAGTACAATGACTTAATAATAGAAGTATTTTATTTCTCAGAAAATGTATAATTAATTAACAGGACGGTATCTGTACAGAATGTTTAGCTTGTTTATTATAATTACGCCATGTGTTTCAGGATTGAAGTATGGTAATTGGATTTGTCTTTTTTTATGTAAATTATTTTGAGATAGTTGCAGGAGGGTGCGGTATTATGTTAGTATTGGGTAATAGGTATCTAGCACCTGACAGCTCTGTATTTGCATTCAATGTTCTTGAAGGCTCCTCTGGATTGCTTGTATTTTCTGGAATTAGGATCTGCCTCCTGCTGAGACACTGACTGCGGATGCTCCGATGGAGCTGAGATACATCGATGACACGGAACATTTTGTGAAGTCTTTATTGTTAGAAAGAGGGACTCATAGGGGGTGGTTTAACAAATCGGAACGTGTCGGGAAAATATGTGCATTCTTTGACGTGTCTATCATGTGTCTCTCCTCATTACCTCTCTGATTATTTTTACAAACCTATTTGTCAGATTATAAAATTCTTCTTAAAATAAGGAATTCCGTTCTCTAAGAGTCTGGAAAAGCAAATCTGCTGCAATCCATTCCCCTATTACAAAGAAGGAAGAGGGGGGAGGCTCCTGCTGCAGCCAGTCAGGCTATATTCACACAACCATGGAACTAATATTATTCAATAGGGCTGTTCGAATGTCTGGTTTTATTTACACATTGCCAGATTTTGAACACTAAGGTTCAGATATGACATTAAATGAGGGAATCAAGCTACTTTATTATACAAAATTAAAGGAACAGAATGATATTGTGACCATATTTGTATATTCAACATATAAAGGTTAAAGTGTAAATGTTCATTGAAGAACAAAAAAAACACAATACTGCATCGGTTGGTAATGATAGGTCAAATAGCTCAAACAGCTAAGATAATGCTTTTTTTGTACAATATGACTTATTTTCTCACTTTTTTTCTGTTCTATTTTAAAAACTGAATATTATGGCCCTGTGGACTTGGCCAGTAGCTGATAGGGGCTTTGTAATGAGACAGCAGAGAAAGGGTTAACAGAGATTCTTACTAAGCACAGAAGGAACCAGATGACAGATCTTTCCTGGCACAAGATTCTGGGGAGTTTACACTGATCCTGACCTTCTCACATTCCTTAGCAACTGTGCTGTATGCTGAGCTAATCTGATACATTGTTTGCTCATGAGCTGTTTAGGTCACACCCCATTTACCCTTATACAGTTATGTGACCGTATTCACTGAAGACAGATTTGAGTGATAATAAACATATGTCTGCTTTACACACAGTGTAGTGGGGACATCTTGTGGAAGGTTTATAAATGTTTTTTTAACCAGAATTTTCTGATGAAGTATATTTTGAAAGGTAATTAAAATCACTTGGCCTACAATATTATTGAATAAAAATGTAACTTCCAGTTACGCTTTAAGTACTTAGTTTACCAAGGAGTTGCGAAAATCATCTTTCTGGTTCATCATTGTCACGTGTTCATAAGCGCTGCTGCTGTATTTTAAACTGACCCTTTTTTCCTTTAGTCTATCCTGTGGCTCTACATGTGGAAGTAAAGGTGAAGGGATGTGGCTGAGCTTCCTGCTCTCCACCCCCTCAGCCTTAAATTGTTCTGCTTCCCTCCACCAGATGTCACTGATTTAGTTCATTTCTAATCTAGGACCCGTGCGGTGAAGTTGTGCTCTGCTGAGCTGTGTTTTTGCTGCTGTTGACCTTTATATGAAGCTGCTGGGTTTTCCTGGTCCGTGGGTGGAGATAAGGGCTTTTAGCCTAGGGATTAGCAGAAGCAAAGGGCTAGGGTGGAGGCCTGAAACTCCTCAACTTCAGAGGTACCTTTGGGAAAAGTCCATGGCCAGACTAGCTCCCCTGAACTCCCTTGCCCACCTTAGCATCTTGCCTCCTCATTCCCTTACCACTGTACCATGCCATGACATTCAGTCGGTGAAACATGGCAAAAACACAGACCTCCTAGAAATATTCCCGACACTGAACAAATCATCCCACGATAACAGGTGTAATACTTCTTTAGGTTTATATAGTGACTTACACAACATTGCCAAAGTCTTAAGTTAATGTGTTGTAAGTCTAGTTCATCTTTGCCTTCCAGTGGCCAACTTTTGGGATTAGGTGAATCAGAGATACAAGGCAAACTTCAGACAAATAAGCCCACACAGATCAAACCTCTGAAGAATCACATAAGTCAACAGCAGATAATTGGGCTAAATAAATCACAATATTTTGTCACAATGAACATATTGTATCAATATGATCAGCAATATGTTATAATGTATGGACTCAAATATCTATTTTTATGTTTGCGCTACACACAGACGAAATGTCCACATGAAAATATTGCAGCATTTAGTAAACCCTGTCGTATTCGGGATAGGATTCGCCCTTGTAATTCAGTGGAGTGGGTAAAAAAATTGGATGAATAATTTGTATAGAGTCCTATTTTTCTCTTTACAATTGATTGATTACCGTAAATGGTGAGGAAATAGAGGCAATCCCAAGAAATAACAATACAATTGTATTCTAATAATGTTTAAAAACCTGATGAACAATAAAAGTATACCATAAATAGGATGACGCATTTTAATGAAATAACTAAAAACCAGTGTGATTTGGATAGGATGCCACATTCCGAAATGTGTCATCGAACCACAAAAGTAAACCAGAAAATCAAATTGGTAGGATGACGCGTTTTGAACCTCACTGGTTCTTAGTCATATCACGGTAAAACTAAGAACCAGTTCAGTTAGAAATGCTTCACCCTACTCATATGATTTAATGCCTTATTGTTTATTATTCAATGACGCATTTCAAACCCCAGGTTAAATTATTAAACGTGATGAAAACGTGTCATCCTATCCATGTTATTTCATGGCTTGCTTTTTTGGTTTGATGACACGTTTCAAACCGCATATCATAATAAGACCACTGCGGTTTGAAATGCGTCATCCTACCCACGTGAATTCATGGTTACTTTTTTTGGTCGATGACAAGCTTCGAACAAGACTAGTGCTTAGTCACATCATGATACATGTCAAAAATGCATCATCCTATCCATGTGATTTTATGGTTTACTTTCTTTTTTTCATTGATGCGCTTTGAACTGCACTGGTTCTTAGTCATATCATGAAATGCTTTGAAGATGCATTATCCTATCATTGTGTTTTTATGGTTGACTTTTTTTGTTCGTTAAAGCGTTTCGAACCTTACTGGTTATTAGTCATATCATGGTATGGTTCGAAAACGCATCATCCTATCTTTGCGATTTTATGGTTTACTTTCTTTGTTCGTGGACTCGTTTTGAACCTTACTGGTTCTTAGTCATATACTGAAATGGGTCGAAAACGCATTATCCTATCCATGTGATTTTATGATTTATTTTTTTTGTTAGATGATGCGTTTTGAACTGCACTGATAATTAGTCATATCATGATATGATTAAGAACCAGTATGGCTCGAAATGCATTATCCTATTCTTTAATTTTGGTGCTTAATTTTTCATCATATTTAACATTTTGCAATAAAACTTTTTTTTTTCCATATCCTCGGGTTGCTGGATTTCTTAACCATTTTCAGTACTCCACCCAGTCACCAGCGGGATTCTCATTATCCGTTCATCCCCTTCTCAATGTTTGGATCTAAATAGCACATTTGACGGTCATTGAGCTGATAAGTATTTTTCCACTTTTTTCATTGCAATTCATTAGCATAGGAAACTGTATTTAGACTTGCAAATGTTACTAACTGCTGACGTTTAAAAACAGATGCTAACTGGTGTAATCGTACATCAGTAGGGGTGCCATGTAGATCTTTCAAGTGGGCGGAAAACTTAGTACTCTACGGGTAATACTGGTTTTAACATGAGCAATATCCAAAAAATTTTGTTTTGTGTTTCTCATTCTGAAAACCAGCAAATTATAAATGTGTCCTTTGTTGTCTTCCCTTCATATGAGTGCCAAATAAAAAAAGAAAATTATTTTGTGATACTCTTTTGAGAGATGTTTCTGCTGTATGTGTTTATATGTGTCCATCCAGTGCTTGTGATGGGAATTGCAGTCTACCAGAGCTTTTGGAACTGTATTACCGTATATACTCGCGTATAAGCCGAGTTTTTCAACCCAAAAATTGGGCTGAAAAGTACCCCCCTCGGCTTATACGCGAGTCATATACTGCAGCAGCCCGCCGGCAACCTGCATCAGTATACAGGCCCCCCCCCCCATTAGTATCCAGGGCCCTCCCTTGCTCCGAAAACCTGTAATGTAAAATCGTTATACTTATCACTGTCCTGTCGCCGCCGTCCCCGCCGCTGCCATCGCGATCCTCCGGCTTCATCCGTCTTCTTCCAGCTTCCTCTGGTCGGCGCAGGCAATGACGTCATTGTCTGCGCCACAGGAGGAAGCCGGAAGACGCTGGATGAAGATGGAGGATCGTGATGGCAGCGGCAGGGACGGCGGCGACAGGACAGTGATAAGTATAATGATTTTACTTTACAGGTTTTCGGAGCAAGGGGGGGCCCTGGATACTAATGGGGGGGCCTGTATACTGATGGGGGTGATGGGCGGACTGCTGCAGTATATACCTCTGGGGCTGCTGTATACTACCACTGGGGCTGCTCTATATACCTCTGGGGCTGCTGGGGCTGCTGTATACTACCACTGGGGCTGCTGTATATACCTCTGGGGCTGCTGTATACTACCACTGGGGCTGCTGTATATACCTCTGGGGTTGCTGGGGCTGCTGTATACTACCACTGGGGCTGCTGTATACTACCACTGGGGCTGCTGTATACTACCACTGGGGCTGCTGTATATACCTCTGGGGCTGCTGTATACTACCACTGGGGCTGCTGTATACTACCACTGGGGCTGCTGTATACTACCACTCGGGCTGCTGTATATACCTCTGGGGCTGCTGGGGCTGCTGTATACTACCACTGGGGCTGCTGTATACTACCACTGGGGTTGCTGTGTATACCTCTGAGGCTGCTGGGGCTGCTGTATACTACCACTGGGGCTGCTGCTGTATATACCACTGGGGAGGCTGCTGTAACACTGCTGGGGCCTGTATATACCACTAGGGAAGCTGCTGTATACCACACTGCTGGGGGCTGTATACTTCCACTGGGGAGGCCTGTATACCACTGGGGGGGCCTGTATTCCACACTGCTGGGGGCTGTATACCTGTGCTGGGGTCCGCCCTCGGCTTATACACGAGTCAATAGGTTTTCCCAGATTTTGGGGGCAAAAGTAGGGGGGTCGGCTTATACACGGGTCGGCTTATACACGAGTATATACAGTATATTGGTTTTTTATTTATTTTATTTTACCAGCCTTCATCTCGATCTCAAGTCATGCCAACATGATGATTGAATTGAGCAGCCTAGCTAGGTCCACCAGGGACTTCTCCAAGCCTAGGTAGGTCCACCAGGGTCTTCCCGAAGCCCAGATGGGTCCACCATGGTCTTCTCCATGTCTAAATAGGTCCACCAAGGTCTTTTCCACCGTTATCTTGATTGTATCAAGCTATTGAGATGATGGACTTCCTTTTCGCCTTGTTCCTTCCAATCCTCCAACCATGATCTCTTTCTCTAGTGATGTCTCTCTTCATGATGTGTCCAAAGTAAGCAAGTCATTGTTTGGTGATAGATACTTTGTCAA
The DNA here is from genome assembly GCA_033576535.1 of Allobates femoralis. Classification (NCBI taxonomy): domain Eukaryota; kingdom Metazoa; phylum Chordata; class Amphibia; order Anura; family Aromobatidae; genus Allobates; species Allobates femoralis. The sequence continues at coordinate 33,486,864 of JARQOC010000003.1, forward strand.
ATACTTTGCTGAAGTCAAGATATACTATATCATATATCGTATACATACTACATTTCTCTGATCCACCCAGTCAGTTATTCTGTCGTAAAAGCTAATTTAGTCTGATATGACATATTAGTTACAAACCCATGCTGGCTCTGGTTAATCAATTCATTTTTATCCAGGTACTTGCATACATGTTGCTTAATAATTTGTTCAAATCTCTTTCCTAGCATAGAAGTCAGGCTTACAGGCCTATAGTTCCCTGGGTCCACCTCCTTCCCCTTTTTGAAGATAGGGACAACATTTGCTCTTCTCCAGTCATCTGGATCCTTGCTTGTAGTGACATGTCTGGCTTTATTTGTTCTTCTTGCCATCCATGGCATTGATAACATTCTTTTTCCAGCTCCTCATTTTGAAGGGGTTGATTCTTCTTCTGTCTTATTTCTCTATCATATATATTGCACATCCTCCATTTGTTAGTAAAGAAAGGACCAGACTATGTACAAGCCATGTCTTCATCACCAGTGAAATGTTCCTTGATGTGAAGATCTTGTCCATTGATTTCATTGTTGATTTTCCCATAGCTCTTCTCCAAATGACTTCTGCTGTGGTCACTGCATCTTGAGTGATCATTGATCCGAGTAGGTTAAAGTCCTTTACAACTTCCAGTCGGTTGCTGTCTATCTCAAATATGTCCAGTTGTACTTTGTTGGAGTCATTGTATGAAAATTAAGTCCTTGACCATATTTACAGAAAAGAGGGGGCATATCTCTATACACCATTTCTACTTTAATAAGGGATGTTATACTTTAACGACCATGCGAGTGATTTGCCCTTGGTGACATCAATGTAAGTATAGCGCAGTATACATCAATGTTCACTTGTCTATAACATTATTAAATCTCAGTTTTCAGGTCATGATTCTAATAAGGGGTTGAGAATTGTAAGGTTCGGGCTCGTATTAGCGACAAGGTCACGTCGCCTTTGCATGGTGGAAGTGGATGTCTGTACAAATTATCTGGAGTTGTGTAAAAAGATCCGTTCTCATTTCATCCTCCGTTCTGTTCCAAATGTGATTAAGATAACAAAGTGCAGTTGTGCGGATTGTTAAGTCTAACCTTTTTTGACAGCGTGACTCGTTCATTCTCATTATTGTGTTGTGCGGAAATCTGTGAATATTAGTTGGACAAACTGGAGATAACGTAAAAAGAAAAAAAGAAATGATGTTGTTTCCAATTAAACTACAACGTGCTCTGTAAACGCCTTGTATAGTTAGTAGGGATAGATAGTATTCAGAGATGGGGTGTACGTACCCCTCTTTCAGCTGTTACTTCACATCACCACAATAGAAAGCATCAAGTGCTCTTATCCGGAGAGCAGTAACTATTCGAGTAACTGGAAGGGAAAAGAGGTGACGTTCTTGTGGGGGGTAGAGCGGAGTCCCTGTTACACACTTTACACCTGGGCATGAAATTTTAATTACCCCTAGTTGACTTCTATTTATTATTTTCATAAGCCAAAATGTCGGATTCACCAAGACTTTGGACTGCATAGCTGTATTTAGGAGTTTAACACCTTACAGCCCTCTATACAGAATAGATGACCAGCAGCCAACTACTTTATGTGGACTGGAGCCCAATGGCGCTCCAGGACAAATGATGTTAAAGGAGTAAAGGATCAGACAGTGAGATTATCATTGTCCAATCTTTTTGTTTTAAGGGAAATAAGCTTGCGTCAGAGGTTTTTGCAAGCATCTCTCACCTCGTGTTAGGACTTTGGATGTTCAATTGACTTTCTGAGCATCTTCCCCCTTTTTAAGATGGTGTCCGCCGCTTCGCTCCTTGTTCATGTAATTCTCCTTTCTGCCTTTATTAACCCCAGCCTACCATCTAACCATGCTCAAGTATTCAGTTGAATTCCTGGCTTCCTGCTTCCTGTGATCCTCTAGTGAACCTCCTCTGGCAATCTACTTTGGCTTTTCCTGTGTTTGCAGTCCTACTCCAGCTACCACCCCTGTTCAGTACCTCTCCTGCAAACCTTTCAGACTTTACTACAGCTTGCCCGTCCTGGGAAACGTAAGCCATGCATGCCTGTAACCTATGCAGCTTCTCTGTTAGTTTTGTGCAGTTTTAGTTTCTCTGGACATTGCTGGACTTTTCAAACTACACTGCACAGTTCCAAGCTCAGGACTTGGTGTTGTGACAACCTTTCCCAGGATATCCTGAGAGTTTCTAAATTCATTGACTGTTTCTGCATCCACTAATGTGAATTGCTTCTAAAGAGACATTCCTGTTTGTTGCCTGTTTGATGAACTTGCTTACTTGCTACCTCTCACATTTGTTAACTGCCACAAAGTGCTAAAAACAGTTTTGTTCACCTTTAAACGTGGTCTAAGACTGAGGTCACATTTGGAACGCACAATCCGGTAACCGTATCCATTGCCGGATGTGGTATTACCGTGTGCCGTCACATTTGGCATCACATTGCAAATCTGCAATGAGAAAACATTGTGGAACCAAAAACCGGATCCGGCACCACAAGGTACATTCATGTACCTTGCGGTACCGGATCCGGTTGCCATAGGCAGCCATTATAAAAAAACGGATCCGATTTTTCAACCGCTCCGAAAAATGCAGCCTGCAGGATTTTTACCGCGGGCTGCACAACCGGATGCGGTAACCATATTGCATTAAGTGCAATCCAGCTTTTCAGTGTGTCAGCTGCTTGTGTTTCTATGCAGCTAACGTGCTCCTGTCCAGACAGGCGGCGACTGTTCCGGGTGAGTCATGCCAGATTCGTGCGAGTATCTCGTATGCGTCTCTCTCAGTGTGTCTGTGTCCTGAGTCAGATTACAGGATCACCAGTAAGGCTCAAATTGAAATTCTAGTCCTTCCAGAAACCGAGCGCATGGAGAAAGGATTGCACACTAGTCAGCTAAACAATTCTGCTCATCCCCCTGTGAGCAGTTTACACCATTTACAGATATACATAGCGCTACTGGAAATATCCACTTGCCAACTCCTTCTGATGAAAACTTTGAGTTCTTTACCTTATTATATCTTATTGTATCTCAATGAACAACTCATAACAGATTCTCAAAATATAATACAAGATACGGTATATGGAAAATGTTAGACAAAAATGAGACATTAAAAATTGGTAAATATAATATGAGACAAGACTGGTTAAATTTGCACAAAATATAAAATATTTAAATTATTTAAAAATATTTACCTTTCTAATTCATTTAAATTCAAATGAGCTTTATTGGCAGGACTAATTACATGTTAGCATTGCCAAAGAAAATGGTAAAATAGTGGGATGGGGATAAAGACACATCTATGGTGGGGTATAGAGGTCCTGGATATATCAGACTCCTCTTAGTCTGGGGATAGGGACATGTCCATGGGGGGGTATAGAGGCCGAGGATATATCAGGCTCCATTTAGTCTGGGGATAGGAACATATCCATGGTGGAGTATAGTGGTCCAAGTTATATTAGGCTCCCCTTAGTCTGGGGATAGGGACATGTCCATGGTGGGGTATAGAGGTCCAGGATATATCAGGCTCCTCTTAGTCTGGGGATAGGGACATGTCCATGGTGGGTATAGAGGTCCCGGATATATCAGGCTCCTCTTAGTCTGGGGATAGGGACATGTCCATGGTGGGGTATAGAGGCCGAGGATATATCAGGCTCCTCTTAGTCTGGGGATAGGGACATATCCATGGTGGAGTACAGTGGTCCAAGTTATATCAGGCTCCCCTTAGTCTGGGGATAGGGACATGTCCATGGTGGGGTATAGAGGTCCCGGATATATCAGGCTCCTCTTAGTCTGGGGATAGGGACATGTCCATGGTGGGGTATAGAGGTCCCGGATATATCAGGCTCCTCTTAGTCTGGGGATAGGGACATGTCCATGGTGGGATATAAAGGTCCAGGATATATCAGGCTCCCCTTAGTCTGGGAATAGGGACATGTCCATAGTGGGGTATAGAGGTCCAGGATATATCAGGCTCCTCTTACTCTGGGGATAGGGACATGTCCATGGTGGGGTATAGAGGTCCAGGATATACCAGGCTCCTCTTAGTCTGGGGATAGGGACATGTCCAGGGTGGGGTATAGAGGTCCAGGATATATCAGGCTCCTCTTAGTCTGGAGATAGGGACATGTCCATGGTGGGGTATAGAGGTCCTGGATATATCAGGCTCCCCTTAGTCTGGGAATAGGAACATGTCCATAGTGGGGTATAGAGGTCCAGGACATATCAGGCTCCTCTTAGTCTGGGGATAGGGACATGACCATGGTGGGGTATAGAGGTCCAGGGTATATCAGGCTCCTCTTAGTCTGGAGATAGGGACATGACCATGGTGGGGTATAGAGGTCCAGGATATATCAGGCTCCTCTTAGTCTGGGGATAGGGACATGTCCATGGTGGGGTATAGAGGTCCAGGATATATCAGGCTCCTCTTAGTCTGGGGATAGGGACATGTCCATGGTGGGGTATAGAGGTCCAGGATATATCAGGCTCCTCTTAGTCTGGAGATAGGGACATGTCCATGGTGGGGTATAGAGGTCCTGGATATATCAGGCTCCTCTTAGTCTGGGGATAGGGACATGTCCATGGTGGGGTATAGAAGTCCAGGATATATCAGACTCCTCTTAGTCTGGGGATAGGGACATGTCCATGGTGGGGTATAGAGGTCCAGGATATATCAGGCTTCTCTTAGTCTGGAGATAGGGACATGTTCATGTGGGGTATAGAGGTCCCGGATATATCAGGCTCCTCTTAGTCTGGAGATAGGGACATATCCATGGTGGGGTATAGAGGTCCAGGATATATCAGGCTCCTCTTAGTCTGGAGATATGGACATGTCCATGGTGGGGTATAGAGGTCCCGGATATATCAGGCTCCTCTTATTCTGGGGATAGGGACATGTCCATGGTGGGGTATAGAGGTCCCGGATATATCAGGCTCCTCTTAGTCTGGAGATAGGGACATGTCCATGGTGGGGTATAGAGGTCCAGGATATATCAGGCTCCTCTTAGTCTGGGGATAGGGACATGTCCATGGTGGGGTATAGAGGTCCAGGATATATCAGGCTCCTCTTAGTCTGGGGATAGGGACATGTTCATGGTGGGGTATAGAGGTCCCGGATATATCAGGCTCCTCTTAGTCTGAGGATAGGGACATGTCCATGGTGGGGTATAGAGGTCCAGGATATATCAGGCTCCTCTTAGTCTGGGGATAGGGACATGTCCATAGTGGGGTATAGAGGTCCAGGATATATCAGGCTCCTCTTAGTCTGGGATAGCGACATGTCCATGGTGGGGTATAGAGGTCCCGGATATATCAGGCTCCTCTTAGTCTGAGGATAGGGACATGTCCATGGTGGGGTATAGAGGTCCAGGATATATCAGGCTCCACTTAGTCTGGGATAGCGACATGTCCATGGTGGGGTATAGAGGTCCAGGATAGATCAGGCTCCTCTTAGTTTGGGGATAGGACATGTCCATGGTGGGGTATAGAGGTCCAGGATATATCAGGCTCCTCTTAGTCTGGGATAGCGACATGTCCATGGTGGGGTATAGAGGTCCAGGATATATCAGGCTCCTCTTAGTCTGGGGATAGGGACATGTCCATAGTGGGGTATAGAGGTCCAGGATATATCAGGCTCCTCTTAGTCTGGGGATAGGGACATGTCCATGGTGGGGTATAGAGGTCCAGGATATATCAGGCTCCTCTTAGTCTGGGGATAGGGACATGTCCATGGTGGGGTATAGAGGTCCAGGATTTATCAAGCTCCTCTTAGTCTGGGATAGCGACATGTCCATGGTGGGGTATAGAGGTCCCGGATATATCAGGCTCCTCTTAGTCCGGGGATAGGGACATGTCCATGGTGGGATATAGAGCTCCCGGATATATCAGGCTCCTCTTAGTCTGGGGATAGGGAGATGTCCATGGTGGGGTATAGAGGTCCAGGATATATCAGGCTCCTCTTAGTCTGGAGATAGGGACATGTCCATGGTGGGGTATAGAGGTCCAGGATATATCAGGCTCCTCTTAGTCTGGAGATAGGGACATGTCCAGGGTGGGGTATAGAGGTCCAGGATATATCAGGCTCCTCTTAGTCTGGGGATAGGGACATGTTTAGTTTCTGTGAGTTGGTTATGCCATTCCTCTAGATGCTGAGATAGCCCTCTTTTCCTTTGTGTACTGTTCTCCAGTTTTTACCTTTTGTCAGGTTGGGGGCTTGGTCAGGCTGGGACAAAAGTGTCTGTGTAAATCCTAGCTTCTGTAAGTAATATACAGTATAAATGGTACATATTACCACCAAGCAGCTGGCATAGGAGTCGCACAACCACAACAGCGCTCACAGATGTTTTTATGTAGGGGGCAGCAAAATACATGATATTAATGATGTCTTTTCTATCTCCGCTGGCACATCTTCTATCCTTGAACCATTTCCCTCCCGAGGATGAACATTATGACTTTTAACATTTGCTGTCGAAAGAAAATAAGAGCTTTGATCTAGAAATCATTTAAAGCTTTAGCTGCAATATTTGGCCAGCAGCATGCATAAAAAGTCTAGGAGCAGAGAGAAAATGTTCCTTCTGTGTTTGTGGGAAGAGATGATGAAGCTACAAGTGAGGGCGAGAACAGAAATGACAGATTTAGACTGAGGTCTCCTCCCCTGTGGAGCATTGCAAAATCTCAAGGAGGAACCTTTCTTCATGTTATCACCCCCCTTAGCAATCACAAATATACATGAGTTCAACATATGATATTTTTTGTGAAAACTATTTGAAATATAAACAAATGTATGCCGCGGTTGCATGGACGGGGGTACTCGGCAGACGGGCAGGCAGTCTGTTGGGGCATCATGGTGGTGATTGCCCGTGCCTGGTTCCATCGCCCTGACTGGACAAGTGAAAGGGATATATTTAAAGGGGTTAGTAGTTTATAGATGATCCATGATGCCAGCTGAGTTATCTGGTCAGGGGTGACCGGCGCTACTAGTCGTGGCCTCAGGGGATATGGTGCAGCTGCAAGTTGGATTTCTTCCCTCAGCAGAAGCAAGTCAAGTCCCTGGGATGATGATGGGGTTGTAGTGTGAGACACAGACACAGATAAGGAGGCAGTTGAATGCAGTCTTTACCTTTGACCTGGCGGGGACCGTGAGGTACTCGGAATCGGGCCCTCTTGCTGTCGACTGGGGCTGTGGGATGTCATGGTGGCGTGACCCGGGCCATGATCCCCTTGTCGGGGTGATCAGTAAAAATGGGGATTGGAAAAATGGCGAAAAATAAAAATAAAAGCTTTTTAAATAAAAGAGTGTCGTGACGCCACTCGTGGAATGCAGCCGGTGTAGCCACTGCTGCAGTCGGGACCTCTGGGAATGATGGGAGTAGCAGCAAGGATGGTTAAGATTTCTACGGGGAGAGCAAGTCCCCAGGGCAACCATAAAGTTTATGGATGTGCAGGGCTCGTTGGGGGTGCAGGGTTCAGTGTGTGAAAGAACTGACAGACACAGGAGTGACAGTCTCCTTTACCTTTACTGAAGCAAGTAGCGGGTTCATTCAGGGCACAATTCATAAGTGGTGTTAGGGATCCGCAGCCTGGGAGCATGTTCAGTTGTCCCACACCTGGCAAGGTCTGAGGCCTCCCTATTGCGCTGTTCTCTGTGAGTCCTGGCTGCTTGAAGCTATAGTAAGACCCTTTTCTCACTTGTCTGTCATGGTCATGTGACAGGCGGCTTGAGCTCTATCTGTGTTACTCCCCTTTCACTGTATCTCAGGAGTTCTTGATGTGGCTGTGTCTCCTGGCCTTGTGGAGGACGAGCAACTTGGAATCACCCTCCTCCGGTGTTAGCTGCTGGGCATAAGTTTCCTTGCAACATCGGACTCCAGTGTCCGTACTGCGCTAGTTGCTGGGGCAAGCTGGCTCTGCTCCACTCCCAGCACCTTTTCTCCACTTTACCCAGACCCTCACCAAGGGTCATTCACACTGGCTAGCCAGTTTCCTCGGACGGGCCTAGCATGGCTCCTGATCATAGGATGTCTTCTACAGTCCTCCTATGAACTGAACTACCTAACCTCGCCCCCAGACCAGAATTAATAGGGGACCTGCCCTAGGTTTGGGTGTAGAGCTCCCCCTTCTGGTGTAGGGTTGGGAAGGTGTTGTGCGTGTGTTTCGCCTGAGGTGGGTACCTTTCCTTGCTTCCAAGCATAATATTATGGCAACCGGACCCTGGCGTGCCACACCTTTACTGAAGATTGATGACAAGTTGAATCGAGGGTATTGGTCACTAGGTACATGTCGGGGTATTCAGACCCAGGCCCCGTCATCTTCTAGGGCTGTGGGGGTGTCACGGTGACGTGACCCAGCTCCATGGTCCCAGGTGCGGCAATAAAAAGTGGAAGAAGAAAAAGGTGAATAAAGTTTGTAAAGTAGTAATAGTTTATGATGCCACCTGTGGTTTGTGGCCAGTGAGGGCCACCACAGTTGTCCAGGCCTCTAAGGATGATGAAGGTTGGCAGCCTGGATGTCGAGCTCTCCACGGGTAGGGCTTGGTTCCCCAGGGCAGGTGTAGAAATTGGAGTATTCGAACTCCGCTCTCAGCCTCTCTAGGCAACTTCCTCTGCAGCTGGAATAATCAGTGTGCAGCTCTGTAGGTGAGTCCTTGCTGTCCCAGCACCATAACATCTCACACACAAGTCCTGAGTTCACCAGGTACTTTACTGCTTTGGTTTCACGTAAAAACAGTCACTTACAGCAGTTTACTCACAGTCTCGGTGACCGGTTAGCGGCTGGGACAGTTTGCTAGGGGCACCCCCTTTCTAAGTCCTCTCAGCCTCTCTGGTCAGTCCCGTGCACATCCCCCGGGCCGGCGGTCATGGGCTTCTCTTGGACTGTCCCCTTGCGGGACTCCTAACCCTATAAGGCGGCCGTACCGGTTTGATGCCAGGGGTTGGGTTCCAGCATACAGTCCCTTCACCACGCCGGTTAATTTATGGCTGGGGCTTGGAGCGTCCTACCATGTCAATAGGGCCGGCTCCCTGGTGTCGGCCTGGTCCCTCGGTGTCCCTATTGGATCGGGTGCACTGTGGACCCCCTCCGCTCTTCCTCGGTACTAAGTTTGGGACCCCGAACGGCCATTCGGTGGCACAGGTCTGGGTTATTTCTCACAGGTGTTACAGTTTCTTAGCTTGTTAGGTGTTTTTACTTTGGAGTCCGTTTCCTAATTCTCTCACAGCTCGCCAGAAACTCGAGCCTGTGCTCACTCCTCGAGCCCATCCAACTTAGTGTTCCTAGGTTTTTAATCTAGTTCCTCCACCCCCTTCCCAGGTTACCTACCTTCTCTCCACCCTCCACTCAGCTCCCCACTAACCCTTACCTGACATGGAGAACTAGGTCTAGGAATTGAGGGATGTGTTGGGTGTTGGTGTGGGGTGACTAGCTCACCTGTCCAGCAGCTGTACCTTTCTGTGGCCACCGGTCCACAGGGGCGCCACATACAGGGTCCAGTCTGTTCAGAAGTAGATGAAGTGTACTCCAATAAGTGGGTAGAATAAGCCTTCCTTTCTACGCCCATCTGTGTGGGATTCAGCACCCTATGAGATGATCTTTTTTCCTGTGTCTCTTCTGCTGCAGCTGCTCAAGCCAGCCTGCATAGCGAGCCCCTGATAAGCTGTTCTCTAAGTCCCAGCCTGAGCTCTCTATAATGCTTTGCTGTTAAGGCTGCACTGGTGACCAGAGGATGTTCAGTCCCTTGGTCTTCAGATTTTGCTTCCAGGATTTGCAGTCTCTGGTAGCCTAGGACTCTGGTGTCCTGCTCTCGGCGTAGTCCTAGGGCAAGCTTACACAGCTCCAGACATGTTCTTTCTCCATCTTGCTTCTTCCTCCCTTCCCTTCTCACTACTCACCACTCTAATCCCTTCTCCCAGCCAGGAGAGTGAGCCAACGTACAAAATTAGGTGTTTGTGCTCCCCTCTTCTGGTCAGAGATCAGACTTGTAAGAATGCATGGGTTACCTAGTGTAGGGAGCTTGAGTTACCTCTGGACATGATACTACCACCTGTTAGGGAGATGATACCACACGACTGGACTGCAGGGGCGCCACATGTACAAGCAGCAATATTCGGGAAGCAACATGTATGATTGGTCAAGGGACAAAATTAATCTTACTCTTTTATTTAGTGTCTATGGTGGAAAAAAGAAGTGAAACTGCAGGTGAGAACAGAAAAGGAACTTTTCTTCATGTTATCACCTCCCACAGTGATCCGAAATTATATGGAACCCCTAATTTTGTTTTTTACATTTCCAACATGTTAATACCGTATATAGGAGGCTATGTGAGGGCTCAAAACTGCATATAGGAGGCTATATGCTATATATAGGAGGCTGTGGGGGCTTATACTGTATGTTATGAGGGGGCTCACACTATATAGAGGGGCTATGTGGGGGCTCACCTTGTTTACGTATAAACCACTAAACATTTACCGTAATCACCGCCCTCATCAAGATCAGATCACAGTCAACCCTTTCACTTCTATGTTCATTGTTATCTGACTGATGACATTTTGATGATTTTGGTATTAGAAATACATATTAATACTGGCGTAGGTGGCATAAAAGAGCACTAGAAGTAATATGTCAAGTCACATCCTGTTGGCCTCTCCTTGTAGACTATGTGGTTGGTCAATGAATGTAATGACCTAACCAGCACAGCTTTCAAAAGACCCATAAAGGAACCATCAACAATCAATGTGGTCGAAGCAATGCTTGCCAGGTCCTAACATTGTGTAATGCAACTGATGAGTAAATATGAAGCCAGCAAAATTCTAATTACACTTTAAAATGTTAATGGGGTATGTGGTTTTTGTCATCTCGTGCTCTTTTTGGCATCTGAAAGCTTGCTGAATCAGATTAAAGCATCCATTACAGTCTGTAATTTCTGATATTAATATCATGTTAACCATCGTATAATTTTTCCATTGTCTAAAGGATTACTCCAAATTTAAAAGTTATTACCTATCTGTAAGATAAAGGTTACCTTGCTGAACACTGGGAGTCTGAGCCAGGGTAACCCGAGTGCACCTGAGCTATGGGATCTGGATCTGCCGACCCATCTTGTATGGTGCAGAGGTGCGTCAATGTCAAAGGAACTGTTGGAAATAACCAATTACAGCTCTCACCTTTCTCTGTTAGCCCCATAAACAATGACCGGAGCCAGGGTCACACATGCACACCTCTGCAACATTCAAGAAGTGCATGCTTTCAACGTTCCTGAGCCTCGATATTGGTAACCCACCAACCGGATCCCAAGTAATCAGCAATATATCTCTTAGGCCCCTTTCACATCAGTGGTATTAGAAAAATGCGGCGGTTGCGGTGAAAAAAACGCATCTGCCGCATTTACCGCATAACGGCCGCACTTGCAGTTCACCTGCGGCAAGCCCCATGCAGTGTCTATGGGGCTTGCGGCAGGTGTGACAGGTGCGGTATAATTGCGGTTTCGTCACTTGCGGCAGATGCGGCCGCAAACAAAAACGCGGTCAGCCGTGGTTTTTTTGCAGTTGCATGTGCCGAAACCGCACTTGCCTCACACTTACCGCAAGCCCCATAGACAATGCATGGGGCTTGCCGCAAGTAAACCGCAAGTGCGGCCGTTATGTGGTAAATGCGGCAGATGCGTTTTTTTCACCCCAACTGCCGTATTTTTCTAATACTGCGGATGTGAAGATGGCCTTACCTTACGAATGGTGGATATGTTGGGTTCACTTGGTGGGATGGATTCATAAAGCCAAAGGCCAGGGTGGATCCAGAGATCCAGAATGTTTGTATAGCAGGCTGATCTCACATCTCCATCTCCACCAGGGTCTGTTCCTTCTGTCACCAGGCACTGCCATATTCATGCTGTAGGTGGTGCTGGTGATAGAGAAGTCAGAGTCATAAGCTTTGATTAGAAGAGTCTCTGCCCATCTGCTAAGGTTGTAGTGGCTGGGACCTGTAGCACCAGTCTGACAGTGTGTGTGAGTGTGCTGTCCAGCTGTAGTCATCAGCTCCTGGCTTCAGCCGATTGGAATGCACGACACTCAACTAAAGCCTTCAGCTGACTGCTTTCCTGCTTAGGTCATGTTGTTCTCCTGCTCTGAATAGGCTTTATTCTTGTTCTACCTCGGTCTGGTTTTGGACGCTTCTCCTGCCTGACAATTTTGTACCTTGCTGTCCTCTCGGTTTTGACCTGACTCCCTGACTACTCTAACAGATCCTGATTTGGTCCTTTTCATAAGCTTCCGTGTTTGACCCTGCTTGCTGACTGTTCCTGTCTTTGGTTTGCGTCTCTGGAAGGCAGCCCATCCTTATACAGCTATCTTTTGTGCCCCTTTGTAAATCCAGATCCCTATATAGGTGTTATAGAGAGTCAGGGTTTCTCAGTATTATATCAGATGGAGCGGTTTGTGCCAAGTCTGTCCGAGGTCATTTGAGTGAGTGATCTCGTACAGTCATCACAGCTGGAAGACATGTGGAACAGTGAGAAGTTGGACAGCAGTCTAGGTTCTGCCTTCCTTCATGTTCTATGCCAGTGATGGCTAACCTATAACACGCGTGTCACCAGTGACAAGTCAAGGCGTTTCTGCTGGCATACGTATCATGGCTTAGTTTCCACCTCCGCCCGCCGCCAATAACATAATTAGCTCTGCTGCATTACCGTGCCACCCCTGTCCCGCCGTGGGATGCTGAGCTGACACTGTGATTGCATGCAGTCAGTGTCAATCACAGTGTCAGCATCCAGAGGCAGGACAAGGCGACACCTTAATGAAGCTGACAATTAAGTGTCAGCATCCCGCCTCCAGATGCTGACGCTATAATTGACACTGACTGCATTCAGGTATGGGGGTAATGTATAGCATGAGGGGGTGCTATATCCCAGTATATATCAGTATGGGGACTATATCCAGCATAAGGGGCTATATACCAGTGTGAGGGGTAATGTACCAGGATGGATGGGGGCTAAATCCAGAATGGGTGCCCTTCCAGGATGGGGGGTAATGTACCAGCATGGGGCTATATCTATCATAAGGGGCTAGATACAAGAAGGGGGCCATATACAGGATACCTTTTGTTATTACAGCTACAAAAATCAGAAAATTATGTTTTATTCTCGATAGTGACATACGAGTTATGCTCGGTTTTTCAGCAAATTTTGACACACTGAGCTCAAAATGTTGACCATCACTGTTCTATGTGGTGTGAATTTCAGCATACAGCTTAACCTAATCTGTATCGCAGATAAACAGACTGTTGGTTCGTAGTCTATTGTTTACTGTTCAACAATCAGTGAATGATGATGATTCAATGTGTGCGATTAATCTATCATGTGTGAGTAATAACACGATAATAATACAAATTAAAATCAGTGCTAGGCATATCACAGAAGAACAACAGTAGTTGAACACTGGATGCATAGATATCACACATACATAGGAATGATTAAGAAGTCCTTGGGGTTTTGAAATGCGTAAGCTCTTCACCTCAAATATGATTTTATTACATGTGTTCTACAGAACTTAATAAAATGGATGTTTATTCTAATTTTCACTCCCTTTTTAATCCAGAGACGTATCTGGTATTTTTTTCCTAAACTCTTTCAATATATGTTATAAGACAGTACTAAGCAAATACAGCGTATGATATTCATCCTCTGCTCCTTTCTTGCTAGATCTTTCATAGCCTAAATTGCCAGAGTGGATTATAATAGCTTGCAGGGCTTTCAATAAAATATCATTTAAGCTAAAGGAAAAGTCAAAATGCCTGTAAATCATTCAGCAGTGACAGAGCCGAGCTCCAGAGGAGCCTGTGAGTTCTCCTAGGTAAGTGGAGCGGTCACGTCAGGACTGCGCCGCTCCATCTGGATCGCACTGTACTTCACCTCCCGTGGGAGCGTCTCTGCTATCCAGGTTTTAAATATACAATAAGGATATAATTCAGCTAAATTAAATGCAAACCCAAACCATTTATAAAACAGCGTGGTATTTTTCAGGACATATAACGGTGATATTTCTGTAAATATAAACAAAGATATCATTATAAAACTTCATCCTAAAATAATAAAAAAACGGTGGTACTGTAATAGAGGGCTTCCTTATACAACACGAGAACTGCCATAATGCTGCCGCTAGGCAAAAGAAAAAAAGTACTATAACATTGCCACCTACTGTATGTACAAGAATAAAACTACTATAATACTGCCCCTATGTACAAGAATATAACTACTATAATACTGTCCCTATGTACAAGAATATAACTACTATAATACTGCCCCTATATACAAGAATATAACTACTATAATACTGCTCCTATGTACAAGAATATAACTACTATAATACTGCTCCTATGTACAAGAATATAACTACTATAATACTGCTCCTATATACAAGAATATACCTACTATAATACTGCCCATATGTACAAGAATATAACTACTATAATACTGCCCCTATGTACAAGAATATATCTACTATAATACTGCCCCTATATACAAGAATATAACTACTATAATACTGCCCCTATATACAAGAATATAACTACTATAATACTGCCCCTATGTACAAGAATATAACTACTATAATACTGCCCCTATGTACAAGAATATAACTACTATAATACTGCCCCTATGTACAAGAATATAACTACTATTATACTACCCCTATGTACAAGAATATACCTACTATAATGGAGCCCCTATGTACAAGAATATAACTACTATAATACTGCCCCTATATACAAGAATATAACTACTATAATACTGCTCCTATGTACAAGAATATAACTACTATAATACTGCCCCTATGTAAAAGAATATAACTACTATAATACTGCCCCTATGTACAAGAATATAACTACTATAATACTGCCCCTATGTACAAGAATATAACTACTATAATACTGCCCCTATGTACAAGAATATAACTACTATAATACTACCCCTATGTACAAGAATATACCTACTATAATGGAGCCCCTATGTACAAGAATATAACTACTATAATACTGCCCCTATATACAAGAATATAACTACTATAATACTGCTCCTATGTGCAAGAATATAACTACTATAATACTGCCCCTATGTACAAGAATATAACTACTATAATACTGTTCCTGTATACAAGAATATGACTACTACAATACTCTACTCCTATACTCAAGAATATAACTACTATAATACTCTACTCCTATACTCAAGAATATAAACTACTATAATACTGCCCCTTTATACAAGAATATAACTACTATAATACTGTCCCTATGTACTAGAATATAACTACTATAATACTGCCCCTATGTACAAGAATATAACTACTATAATACTGCTCCTATGTACAAGAATATAACTACTATAATACTTCTCCTATGTACAAGAATATAACTACTATAATACTGCCCCTATGTACAAGAATATAACTACTATAATACTGCCCCTATGTACAAGAATATAACTACTATAATACTTCTCCTATGTACAAGAATATAACTACTATAATACTGCCCCTATGTACAAGAATATAACTACTATAATATTGCTCCTATGTACAAGAATATAACTACTATAATACTGCTCCTATGTACAAGAATATAACTACTATAATACTGCCCTATGTACAAGAATATAACTACTATAATACTTCTCCTATGTACAAGAATATAACTACTATAATACTGCTCCTATGTACAAGAATATAACTACTATAATACTGCCCCTGTATACAAGAATATAACTACTATAATACTGCCCCTATGTACAAGAATATAACTACTATAATACTGCTCCTATGTACAAGAATATAACTACTATAATACTGCCCCTATATACAAGAATATAACTACTATAATACTGCCCCTATGTACAAGAATATAACTACTATAATACTGCCCCTATGTACAAGAATATAACCACTATAATACTGCTCCTATGTACAAGAATATAACTACTATAATACTGCTCCTATGTACAAGAATATAACTACTATAATACTGCTCCTATGTACAAGAATATAACTACTATAATACTGCCCCTGTATACAAGAATATAAATACTATAATACTACCTTTGAGGAAATTAAATTTGATAGTTTGTGTGTATCCACATCACCCAAAGTATTACAATTCTAAACTGAGAAATAGCAATATAAACTGTTTTTGTGAATAAACAGGGACAAAAAAATCAAGTATATAAACAAAAGATATAATAATTATTCCTTAAAGTGTATCAGCGGTTTAAATTTGTATTTAATAAAATTGTGGAGCAATTGATTTTAATAAACTTTCAATACACTTTAGCAGAGAATTCTGATTGAAAACTATTTATAAACCTTCCAGCTGATGTCCCCACTGCACTGTGTGTGAAGCAGATATATGTTCATTCTCAGTCAGATCCATCTTCACACTGAATACAGGCACGTAACCATATAAATTAAAGGGGGCGTGGCATACACTGTTGACTGCAGCTCATGAGGTGACAATGTACCAGATCAGTTCAACCTACAGCACAGTTGCCGAGCAGCATCAGAATGTCAGGATCACTACAAATTCCTCTTTCCTCGGTACCAGCTTCTGATCTGTCATCTGGCTCCACACAATTCCAGTCAGGATCTCTGTTAACCCCTTCTCTTCTGCCACATTGCACTGCTCCCTATCAGCTGCTAGCCACATCCCCTCAGCTATAATTAAGAAACACAGAAAAATGTGAGAAAATAAGTCATATGGTGCAAAAAAAAAAGCATTATCGTAGCTGCTGTGTGACCCATCATTAACAACCAGTGCAGTATTGTGTTTTTTTTTCAAAGAAATCACATTTACACTTTATTATAAACTGTAGGGTGAATGGCCCACCATCCAATGATGCAATGAAAACTTTGGGCATTCATTCTCCGGTATTCACCTTCTCACCTTTTCAGTTGCCATAAGAAGGCTCAAGACCCTGAGGACAGTAGTGCCTTATAGTATATAGCTGTACTATGACTGTAAGCAATGGCGTCACTTGGAGTTCGTGACTGGCACAGCGCACCAAGCCCCAGCTCTCCACGTGCTGTCTGTGTGTTGAAGTCACATGACCTCATCACAGTGCAGCAGCCGCAGGAGATTTAAAACTCGCCTGCCAGTCCTCTGGCGGCCGTGATCGCCTCAGGGGCCCCCAATGGTGAGCTGTGGGGGCAGTGCTCAGGGGCCCCTGTTATGCTAGGGTCACACTTGCTTTGTGACCCTAGCCTGGCACAAGTATTTTGCTCTGCAGCGCATAGCGTTTGATGCTATTCGCTGGAGCCCATAGAAACCCGCTGTTTACCTTGCCAACCAGTGGTTGGCAAGGTAAACAGTGGGTTTCTATGGGCTCCATTGTCTGGCAGCACATAGCATTAAAGCTATGCGCTGCAGTGGAAAATACTTGCGTCAGGCTAGGGTCACAATGTAAGTGTGACCCTAGCCTTCAGGGGCCCAGTGGGCCCCTTCCAAGCAGTCTGGTCCCCGGCACTTGCCCAGGCGTGCCGGGTGCTGACGCCGACCCTGTTCGTGAGCCCCGATGCAAAATCTCCAACCTGGCCCCCAATTATTGCAAATCTTTAATAGCATTAGTCTTTTTCTATAGACCAAAGGGATCTTTAGGGCCCTCTAGGCTCCAGGGCCCGGGTGCGATTGCACCTGTTGTGGTTGCACTCCTGACCGTAAGACCTGGACCATTGTGTAGAGTTTTCCTACCTTTTCCAGACTTACGATCTCCAGCTGCAGCCTCACCATTGAGCGGAGTGGTCACATTACACCGTACACTGCAATAATCTCTTTATATTTCCCATTTCCCGGTTGCACACTTAGTTTCACAGTAACAACAAAGGGCTAAAAGGAAAAAAAGCAACAATATCAAGTACATTTCTTGCGGCCCCTAACAGCAGGACATTATTACCGAGTTTCGCTAATACAAAGTCAAGAATGAATGGTGAAACCACAGTAATATAAACCTTCAGATCAGTCACTTACACTTCTCGCGGCTCAGAGTCTCAGCTTAAAAATAAAAGAAATAAAATGCCTAAAAATAAACCTAAAAATGACAGAATTTAGCCGAGAAGCTCACTTTACTTTTATTGTTTTTGTTTCATTTTTCTAATTGTAAAATATTGTATAAAAAGGAGATAAAGTAAAAACGGCAAAAATGCTACAAAAAGAGAAGAGATTCTAAACCTTCTCTAAAGGAGGTTATAAATACTATAAGCTTTATTTTTGCTAAGCTTTGTAGTCAAGGGTGGTTCTCATTCTGATTATCAATTTGGATAATTTTTGGGATAATTTTTTATCAACAGTCCATTGAATTAATTGTGTTAGTGATGGTGCAACACAGGGGCGGACCTACTGTGGTGCAGCTGGTTCAGCTGTACCAGGGCCCCGACCGGCTAGGGGGCCCCTCAAGCACCTGTAGGGGGCCCTGCACAGCCGTCCCCTGTGACCCTGTGTCAGAGGAGAGGAGGTTAACTGCGGGAAGCTTCCTGCTTTCCCCTGGCTGCTCCCGCCCCTCCTCTTCTCTGCCGCCCCGGCTCTGAGACCTGCAATGCGCGGTCCTCACATACAACTGCTAGCACCCGTCCCCTTCCCCCCTGCTCCTCACCAGCAGCTTGAGGGGCTAAAGTATTACTGCTGCACCAGGGCCCACCAGGCTCAAATTCCGCCACTGGTACAACATAACTATATACAGGGTCGGCCTGGACCACTGAAGGACCGGAAAATTATCGGGTGGGCCCAGACACTGTCACCTGCTGGTCCCACAAAGGTAAGACCACTCTGCCAGGTTGTCTACTTCTGTGAGGAGCAATGACATGAGAAGCCATTAAGACAGAAGAATGTTCTGATCCTTACAAATAGTGAGCTCTAGTCATCAGAAGATTAAGTATCTACTTACATAATCACGAAGTGGCGTCTGTCATACACTTCCGTCTTGTTGTCGCCGTAGCACTGCAGCCATATTTTGACACCCAAGTGATGGGTGTGCAAATATGATGCCCGCTAGCGATACCGGCACCTTGCACAATACCGCTAGCTGTGCCAACGACAGACAAAAATGCCGACACCTGCAACAGACACCAGGAACCTGCCACTGCAAAAGCTGATGCTCACGCAGCCTGCAGACTTTGCCCAACATCACCGCGCACATCGCCAAATGACTAACTGTGCAATCACCTACCCGGCTGCCATCTTAGTCAGACCACCGCCGTCTTTGGACAATAACTGGGCATGCGTGTTCTGGGTACCTACAGGCCCAGTTAGTCATGTCGGTGCCATCTTTGGGCACCCAAATGGGTATCCAAAGATTGCGGAGGTGGCGTGATGCACGGAGGGGAAGCAGAGAGAGTGCACAGGAGGGCACAGAGAATGTATGGGGTGAGTGGGTGGGGGGCAGAAAGTGCGCTTTATGTAAATAAAGGGGAAGAAAAAAGCCATGGAAGGTATAGATAGGTATTTTATTTGTTATGTGCATCTGTGACAATTTATTATCAATAAGAAATATCTGCCCACTTGTGTGGGGGGTGAACTATTCACAATTACGTCAGATAATATTGTTCATTTGTTTGGTGAGTCAAGGAACATAAGCCATTATTTTAATTGAGACTGTCCAGTGCCCTATTTGTACACTAACTTGTGGAATGTCTGCTGATTGCGGATTGCATCAGCCCCCTGCGGGGAACTGGTCTATGTCATCTGTAGGACAATTGAACTAGCGAGCAATAAGGTAACAGTGATGATTATCATACCCCAATCCTATTGAGCTCAATGCCCTGAAATCAGAGCTGAGTGATTTTAAAAGGGGGCTGCTCCTATCACCTGGGAATCCACAGTTCTTCAGCCTTGGGACCATGGTTCCATCTGGTGCATTAAAGTACTGCTTCAGTGCCCAACACTTTGGAGAACCCAGGTTGGGACAATCCAGTCACCTGGACCTAAGCTTGCCGCTACCCCCTCTCATTGGGTGGCCACTAAAAGCGGGTGCAGTGGCTGGAGTAGCTGGCCTTGGATCCCCCATGATGGTGGAGGTTTTGAACCCTAATGAGCCAGAGGATGCATGAGACTTTGTGATATACACCATCTTCAATGTACTATATGATGTTGACTATTGGTGACCCAATAAAGTCTTACTCATGGTACCCTCACCCTGTGTTGTCTGAGTGGTATTCAGCCCATGTAAAAGGTGTACGGGCATTCAGTTGGGTGAGCCCCAGCGCCGGGCAGTCTTTCTAAAGACAACCAAGCTAGCGGACGGGAGCACCTCCAACTCCCATGTCTCCACAGCATCTATTATGTCCTACTATGTGACATATATCCGGCCGCTCCTCTGAGGGGCCACCATGTAATTCCAGATATGCCCTGTAGCAGCTTTTTCTGGGAAAATGTCTAGCCAAAAGTAAAGTTGTGCCAGATCAAATGATCACCACTGCAGCTGCCATATAAAAGAAGTCATCTCAGATAAAACAACCATTTAGGTCAGATAAGTAAGCGAAGACTTCTAGAGACCAGATATACAAAACTACAAAGTGTAGAACATCTGATGAATGGAGCTTGGTGCAGCGGCGATGACTTTCTATTCCTAAATGCCAGGCATTGTATCCTGTGGAGGGCTGTGCACGCATTCATGCACACGCTACTAAATGTCAGCTTAGTTTCATGCATTTCCTTCAATTGACTGCAAAGAAAAATCTTCAGGGGAAAAAGTAACATCCACAGAAGTCACGAGATTTGGGAAGGGACTTCTGTGAAAAGTGAACAGCTGAACTCGCCTATTTCATATATAGACAATGAATGGCGCGGAGGTCAAGAATGTGAATCTCTGCAGAGCCCTGTGGTAGTGAATGAGCAGGATTCCTGGGTAGCTAGTCTGGGCCTGGACTTGGAATCCCTGACTAGCCCTATTCCTGGAGGTACCCCATAGGGTGAGGAGGTCCAGGCCGCCACCCTTTCCCTCAACTCCTCAACCAACCCTATGCTATTCCCAATCACCTCCCTCCAAGGACCGTGATCAGCAGCCACTCCAGCAAAAGGTAAAACAGCACAAACACTGATGTCCACACAGAAGCTCGGTCAAAGGCACAGTGAAAACTAACAGCGACGCCACCTGGTGGAGGGAGAAGCTTTTTAAAGGCCAGGGGCAGGGACTCCAGATGACTCACACTTAAACTCCACTTCATCCACATCTGAGCACAGCACTCAGCAGAAATGACATTAAGTCATGCAGTTGCAGAAGAAAGTCACACATATTTAATCACAGCAGCATCCAATATAGACTGGGATAGTCAGCGCATAACAGCGTGTGACAAGGTCCTAGTGGTAGGACTCACAACTTTCAATCCTCAAAATACCGTGCCAATATTTACCTTAAAGGGTTACTCCCAAAAAATCAAGTAGTCCCCTATACGGTGCATCTAGAATCCTGGAATAGAACTCTATAGGAGCGGCAGTGCACATCCTTGGCCTCTGATGTATTAAGTATCTATGGGACTGCGAGTACAGGATAATCGATATACTCATGTCTAGATAAATCTGCATCACATATGCAATTGTACATTTTTGCAATTCAAAAGGTGGAAAAACTTTTGCTCACCGTCACTATCTGCGCTAAATAATATTCTTAAGGTCCAGGGTAAAAATGATTCATGGGAATATAGTCTAAGTGGTCAAAAATGCCTGACATGAAATATGTTTTATTTCACTAATAATATACCAATGTTGGCCAGAGCTGGACTTTTATCTTGCTTGGTCTATCTATGACAATAAATTGGAAATTTAATCTTCTCTCATCACCTTTAATCAACTTTTTCTCCTTGATTCCTATGGCGCATTAACTATGCAAAACTCCCCTCCACGTTTATATATATGCAGTAGAAAAGCAGTGTTACTGTAATGCATACAATTTTGGAACAAGTGAAGCTAGGGATGTCACTCGAAGCAAGGATCACCAAGCTACAACTTGTCTACTGTGGACACATCATACGAAGAGAGCAATCACTGGAGAAGGACATCATGGTCAGAAAAATCTATGGAAGCAAAGCAAAGAAGAAAACCAGCAACCTGATGGCTTGTTACTATCAGGATAATAATATCAGGAGAAGATCCTGGTGGACCTATCTAGGCTTGAAGAAACCCTGGTGAAAATATCTAAGCTTGGTGAAGAGTCTAGAGGGCTTTGATACGACTTGTGGACCTATCTAGGATTGGAGAAGACCTGGTGGACCAATCTAGGCTTGGAGATGACTTTGGTGGACCTATCTATCTAGGCTTGAAGAAGACCCTGGTGAAAATATCTAAGCTTGGTGAAGAGTCTGAGGGTTTGATAAGACTTGGGACCTATCTAGGATTGGAGAAGACTCTGGTGGACCTATCTTGGATTGGAGATGACATTGTGGACTATCTAGGCTGGAGAAGACTCTGGTGGACCTATCTAGCTTGGAGAAGACATGGTGGATCTATTAGACTTGGAGAAGACTCTGGTGGACCTACTAGGCTTAGAGAAGACAATGATGGATCTATGTAGGCTTGGAGAAGACTTGGTGGACCTATGTAGGCTTGGAGAAGACTCTGTTGGACCTATCTAAGCTTGGAGAAGACAATGAGGTTTTGCTTAAGACTTGGGACCTATCTAGGATTGGAGATGACTTTGGTGGACCTACTAGGCTTGAGAAGACTCTGGTGGACCTATCTAGGACTTGGAGAAGACAATGATGGATCTATTAGGCTTGTAGAAGACTGCTGGTGGACCTATCTAGGCTTGAGAAGACCCTGGTGGACTACTATCTAAGGCTTATGATAAGACTTGAGGACCTATCTAGGATTGGAGAAGACTCTGGTGGACCATCTAGGATTGGAGATGACTTTGGTGGACCTATCTAGGCTTGGAGAAGACTCTGGTGGACCTACCTAGGCTTAGAGAAGACTCTGGTGGACCTATTAGGCTTGGAGAAGACAATGATGGATCTATGTAGGCTTGGAGAAGATCCTGTGGACCTATCTAGGCTGCCAAGATCATCTTCCTACAGAGCCTTTATTCATCAAGCCATCATGGCTTGAGATCGAATGTCGTTAAAAAAAATGGGTAGGGCCTTAAATCTAGTAGGTTCCTTTGGCCACCATAAGAAGACCAATCTCATTAAATACTCATGATCGTTTGAGGCCCTGTTGGGGATGTTGCCCCTAAGGGTCTACACCATTGACTGCTGAGTGCAGAGCTGTCAGAAAGCTTTGTTACAGTGGCTTTCTGAGAGGGAGAGCAGCGGTAACTCGGTTTTTCAGCTATTTATCGTGTTATCCATTATTGAAATTGTCATTGTCTAAAACAATGTGAATCCGGCCTTCCCAATACTTTCTGTTCTTTATAACGTCTAGAAAACTAGATAGAGAGATGTAATGAATTGGGGGAAGTCAGGTAAAATAAGTCCACAGAATGGAATGACATAGTGCTTCCAGCATACAGGCCGTCAGGAAAAGACCAAAAAGTTCTATTTTGGTGTTATGTGACCAGATCACCTTCTTCCACATGCCTTTTAGGGGTACAGAGACTGCAATAGAACATTTTGGAATAAATGCAAAACATTATGTGTGGCGGAAACCTAACACTGCATATTTACTCTGAAAACAGCATCCCCACTGTCACACATGGTGGAGGCAGCATCCTGCTGTGGAGAGACCTCTCTACAGCAGGGGCAGGGAAGCTGGTTAGAGTTTATGGGAAAATGGATGGAGCTAAATACAGGGCAATCCTGGGGGAAAACCTGTAAGATGCGTGCAAAAGACTTGATACTAGGGCATAGGTTCACCTTCCAGCAGGAGAAGGATAATAAACATCCTGCCCGGGCTACAATGGAGGGCTTAGATCAAAGCATATCCTTATGTGTGAACGACCCAGTCACCGTCTAGACCCAAATCCCACTGAGAATCTGTTAATATCAGGGGCGGGCTGGTGCACCTTACCCTGGGACCATGGGAGGCATTGATATGTTGTCAGCCCTAGGTGAGGAGCGGGGGGGGTGGGGGTGCTAGTGGAGTTTTGGAGGTGAGGAATGTGATGGGGTGGTTTAGGGGGATGCTAGTGGAGTTTTGCGAGGTGAGGAGCGGTGGGGTGGGTGCTAGCGGAGTTTTAAGAGGTGAGGAATGAGGGGTAGCCGTGCTGTCAGCCCACTCACCACGCTGCCCATTTCAGTATGGGGGCGGCCCTAGATGACGCCAACATCACCAGCCTGGGGAGCACTTGCCCCTCTGCCACCTGGGCCAGTCGCCCCTATCACATAAAAACCCAATAAAATACATGTAAATTTATGGGTGTATCATGAAAAAATGTTAAAAATTTGATGGGGTATGAATACTTTTCCAAGATGCCATAGGTGCCAGACATTAGTGACCTATACCATGAGTTCTCCCCTATACTTGCTGGTATTCCCGGTGTGGTTATTATTACACTACCCATGTAGCGCCGCCAAAAAAAAAAAATGATACAGATCTTTCCGCCACTTCATCGAAGCCGCCGGAGCAACAGAACTTATTAGCCTTCCTGTCAATCAAACTTTCCACAGGTGTCGCTTTATGTTGTCGGCTTTTCGCGGAATTACGGATGTAATTATATGGTCTGGAAATCTTTAATTTAATTACATGGGCTAGAAAATTGATTTTATTTTTTACAGACTGTTTCTCTGCCTCCGAGTTCTAATAATCCCCCCCAAAAAGAACCTCTTTCCCGCGGAGTCAAAACATGAACATTCCTTAAAGTGTGGCTCAAGACTAACCAACGTTTATTTGATAGCATCACTGTGTTACTTGAAGGCGATGGTCAACCTTAAACAAGATGGATTATTTCTGTTTCATGGCTGTGCTGGAGCATTTCTGGGAAATTACTTTATAGCTCCTGTTCAATTTTGCGGATACAATGTTCCAAAAATAATCCTCAGATTTATATGTGACTGCCTTTATCTGCCACCAGAGGGAGCTGAAGAGCTTACTGTGTTATCTCCATGGTCAATGTAAAGTCAGTATGCAGAAAGCTCATGAGCTCCCCTAGTGGTGGCAGCCAGAATTGTATCTTATAACGTTTAGATCAGATCTATGCAGATGATTGGGAGCTCTGTATCAGGTCAAACACTCTCACACCATGAAGATATATTGTCATTGTTCAGTGCAGAATAACATTGAGCTTATTGTTATCATTTATTTTGTAGGTGTTTATTCTTCATTCTCTGATTTTATTCTCTAAATTGTATTCCTTGATTGTTATATTCTGATTTTACTTAGAGCGGTTATCAAGGATTAATAAAACTTTACTGCATTCTTTCAAAACCAGCGCCACCTCTGTCTACAGGTACCAAGTGGTATTACAGCATAGGCCCCTTCACTTAAATGGAGTTGAGTTGCAATATCACACACAACCTGTAGACAGGGGTGGCACTGTCTGTGAAAAAAATCAGCCATGTTTGTAGAATTCTGGACAACCCCCTTTAAGATGGAAGTGAGTGATGAGGCCGCTATACATTGTAAGGTAGTCACACCGAATAAAGGCAGCTGCACAACGCCCAGCAGACTCTACAGATCTCTGTTCTAGATAAAATAGGCTGTAATGTATCACATACAGAGGTAGCAGAGCTGATTTTGTTGTCCAATGCCTTGGAGCTTGAAAGTTTGATCTTTGTGTGTTAGACCTGAACTTGTTGATGACGGTCATGTAGCAGAGCTGATGTTGTCATTCACCACAATGTAGCAGAGCTGATGTTGTCATTCACCACAATGTAGCAGAGCTGAAGTTGTCATTCACCACAATGTAGCAGAGCTGATGTTGTCATTCACCACAATGTAGCAGAGCTGAAGTTGTCATTCACCACAATGTAGCAAAGCTGAAGTTGTCATTCACCACAATGTAGCAGAGCTGAAGTTGTCATTCACCACAATGTAGCAGAGCTGAAGTTCTCATTCACACAATGTAGCAGAGCTAAAGTTGTCATTCACCACATGTAGCAGAGCTGAAGTTGTCATTCACCACAATGTAGCAGAGCTGAAGTTGTCATTCACCACAACGTAGCAGAGCTGACGTTGTCATTCACCACAACGTAGCAGAGCTGACGTTGTCATTCACGCCATTTGGCAAAGCTAAAGTTGTCTTTTGCTGTCATGTAGCAGAGTTGACTTTGTCATTCAAATGCCATGTAGCGGAGCCAACGTTGTCAATCCCTGCCATGAAGCAAACTGACACTGTCATTCACTATTATGTAGCAGAGCTGACGTTGTTGTTCATTGCCACGTAGCAGAGCTGATGTTGTCGTTCATCGCCATGTAGCAGAGCTGACATTGTTGTTCTTTCTAATTACAGGAGACACAATGCGGATCGCCTCTTCAGAGTTTGCAGATGATCCTTGCTCATCGGTGAAGCGCGGCACCATGGTGAGAGCGGCCCGGGCACTACTATCCGCTGTCACTCGCCTGCTCATACTGGCAGACATGGCGGACGTCATGAGGCTGCTGACACACCTGAAAATTGTAAGTATCCAATGATGTCATCAGATGACGGCGAGATATACAGGTTAATGGAGATGTACAGAGCGATGGAGTCAGAGGAGAGAAGGAACACACGGCTGCTGACTCTTCATGGGATATCCATGATTCTATTTGTTATTATTGGAAACATCACGTTTGTTCTCACTCATAGTATACAGAGGTGCAGGTAGATTATATTACATCAGGTTATGCCACAGATCACAGGAGAGACCCAGGTACCCAGGCACTAATAAGGGATCAGTAATGTAATGTATGTACACAGTGACTGCACCAGCAGAATAGTGAGTGCAGCTCTGGAGTATAATACAGGAGGTAACTCAGGATCAGTAATGTAATGTATGTACACAGTGACTGCACCAGCAGAATAGTGAGTGCAGCTCTGGAGTATAATACAGGAGGTAACTCAGGATCAGTAATGTAATGTATGTACACAGTGACTGCACCAGCAGAATAGTGACTGCAGCTCTGGAGTATAATACAGGAGGTAACTCAGGATCAGTAATGTAATGTATGTACACAGTGACTGCACCAGCAGAATAGTGAGTGCAGCTCTGGAGTATAATACAGGAGGTAACTCAGGATCAGTAATGTAATGTATGTACACAGTGACTGCACCAGCAGAATAGTGAGTGCAGCTCTGGAGTATAATACAGGAGGTAACTCAGGATCAGTAATGTAATGTATGTACACAGTGACTGCACCAGCAGAACAGTGAGTGCAGCTCTGGAGTATAATACAGGAGGTAACTCAGGATCAGTAATGTAATATATGTACACAGTGACTGCACCAGCAGAATAGTGAGTACAGCTCTGGAGTATAATACAGGAGGTAACTCAGGATCAGTCCAGGATCAGTAATGTAATGTATGTGCACAGTGACTCCAGCAGAATAGTGAGTGCAGCTCTGGAGTATAATACCGACTGCTGGAACACAAACATTGATGGTATGCTGTGGTATATGGGGTACAAAGATAGTGGGGCCATTTTTCATCAATGGAGACCTCAATTCCACTGAATATCTGGATCATCTAGAAATTTCAGATATCCAGTGGCATTGAGGTTTCCATTGATGAAGAATGGCCCCACTATCTTTGTACCCCATATACCACCCCATACCATCAATGTTTGTGTTCCAACAATCTTAGAGGGATCTATCCACTGTGGGTTAGTGTCAGACTAATAGCGCTTGGTTTTGTTTGTTAACTTCACCATTCACATAACAGTTTGCCTCATCGCTCATCTGAAGGTAATTGTCTATGCTGTGAAGATACGAGATGTGCCGCATCTGACACACCGGATCCTGGAAGCCTGTGCAGCATGTCTTCTGCGGTGTTGCTATCAGTGAGTCCAGAGTGGGAGAAGAGGGTTGTACTGGCAATCCAACACAATGGGCAGCACTTTGAACACATTTTATAAGTGTCATAAACTTGTAAATAACTCATGAAAGAATAAAGTTAGGTTAAAACCAAGCACACCATTGTTTTTATTATGGAATTCTCAATACGTTTGATGTGTCACATGACCCTCTTCCCATTGAAAAAATAAAGCTGGATACAAAATAGCCGACTTCAAAATGGCCGCCGTGGTCACCACCCATCTGGAAAAGTTTTGCCACAAACAGGGAGTTGATATCACCAACCATTCCCATTCTATTGAGGGGCATCCATATAAATGGCCCCCCCTGTAATATTATGTTTTGGTAATAGTCAAATAATATCTGTCACTACTATACTGTGTTATACTATACTATATACAGTAAGTTATAGCTCAGTAAGGTGGTATTTAGGGATGGGCGAGTCTACTCGCTAGGACTCGTTACTCGGCGAGTAGTAAGGGACTCGCAGGACTCGGTACTCTGCGAGTTTCCCAGCGATTACTCGCACAGTAACGAGTCCAATGCAAGTCAATGGCAATCCTAGTTTTGTCAGAGTTTACTTTTTCTCACTCGCTAGACTCGCTATATCACATCGCTATGTAGCTTGAATCTCCCCAAATCGTTTAAACAATCGCACCGCTTCACGGATACCCGCTGTCAGCAGCGAGTCTGAGCGAGTCTGAGCGAGTCTGAGCGAGTCTACGAATCCGAGTCCTGTATACTGTATTCGGGACTCGCGAATACAGAATCTGTTATGTTCCGACAAAGCTTCCGAGACAGCCTAGCGGGTTAGGTCAGAAAACTTGTGAAGATGGACAAGCATGTTAGCCAATCATATTCAGTAATGCCACAGCCATGTTGGTTGTGGCAGGACTATGATTGGCTTCTGTCCATCGTGATGCCTATGTCATGTATGAGAGGCGAGGCTGTATATAAGCCTTGCCACCGCCATTTCCTCCACATTCCTGTGACGATCTGAGCTAGTGCAGGGTGAGGTAGATGCTGGAGCAGATCATAGGGAGTGTCAGTCAGTGTAGGGAAACTTCAAGATTCCTTATATTTAACCCAAACAGCTCTTCTGAGAGCTACCAGGAGGACAGAGGAGTACTGTGTAGAGGACTGTAGGCAGGCAGGCAGGGAGGAGCAGCCTTACAGTGCACACAGGACCGACCTCATAGCTTAGCTTACTCACTCAGCTTTCCTAATAGCTGAAGTCAGAGGCTTAGCTGCGGTACTATTTCTTATTTTTTTGCACCTGATAGAATTTGGGTCATAATAACCCCTTCAGCTTTATTTTCTCTGTGGCAGACCAGTGCGTTGCTGCTCTCCTAGCTGCAAATAGCACGTACGCCACCTGCTTGTGCGACTACTTGTGCGCACTTAATAATTTTTGCAGGGACTAGTGTGCTGCTTCACTGCCAAGTGTTAGCACGCACTTAACCCGCCAAAACGGCAATGCGAGCGCTTTCCGAGACATCTGCGATTTGTAAATCTCACACTACTCGCTATTACTCGCTTCCCCATTCATTAACATTGGACTCGCTAGACTCGCAACGAGTAGCGAGTCCCGGGCTCGGACTCGCTAGAGTCAAGCGATTCCGAGTAATTTAGGACTCGCCCATCACTAGTGGTATTATATAGGCATTAATGTGGTAGTTTTATCTACTTGGCCACTATGTAAGGGTATAGTAGTATGGGTTACTCAGTACTGTACGGCACAGTTATTGCTCAGTGTGGTAGCATTATATGTTTGTTTTAATAGTATTTCTGGACCCCACATATTGGTGTCATTCAGCTTATTGCAGTAATTTCCATGGATTGTACAGCAGTTGTTGCTCGGTCTGGTGGTATTTTTTGGCTTTTATGTGATACTATTACTTGGTAACCATATAGTAGTATTATTGATTTTATAATAGTATTATGAAAGCTCTGAATGACACAGTCAGTACTCAGTTTGGTAGTATTATTTATTATTTGGAGTGGTAATATAACTTGGGTACAATATACTGTATTTGCATAATTCAGAGTATGGCAGTGTTATGTATTGTATGGCAGTTATTGCCTAGTAGAGGGATAATTTTTAGACTTCAGTGTGACATTATTACTTGGTTAAATAATTATTTTAAACAATAATTGTTAGATTATACAGGTATTATATTGGCGCTGTAATGGTAAGGATATATGTTTTGGACAGTGGGAACTGTTATGATCCGGACACCTTAGAGCTGCATGAATAACATTCACAGGAGAAGTGGTACCTGTACTGACCGCAGTTCCTGATCTAACTCCGCAACTAGAAGTAGCCGTGGGATGTGACTAACCATACCCTAGACACCTCAACACGGCCGGAGAAATAGCTACCCCTAAAGAGGGAAACAGGAATTCTATCTTGCCTCAGAGCAGAACCCCAAAACGATAGAAAGCCCCCCACAAATATTGACTGTGAGTAAGAAGAAAAGACACACTCAGGCAGAAAACAGAATCAAGCAAAGATGAGGCCACTTCTAGCTAGATAGATAAAGACGGGACAGCATACTATTGCCATCAGTATAAAATCCCTTCAAAAATATCCACTGCAGATAATACAAAAATACCCTGAGTCTACTCAAGACCCGGCACCCTCTATATCTGCAAACCTCCTGTGAATCCCACAATTTTCAATATATGTATACTGACACAAAAAGCTGAACAAGCCCATAACACATGAATAGCACAAAAATCCTAGGAATAAAACCTCTTAACAGTGAGCAAGTTAACACAGCATGCATTCTGAGCAAAAATAGACCATTTTCAGTAAACAAGCACAGAGCATGTGTGCCACAAAAAGACTAAACCATACACTTAGCTTGGAAGTCTTGCAGCAGGGCAAGAGAAACCAAACAGAGGTGAAACACCTCCAGGAACATTGACAACTTGCAAGGACTGAGGAAATCCTGCAACCTTAAATACTCCAGTCAGAATTGCAATTATCCAATTCACCTGACCAAGAGTGCAAAACAGGATCAACTGCATTACCAGCCACAACCACAGGAGGGAGCCCACAAGCAGAAGTCAGAACAGGGAACATTTGGGAATGATATAGCAATATATGTAACTGTTACACTGTTTTGGGAATTTTTGGGGGGCACAAAATGGAAATATTATTGGACATCGCATGAGAATTTGAGTTTTCAGAAGTATCCAAGCTTTGTCTGGGGATAGTGATTAAATACAGTATGGGCGGGGCACACATATGTGTGCATTGTATGGCCATAATACACATGCCACTATCCTTATTTAAGTCTTGTGCTCTTTCTTTTAACCAAGGGAATCACTTATAAACCTATGAAGAAGTATAGATATACAGATATACGTATCATGCGTCTTGATCGCCACAGTGGTACTGCACCTACTCCACACGTGTGGTGCCATTGCTCCCAGGTAAGAAGGATATAAAATTGAGACACCCCATATTACACCCAACACCATTCCCAACTCCAGGCCAGGGGATGATGGGTGGAAAAAAGTCACCTTGAACAGACTCCATCTGCTGGCTGGAGAAAGGAGTTTTAGGTGGTGTGAACACAGAACAGAGTCAAAGCGTAGAGCAGTGAGGAAGTAGGAGCAGTGGGATGGAGTTCTAGGGGATGCTGGAGCTGGGGTAGTGGAACCAGTGGGTAGGTCGCCACTGAACCCCTGCCAAAGAGAACCCCGAATCTATAGTTGCATGAGGTGACGGGCCCCAATCTGGTGTGAGACTGTACATTCAAGTCAGGAAACCAGAGGCTACTGGACTGCAAGTGCAGTGGCCAACACCGTGCACACTCCCAAGCACAGTGACTACAGATGGTCAAGAGGACCTGCTGGCCGTCACTCAGCAGGACCCGCAGTCGCCTGCCTTGAGACTCGCAGCATGAAGCTGCAGGAGAGGGAAGGAGAGAAGATCAGTGCAGAGAGGACAGGCAGCAGAGAAAGGCTTATGAAAGATGTCTCAGTGGAGTGTTCCTGGACTATTTGAGGGCTGGCCAAGCTGCACACTGGAAGAGCACAGTACCGTGGCTGGGCTTGCACTGAACAGAGCCACAGTAAAGAACCTGGTAAGAACCACAACCCCTGTGTCGGTCCACTCCTTCTACGCCTCCCTGCACCAACAGCTACCACCATCATTCACACTGATTCTAATACCAAATCCTGGGAACCCGCTCCATCCGTGGGGAGTGATATATCCAGCTGCAACCACATCTATTCCCCAGGTTTCACTACAAGTCGCGCTGGTCATCCTGACCAGAATCCATGGATAGATAAACTTTATTTCCCCTGTAAATAGCCCCTTTTCATGCTCAGTCAGAGCCAAGACCACCGGGACTGCCTCCATGACATCTCCCTGACTGATCCTGGATGGCCGAGTAACCCCGGCCCTTACTACCATTGCAATCACATACAGTGGTGTGAAAGTGCTCACCCCCTTCCTGATTTCTTTTTCTTTTCCATGTTTGTCACTTAAATTTTTCAGATCAACAAACAAAGGTAAATTTTAGACAAAGATAACACAAGAAACACAAAATGCTGTTTATAAATGAAGATTTTTATTATTAAGGGAAAAAGAAATCCAAACCTGCAGGGCCCTGTGTGCCATTTTAAGGTCACAGCATCTCAATCAGATTAAGGTTAGAACCATGACTCGACCGCTCTAAAGTCTTACTGTTGTTTTTCTTCAGCCATTCAGATGACTTGCTGTTTTGGATCATTATACTCTGCATAACCCAAGTGTGCTTTAGCTTGAGATCACAAACAGACGGACGGACATTCTCCTTCACGATTATTTGATGACAGAACAATTCATGGTCCATCTCCAACAGCGTCTTCCAGGTTCTAAAGCAGCAAAACAGCCCCAGACCATCACGCTACCTCCAGCATGTTTTACTGTTGGTATGATGTTCCTGATCTAAAATGCTGTCAATGCTACACCAGATGTAACGGGATATTCACCTTCCTAAAAAATTAACTCTTGTCTCATCAGTCCACAAAGTATTCTCCCAAAAGTCTTGGGGATCATCAAGATCCTTTCTGGCAAAACTGAGATAAGCCTTTATGTTGTTTTTGCTCAGCAGTGGTTTTCATCTTGGATCTCTGCCATGCAGCCTTTTTTGCCCAGTCTCTTTCTTATGGTGAAGTCATGAACATTGACTTTGTTGTGGGTCTTTTGTAACCTCTTTGATGAGTTATCACTGTGCTCTTGGGGTCATTTTTGTCACTCTTGGGAATGTTCACCACTTTTCCATGTTTTCGCCATTTGTGCATAATGGTTCTCATTGTGGTTTACTGAAGTCCAAAATCTTTAAAAATGACTTTAGAACCTTTTCCAGACTGATAGATCCCAGTTACTTTATTTCTCATTTGTTCCTGAATTTCTTTGGGTCGTGGCATGATGTCTAGCTTTTGAGGATCTTTGGGTCTCCTTCACTTTGTCTGGCAGGTCCTATTTAAGTCATTTCTTGATTGAGAACAAGCTTGGTAGTAATATGGGTGTGGCTGGAAAATAGAACTCTGCTTCCCAAAGATTTGATAAACCCCAGTTAATTTATGTTTTAAGGGAAAAGGGAGAAATCACTTTTTCACACAGGGCCCTGTAGGTTTGGATTTCTTTTTCCCTTAGCAATAAAGACCTTAATTTATAAACTGTGTTCTGTGCTTTCTTATGTTATCTTTGTCTATTATTTATGTTTGTTGATCTGAAACATTTAAGTGACAAACATGGAAAAGAATGAGAAATCAGGAAGGAGGAAACACGTTTTCGCACCGCTGTATGTACTTTTGGTTCTTTGCCGTCTCTGGAAACCCTCTCCTGTTTCCTGAGAGAAGACAGATGAATTAACAGTGTCAGGTCATCAGCGGAGCTCCGGCTGAGACTCAATTACAATCTGCCGGTTATGTCTGAGCCCTCACCTGTCAATACTCACCGCCGCTCTCATTACTGCTCTATAGTTATTGTGAGGCGGCTGCTCAACAATGTCAGATATAATAGGTTGTGCCTATCCAAAGGGGTCGGACATGGCATGCACTCAACGGTCATTTGTAGCAATAAAATTGATACAATCCATCAAGAATGTGCTGAATCCATCAGGTATCAGTCTATTAAATGTCTTGGATTACTAAAATACTATGGAAAAGGAATAAAATAAGATTTAAAGGGATTGTTCAGAATTTATATCCTTTGAATAGATCATTAATATCATATTGTCAGGGGTCTGACAGCCTCTCTGTACCCCTTTTCCCCCTTACGAATTTCCTGTTTTTAGCCCCAAAAAGGATACAGTTTAAAAAAATAGACCACAGCGCCATCCAATGTGTATTGGCTGTTCTGAGGTACTGCAGGTCATTGAAGCAGCATAGCCAGGTGTTAGCTCCCATCCAATATGATAGGGATGACTTATTTCAAGGAAAAATCAAGATAAATATCCACCAACAGCTCAGTTTAGTTTGTGTATTGGAAGTCCAGACTTTTAAAAATAACCTCATGTTCTTAAAAGGGTTTCTCCCACAAACAAAGATGATTGCAATCAATAAATCTTAGAATAATAATAATTTCCACAATTGGATGTGTTTAAAGAAAATGTTCCTGTGTTGAGATAGGCCAGGGTCACATCTCCGTTTTTTCAAAAGAATCCTGATCCGGTTTTGAGCTTTCAAAAAGCTCAAAACCGGACCAGGACACGCTCCTCATAGGAGCCAATGCAAAACACCGGATGGCTTCACAAGTCATCCGGTGTCCGTCTCCGGCACTGCTGCCTGCGTTAAAAATCATGCAGGCAGCAGTTTTTGCAGCGGTTCTCTGTACCGCACTGCAGTAACCGGATGGCTCAGGATGTGTAATCAGGATGTGTAATCCTGAGCCATCCGGCAACTGCATAGTTTGCTGATCGATAAGCAAACTGTCCTATGACTATTAAAGAGTTAAATTTACTAACTAAAGTAATGTTTGAGGTCTCTAGGGGGGCTTAGACCCCCCTAGAGACCGGCCGCCCACTCCGGTGGGCTTCTACTATAATGTCCCCCATGGCACGGGCTCCTCCGAGCTCCGTGCAAGTCCCCAAAACTCCCGCCCCCCGTATCACTATACAGGGGTGCCTGCACCCCTCTTGTATAGTGATTCCTGTATATGTGCCATAACGATTTAATACTGTATACATGTAAGCTCATACTTACTTGTTCTTGTCGGCAGTGTTATTGTAAATCCATGGGCGGGGCTGTTTTCTGCAGCCTCCGCCCCCTCATTCCTTATGGCCGCCCCCTCTGTGCTTCATCCAGTGATGTGAGGGCGGCCGCGTCATGAAAGGGGCGGGGCTAACCGCGGCACACCATTAGCCCGCCCCTTTCATGACCCGGCCGCCCTCACATCACTGGATGAAGCACAGAGGGGGCGGCCATAAGGAATGAGGGGGCGGAGGCTGCAGCAAACAGCCCTGCCCATGGATTTACAATAACACTGCCGACAAGAACAAGTAAATATGAGCTGCTAACTATACTTTAATACATCTTTTTGCACACATACAGGAATTAGTATACAAGAGGGGTGCAGCCCAGTGATACGGGGGGGCGGGAGTTTGAGGGACTTGCACGGAGCTCCGAGGAGCCCGTGCCATGGGGGATATTGTAGTACAAGCCCACCGGAGTGGGCGGCCGGTCTCTAGGGGGGTCTAAGCCCCCCCCTAGAGACCTCAAACATTCCTTTACTTTGTACATTTAACTCTTTACTACACATACTACAGTTTGCTGATCCCGGCAATAGCCGGGATCCGCAAACTATGCAGTTGCCGGATGGCTCAGGATTACACATCCTGATTACACATCCTGAGCCATCCGGTTACTGCAGTGCGGTACAGGGAAACGCTGCGAAAACTGCTGCCTGCATGATTTTTAACGCAGGCAGCAGTTACAAGCCATCCGGTGTTTTGCATTGGCTCCTATGAGGAGCGTTTCCTGGTCCGGTTTTGAGCTTTTTAAAAGCTCAAAACCGGATCAGGATTTAAAAAAAAAAAACGCATATGTGACCCTGGCCATTATTTGGCCTTTTAGCAAAACCTGATCAGTTTTTTAACATGGGACCCTATGGGAACCTGATCCAGTACCTGATGGTACATATAGGTACCATCAGGTACCTGATCAGGTACCTGATCCAGTAAAAATGCCGCCAAACAGACAAGGGGAAAAACTTCGATCCAGTAATGCATCCAGTTACTGGATGCAGGCTCCCAAGTGTGACCCTAGCCATAGAGCTTAGATTACAGCAGGCATATAAGCATTTGCACCTTTAATGCCTTTCATCTGCCACTAAAGGGTGTTTTTAGCCTTGTTTAACCTAATAAATAAAAATGTAAAAAAAAAAAAATTGCACGGATTCCCCCCTTATTTTGAATAACCAGTCAAAGCAGACAGCTGTGGGCTGGTATTATCAGGCTGGGAAGGCCCATAGTTATTTGACCCTTCCCAGCCTAAAAATATCAGCCCAGAGCCACACCAGATGTGGCGTATCACATGAGATGAGCCAATTTTGATATTTTGCATTGGTTCCCTATTGCCTTGGTGTGGTAGAATTCAGGGTAATAATTAATGGTATTGATGCCAGCTGTGAATTGTCAGCTAGCATCAAGCCATGGGTTACTAATGGGGAGACATCTATCAGACACCCCCATTACTAAAACAGTTAGTAAAAAGGAAAAGTAACACACAAAAATATTTTATTTTAAAAATCACCTCGACTCATGCCCCTGTTCAGCAATTTATTTGGAAAAAGAAAAATAGCTATAAAGATCCAAAGTAGTCCATCGAATCCAAAGTAGTCCACAAATAGGAACTTGAAAGGCATTAAAATTGAGAGTGCAGGAAGTAAAAACAAGAGACAATCCCTCGTTTACCTGTTTATTATTTTTTAAAAATTCATGCAGATCTGACATAGTCCATGGTGCTCCCACGATGTTCCCCAAATCTGAGAACGAGGCTCCATAAGTCACTCCCAGTCAGCACCAAACCCAGAATTTTTTACCAGCAGGGATGTCACTGAGTTACTGTCGTCACTGGCTAAGTAACCATGGACTCTCTCAACTTGATAATATCAGCCTGCAGCTGTCTGCTTTACCTTGGCTGGTTATCAAAATTGAGACAGACCCCAAATTATTTATTTAGTTCCCAGCAACAACTTGGGAGTCAGAGATGCATCCAGGCGTCTTCCATATGTTGCTCTCATTCCATTTGAGCGCTGTTTCCATCAATTTCAGCAATTTGTCTGCCTGTCCAGCACTCTTGGTGAGGGTCTTCAGGTAAAATGCTTGAGTTTTTCATTGACTTCCATTATAATCTTTATTTGAATTATGAGCATTCGAGAATCTGACCTGAGTGATTCGAGTACCGAGCACCGGAGCATGTTAGTGCTCACTCATAATTAGTCCTTTATCTAGATGGGGGCTTTATTAAAGAGGACCTGTCACACCCCTTGTGCTTTCCAAACTGAAAGCACCCCTGCGTGTCTGCTGCATTCAGGGAAGGGTTCCCCTATGTCTCAATCCCCCCTGTAAGTTCCACAAAACATTTTAGAAAGTGTACAGATAAGGAGTCCGGAGGATGTAACTCATGGAAACATCGCTGTTGCCTGGTGTCCTCCCCGCCTCTAGCCCTCCCTGTGCCACCTCCAGCCCTCTCTTGTTCAGCCTCCTGTATGTGTCATCGCTGTTCCCTGGTGTCCTCCCCGCCTCCAGCCCTCTGTGTGCCACCTCCAGCCCTCTCTTGTTCAGCCTCCTGTATGTGTCATCGCTGTTGCTGGTGTCCTCCCCACCTCCAGCCCTCTCTGTGCCACCTCCAGCCCTCTCTTGTTCAGCCTCCTCTATGTGTCATCTCTGTTGCTGGTGTCCTCCCCACCTCCAGCCCTCTCTGTGCCACCTCCAGCCCTCACTTGTTCATCCTCCTGTATGTGTCATTGCTGTTCCCTGGTGTCCTCCCCGCCTCCAGCCCTCTATGTGCCACCTCCAGCCCTCTCTTGTTCAGCCTCCTGTATGTGTCATCGCTGTTCCCTGGTGTCCTCCCCGCCTCCAGCTCTCTCTGTGCCACCTCCAGCCATCTCTGTGCCGCCTCCTTTATGTGACTCCCCTCCTCGTCCACTCATGCTCCTCTGCGTCTGAAGTCATGCAGATGCAGAGAGAACAATGGGCGGGAGCGAGTCCCGGCAGCTAAAAGGCCTCCTGCCAGTGATGTCAGCGCTCTAGCATACAGCATAATCTGGTGCAGGGCGGGCTCAGGCACTGACGTTACCGGCAGGAAGCGTCTGTGTCTGCAGTCACACAGGCGCACAGCGAACAATGGGCTGGAGAGAGTCCCGGCAGCTGAAATTCTGCGTTCTGTGGTGCTTTCAGTTTAGAAGCACTAGGGGGGTTGACAGGTCCTCTTGAAAAAAATCCATCTGATCCTCTAATTCAGAATGCTTACTTTGTTCCCTCATCTTTTCTGTCAGTGTTAGAGATATCTGCATTAAGAGCGAGGGGACACAGATCTCCACATTGTGGAGAGGGGAGAAAGCATGTCTAGTCTCAGTGAGGGCAGATAATACAGGCTACAGAAATGGAAGAGAGCATATAAAGAGGAAATAGGTGCAGGCTAGAAGCTGTGCTAATATATGAGCTAAAAAAGACAGGATAACCCTGGATATACACAAACGTTCCCCACCTTTTCTTTCAGTGTTAAAGATATCTACAGAGAGAAGTGTGTGTGTTTTGTTGTACTAAACATACATATCCAAATTTTGGTCAGTGAAGAAAGAATTTCTAGTCTCAGGGAGGGCAAAGAAAACAGGCTACAGAAATGGAAGAGAGCATATGAAGAGGAAATAGGTGCATTGTAGAAGCTGTGATGATATATGAGCTAAAAAAGACAGCATTACCCTTGTTATACACAAAATTCCCCCATTATTTTCTGTCATTGTTAGAGATATCTGCAGAGAGAGGCAGGGGTTGTTCACAGACCTCCAAATTGCGGACAGGGAAGAAAGCATTTCTAGTCTCTAGGAGGGCAGGGAAAACAGGCAATAAATATGGAAATCGATGCAGTATGGAAGCTGTGCTGATATGAGCTAAAGAAGAGAAAATTACCCTGTATACACACAAACTTCACGTCCATCCTACATTTCTTGGATTAATTCACCCACAAGTGATATCTGAATATGTTTATCCATTGCAAAGGTATTCATAGTCTTTTTGGATGAAATTAGGATGAAAGCATGAGCATATTGACATGGAACAATCCAATGAGGCTTCGTACGTTGAAAATAGTTGAACATAATACACTGAATACTCCATGTTACTGCATGGTGACATTACTTTTGGCACACTATTGAATTATCACATAGGAGGTTTCCATTGTCAGTAATATAGTACTACAGCATAGGACATGAGAACTGTATGGCGGAATATTTTATGTCTATTCGGATTCTGCGGAGCCTTTGTCAAGTCTTGACCTTAGCTGAGCAGATGCTGTAATTGAAATGCCCTATTGATTAACTCAAGTGCTGTAAATTGGGGTTGTGCCTGTACAGAGCTAGAGCATGACCCAATCCAGCGATCCGTGAACCGCAGTAAACATGTGTAGCTTCCTTCCATGGCCTCATATCAGCGCAGCCACCCTACTGAACGCCAATCTCCCCCCGGTACATGTCTGTGCAACCACCGGTAATTGGATTGCCATTTAGGCTTCACATCTGTTTTCTCATCAAATACCAAGTATTTACATAGTGAGAAATGTAAAAATGCCAGTGCTGGGTAAAGACCGGTGCGGAGGCCCCATCATTGCCCAGAGCGTTATACAACTCTCCACTTTATTACATGAGACTTGTGACATTTGCAGAGGAATCCAGCGTTCGGAGAAGATTGCGCACTTCTTTATATTCATCTTGTGGCTATTTCTAGGAAATAAGATGGGATTTAGATGCAGATTTACCGTACTTTTGTGTAGCCCCGGTGGCCTCCATCAATATGTCACCACCTTCTATTCCTGGAACCCTTGGTGGATACAAGTCTGGATCCTCTAAATCTGCTTAATATCGAACTCCGAGGCATCGACCGAACAGAAATGATAGAATTAGTGTCACAGAGCTGTCTAAAATCGATTGTTACGTCTCTTTTCTGAGACCTCACTTTTGTACATTTGTGGCGCCCCACTGGTCAGTGCGCCACAGTAGGGGTACTGCACCCATGACTGAGTGTGCAGTATTCCTATCATTGGAGAGTGTAGCGTCAGCCTGAGGCTCTTATCCTGCATCCACACACTCTAGAGCAGGGGACTACAGGGTTAAATCCTCTGCTGAGAGACCCAGTACCGGTGGGAGGAGTTTCAGGTTAGAGCAGTGGTGAGTGCCGGAAACAGAGAGGCAGGACGTCTGTGGAGAGAGACAGAGAAGGACCCTTCAAGAGACACTCCAGGGAGGGTGAACCAAACAGAAAGAGCAGACCCAGTGCCAGACCACCAGACAGGTCTGGCAGAATCCCAGTCCACCAACGGAGTGCCGGCTCCGAGTACCGGTACAGAAGAGATCACCTCTGCGCCGTCTACACCGGCCAGTCGAGAGGTTGAATTATCAGTTCGGACCCCGTCCAGAATGTGCAACCCCACCAGAATCATTAGACAGGGTTGAGTCGCTTAGAGAGAAGAAGGGTACCTCATAGCACCCAACGGGTCTGGTAGACAAGCGGGCTGTGCAGGGCAGTGCAAGGATAGTGAGGAGGCGCAAGGAAGAGAATGGGACAGTGTAAGAAAGCAGAAAGTTCTCTCTGGGAGCCTCAAAGAGACATTATTCTCCTCAGCGACTACCCGGCCAGCTACCCGCTAAAGAACTGTGTAACTGTGAACCTGATCTGTGCACTTTTACAAGTAAACACCCGTACAGAGTCCATAAGCCTCCAGTGTATTGATTCTGCCTTCATCGCATCACTGCCCCGGGGACCTGTTCCTCCTGCAGGGAGCTAACCATTAAGCTGCAATACCACCATCCCCGGTGGACTGACAGTGGCGCTGGTGAACATCACCAGAATCTGCAGGTGGTGTCATGACAAACTTTAAACTTTATTCCCTTTTCCTCAACTCCCCCAATTTTTAGGCTGACCACTAGGGCTACGGGTCCGGGCATGCCACCGTAGACATCCCTGCACTCCACGCCCGGGTACAGAGTCCCCACAGGCCCTTGGGTGAATCACATTCGGTCAGGTGCGTACTTGGAGTTCTCCTTGTCTAGGGGATCTAGGCTCATCTTGATATGGTCAGGACTCTGGATCTTCTGTTTACTTTTTCTGCATTCTAGCCCTTTCTCAAAATTCCATCTGCTGCTTAGCTACTGTTATGCGGTCCTCCTTCTGTGTCTTTATAAACCCTAGTTTAACTTCTAGCCAGTTCTTGAGTATTCAGTTGAATTCTTGGCTACCTGCTTCCTGTAATCTTCAAGTGAATCTCCCTTGGCAAATCCACTCTGGCTTTTCCTGTGTCTGTAGTCCTTCTCCAGCTACCACACCTGCTTAGTACCTCTCCAGCAAACCTTCTTCTGTGCTGTGTGTTTCAGACTTTGCTTTTCAGCCTGCCTGTAAAACGCAAGCCCTGTGTGGCTGTAAGCTTTGCAGATTCTCTATTAGTTTTGTGCAGTTGTAGTTTCTCTGGACTTTGCAGGACTTTCTTAAACTACACTGCACAGTTTCAAGTTCAGGACTTGTTTTTGCTACTACCTTCCCAGGCCTTCCTGGAAGTTACAAATTCATAGACTGTTTCTGCTATCAGCATCTCCTAATGTGAATTGCTTCTAAGTAGACTTTCCTGTTTGTTGCCTATTTCATAAACTTGCTGACTTGCTGCATCTCATGTTTGTTAACTGCAACGTGTGTCTATTACAGTTTTGTTTACCTTTAAACGTAGTCTCAGTCTTTCTGTGCTCCCTTAGCTATTAGATTCCTGAGTAAATCCTTATAATACATTACAGTTGTAAAACATGGCACAGAGTGTTAGCCGAGGGTGAGGTAGTCATCTCTTATATTACATTAGGATTGGGGTCCTGGCCAGATGTGTGGACCTGTACTTCGTTACGAATGTGAAGGCCACATAGTGCCGATGGCTTCGCCTGTCCAGGATCAGATGTTGTACTGCTCAGTGATGGAGATCACCAGTTCTTTAAAAACAATGTTTTACTGAACAGCCAAGTTAGTGGTAACTATGCACAGTAGATAGCAGTCATGTAGCTTTCATATGGTTCTTCTTCCACATAGAGCATTCCTATACACAACTCTTTGCTTCCCCAACTTCACTAGTTCCTACCTCTACTAGTC
Source organism: Allobates femoralis (assembly GCA_033576535.1). Taxonomy (NCBI): domain Eukaryota; kingdom Metazoa; phylum Chordata; class Amphibia; order Anura; family Aromobatidae; genus Allobates; species Allobates femoralis. The sequence continues at coordinate 33,529,110 of JARQOC010000003.1, forward strand.
TCGCTTCCTTCACCACAACCCAGCATAACACTACAGTCCAGTTATTGAAAATTATATCTGCAACCCGTTGTTCCACGTTCTGTCTTCCTCTTAAAGGAACTGATTTGCCGATATGGCAGAACTTAGCTAATAGTTGCTTAAGGAACTCTCATCTGGGGCACTCTCTTCTTGTCATATTCTTTGGTCTGTTCTGGCCCATTACCATTATGAGTTGCAAATTCGGAGCAATACTGCTAAGTGTCCTATCTCAGGAACCATCTTCAGTCACTTGCTCTGCACTTTTATATGGAGATGGATGAAGACACCAAATGTATTTGTGTAATGTTTGTATTTCTGCAATGTTTTCCTTGTTAAAGGGGTTTTCTGGGCTTTTAATGCTGACAGTTTGTAATTTACACCCTGTCAGCATTTTACATTGTTATCTAGTTATCAACATTCTGCCTGTGAAGGTGCAGCCTCAGCCCCTGACCAGAGGTGTGTTTGTTTTGGAGCCTGGGGATAAACGTCACTACTTATTGTTTACACCCAGTCTCCTACAAGCCCTTCCCCCCAGTTTACAATATGACCCCCCCCCATTCACCTATGTAAACTCTGAAATGCATTGAGTTGTCATCTCCTTCTGTCTGCAACACTGTGTCAAATCCATTGCTGTGTGAAGGAGATGACCGCTGAGTGCACTGTTCTGTGGTGCTGATGAGATCATTTCTGCCACAGCCACCTGCTCTGTGAAGCATAATGAGCTGCTCTGTATCACTGGCTGTGGCAGTGATGATCTCATTAGAGACAGCACTGTTACACACCGCAGCACAGTGCACTCAGCGGTCATCTCCTTCACACAGCTGCAGATTTGACACAGTGTTTCAGACAGAAGGAGATTACCGCTCAGTGCAATTTAGAGTTTACATAGGTGAATGGGGGTGGTGGTCATATTGGAAACTGGGGGGTGGGCTTGTAGGCGACTGGGGTAGGGCTTGTTGGAGCCTGGGGCATGCTACTAGGAGACTAGGTGTAAATGACAAGTGCTGATGTTTACACCTAGGCTCCAAAACAAGCAAGCCTCTGGTTGAGGGCTGAGGCTGCTCCTCCACATGCTTATTGCTGGTATCTAGGTACCAAATTCTGACAGGGTGTAAATTACAAAGAGTAAGCATTTTGTAGCCTAGATATACACATATAAAAAGCCTGGTCAACCCCTTTAACTTGTGTTAATTTTCTGTGGATAGAGTTCTAACCACTAGCAACAAGAGGTCTCTCTCTGCCTTTTTATTATTATATAGACTCTTGTATAGGAAGGATAGGGTTAATACCTAGTCATCCAGGGAGATAGAAGAGTGATAAGGATGAGTGTGAGTCAGTACTTGGTTCAACGTCAGTTATGTAGGACACTGTAAGTTAGAGAGAGATACTTTAATTGGAAAATAAGTGTTGGGTGTGTGTGTCAAGATTATGGGAGTAAGTCCAGCAAGGAACCATTAGTGATAAAAAAATGTAACATGTAGGCAAATGAGTGATACCTGCTAGAAAGAGTGGGAGTTCAGTGTTGGCCAGCTGTAAGGGGGATCTTAAAGAAGGTAAAATGATCTTTCCAGCTGAGAACACAAGAAGAGGGAAGTGGCTCAGTGTGAACCCTTGTATGGGATAACAGCATGTAGTCTGGGTGCAGGGTTCACAGCATAACACATTGACCCTTGTGGCCCTTTATCTGGAAGTTGGGGGTTTACATTTGCCGTACTGCCTGTGCAACATTCACAAGTAAAGTGCCGTCACCTGTAGCCATAATGAATATGTCTCTGTATGATGCATAAGAAAACTTTAAGTGTGTTACCTACTCCCCTTTCTACCTCCGCTTGTCCTTGAGTAAAGATAACTTTGTTTTGATCAACTAGACTGGTTTCCTCAACCTGGAGACAAAGGGGTCTGGTGCTGCTTAGAGCGCCGCCGGATGAAGGTATTCACAGTGCCAACCATATCAACAGACAAACACACCCGAAATTCTTAATTTTCTATAACGTGTAAGGGTGATAAAGAAGAGAAACTCCCCTAGACCACCATGTTACACTTCGATCAATTCTCACTCTTGATACTCTGCATCACACTATTTTCTCCTTGGTCTCCTCTCACATCAGGGACACTCACAACAAGTGGATCAGCTCTCTAAGCAGACCTATTTGCTCTGTTTTGGTGCAGATGATATGTGTTATTTGTCCCTGGCACATGTATGATAAAGTTAGTTTCATTCATCAGAAAAGCAGCAAAAATGTGGTGTGGTAGATTAAATTAAACTTTGTTTCATATGAAAACCCCTTTACAGTGGCGGACCTTGATCCCGGAAGGCCCTGGTGCAGCCATGGTGAGGAGGGGGGGAAGGCGCTCAGCCGCCAAATGCGGTCCTGGGAGCCGGAGCGGAAAAGGAGAGGAGGGGCAGGATCAGCCAAGGGAAGCAGGAAGGTTCCCCCAGTTACCCTCCTCTCCTCTGACATCGGTTGTGGGGTTGGCTGGGGGCCCCCCTGCATGCTTGAGGGGCGCCCTAGCCGGTCGGTGAACCAGCTGCACCACGGTAGGTCCGCCCCTGCCCCCTTAAGTATTGTGCCCTACTGTGTGGAGAATCTGCAAGCCTCTATGCAAAGAAGAGCCTGCATCTGTCATTCTTCAGACTTTCCCATATTTACTAATTCCACTGGAACTTGACAATATACTGAATTCATCTCCATGGTAACAGACAACAAACATAGATCTTGTAGTCTGATCCTAATACATACTAGTTCACTAGCTAATTATGAAGTTTAAGTCCATAATGTGGAATATTTCCTGAAAAAATGAATGCAATGGACCAGCTTTTTTGCATAGAGACTCGTGTTAAATACAAAAGAACAAATGATGAACTACAATTTATAGCAAAAACAAGTGGAGAGAAATATAGAAAAACCTAAAGCTACTGTGACCCTGGTATTGGCCCCTTTACATAAAATTAGAATGAAAACACATTTTGGCTCTCCTGTGGTAAATCACAAATGAGAATCACCTGTGATAAATTGCCGTTGCACATGTGACACAAATAAGCCAATGAATGATGACTTCAGTGGTTTAAAAGCCACATGTTAGGCCCTGTTCCTTTGTCATAATGGTGACGACAAAAGAGCTGTCTGAGGACATCAGAACTGCTATTATTAACAGATACAAGACTTCCAAGGGTATAAGGCCATCTCCAAAGACCTTGGTATCCCATTTTCTAAAGTGTGCAATGTTATTAAGAAATTTACCAAGCATAGAACCATCAAGGACCTCCATGGATGTGGGGGAAAAAGGAAAATTGACAAGAGATGTCATTGAAGGTTAATGTGAATGGTGGAAAAACACCACATCAAACATCCAAAGACATGAAGACCAACATGGAACAGTCTGCGGTCATGGTTTCAACACATATCATATGCCACACACTAACCCAAGCAGAGCTCTATGGGTGAAGACCAAGGAAGAAACCATTGCTGAAGACCATACATTAAAAGGAATGACTGATCTTTGCCAAAGACAAACCACAATCCTTCTGGGGAAATGTTCTGTGGATAGAGTAAACAAAAATAGATCTTTTTGGCAAAGCAACAGTTTGTTTATAGACGTTGTAATCAAGCTTATAAGGAAAAGAACACCCTACCAACCATTAAGCATGGTAGAGGATCCATAATCCTGTGGGGTTGCTTTGCTGCTTGTGTTACTGGAGACCTTGATCATATCACAGAAATCACGAATTCAGAGAATTATCAAGACATTTTAGAGTGAAATGTCCGACCCAGTGTAAGAAAACATGGTTTCAGTTGAAGATCTTGGGTCCTTCTGCAGGAAAATAACCCAAACCCACTTGCAAATGTATATAGGAATGATTGAAAAAGAAAATATGGCCGGCAGTAAGTCCTGACCTCAATCCCATAGAAAACCTTTGGGGTGAGCTGAAATCTGCCATTGGGAAAAAGAACCCTGGAAATGTTCAAGAGCTCAAAGAGAAAATAGCAAAAGTGCAAGAATGTTCTAGATTCTACAAGAAACATCTGGAGGCTTCATCAATGCTAAAGGGGGTGACCAAGTATTAATTAGGGGCCTTTATTGCTGTACATGCTGTTTCTTCTGTTTCTTTGAAATTGTAACATATAAGTTGACAAATGTTTTTTTGTTGTAATACTTTGGACACTAATAAAAAAAACCTCGAGGATAGAACTTTGGTACATTTACATTTATTGCTTAAGAAATTGTACAGACTACGAAAAAAAAATGAAGGGTGGGTGCCAATAATGGCTATCAGCACTGTAGCTAATCTCCCTGGACGTGAACAACAGGGAAAAAATAAAAGGGTGCCAATAGTGGCAAGCAGCACTGTAGCTAATCTCCCTAGACGTGAACAACAGAGGAAACAAATGAAAGGGTGCCAATAATGGCAAGCAGCACTGTAGCTAATTTCCCTGGACGTGAACAACAGAGAAAAAATGAAAGGGTACCAATAATGGAAAGCAGCACTGTAGCTAATCTCCCTGAATGTGAACAACAGAGAAAAAAATGAAAGGGTGCCATTAATGGTGAGCAGTTCAGAATATACTGTGAAGAAGCTAATTTGGATAATAGTAAATGCAAATTCGCTGCGATGTTTTACTTTAGACCTTTCAGTGCTTTATACGTTCTGACAGGCTGACATATCCGCGGTGACAAATGCAGGAAAGTCATTAGCTGTCAAGTCGAGTTCATTTGTAAGTTTATTAGGGGAAGACAATTTACAGTATCCGATTGTGGAAAAACCGCTGCTAATGGCGCCATTTAATACCGGCTCTGACTTCATTAACCCTGCCAAGAACACATTGGCAGCCCGCGCCGACGCTGCCGCTTCACCTACTTTATTTAGTAATGCAATCAAATTGGTAAGATACAAGCGGGTAGTAATTAGTCTTACTGTTCCCACTGAACTGGATCTAATCAACCACCGCGGCGACTGACATAGGCGGCCCTCGTGGGGTGTACATAAATATACACACAGCAAAGAGTCGAGCTGCCGCACGCACTTCTGTCAAATTTACATTTCCTTGAAGGTTAATGATTAAAAAGCTCCCGTCTACATCAGTAGGTTGCCCCTTTTTTGGATGTTTTGGGGTTTTTTTAACATTTTTTTGGTGCTTTATAATTGTTGTTTGAGGTTATTTTTTTTCTGATAAACGACATGAATGTAATTGGAGCTAAAATATATTTTTGCAATTCGGCTTCATTAAAAATGTTGTACTGTTTGACTTGTATGGTACTGTCTATTGACAGATGCAGAATGAGTTAACTGACAATCCATCAGTGAGCTCACTATGATCGTCTAATGCAGGGTTTGTGACTCTCATGTCTTTTTGTGAACTCATCTCAGTAGTTATGACTAGTGATGAGTGGGCACTACCATGTCCGAGCGATTGGCACTCGTAATGCGCAGCTGGATGCTTGGATGGGTGAGACATCAGTACCGAGTATAATGGAAATCGATGGGAAGACGGTTACCGGAAATTGCTCAAATTTCCCATTGACTTCCATTATACTCAGGTACACGAGTCTCACCCAATCGAAAATCCAACTGCTCGTTACCAGTACTTAGCACCCAAGCATGGTAGTGCCCACTCATCACGACTTGTTACAAGTACTTAGCACCCGAGCATGGTAGTGCCCACTCATCACGACTTGTTACAAGTACTTCACACCCGAGCTTGGTAGTGCCCACTCATCACTTGTTACAAGTACTTAGCACCCGAGCATGGTAGTGCCCGCTCATCACCACTTGTTACAAGTACTTAGCACCCGAGCATGGTAGTGCCCACTCATCACCACTTGTTACAAGTACTTAGCACCCAAGCATGGTAGTGTCCACTCATCACCACTTGTTACAAGTACTTAGCACCCGAGCATGGTAGTGCCCGCTCATGACGACTTGTTCCAAGCAACGAGCACTCAAGAATGGTAGTGTCCACTCATGACTGCTTGTACGAATACTAAGCACCTGTGCATGGTAGTGCCCACTCATCACGACTTGTTACAAGTACTTAAAACCCAAGCATGGTAGTGCCCACTCATTACGACTTGTTACAAGTACTTAGCACCCGAGCATGGTAGTGCCCACTCATCACCACTTGTTACAAGTACTTAGCACCCGAGCATGGTAGTGCCCACTCATCACCACTTGTTACAAGTACTTAGCACCCAAGCATGGTAGTGTCCACTCATCACCACTTGTTACAAGTACTTAGCACCCGAGCATGGTAGTGCCCGCTCATGACGACTTGTTCCAAGCAACGAGCACTCAAGAATGGTAGTGTCCACTCATGACTGCTTGTACGAATACTAAGCACCTGTGCATGGTAGTGCCCACTCATCACGACTTGTTACAAGTACTTAGAACCCAAGCATGGTAGTGCCCACTCATCACGACTTGTTACAAGTACTTAGCACCCAAACATGGTAGTGCCCACTCATCACCACTTGTTACAAGTACTTAGCACCCGAGCATGGTAGTGCCCGCTCATCACGACTTGTTACAAGTACTTAGAACACAAGCATGGTAGTACCCACTCATCACGATTTGTTACAAGTACTTAGCACCCGAGCATGGTAGTGACCGCTCATCACGACTTGTTATTGACTCACCGTGGGCCGGGACTCCGGTTTAAACAGGCGATTCTTCTTCCTTCCTTGTCACGGGTGGACCGCGCCTGCCGGTAGTGGGGCCCGGTGTAGTGCAGATCAAAAGTGAAGACGTCTTGGTGGAACAGATTAAAGGGGTTTTAATTTATTCGTGACGCCACCTATGAGTAGATTCGGTAAGGGCTACCGACGCTGCGGAGCCCCCGGGGGATGGATAGCAGCAAGATGTTTACGCTCCCCACAGGCTGAGCGGTGATCCCCGGAGGCTGGAGCTGCTCAAGATGTTGTGCGGCAGCTGTGGTTACCTTTGAGTGCGGACGGACAGTTCATAAGGAAGCACGGACACAGAAAGTCTCTGCAACGGGTCTTTACTGTAACCAGCAGGCAGTACATGGCATACAGTGGTTGAGTAGTATACCGGGTGGACTCAGCAGTGATGGTGTCCCTTAGAGATCCGCAGTGTTCCTCCATTCTACCTAACTTGTTTGCCAGCGTCGCCCAGGAATACCAGGTCGGGTACGGGGAGGCTGCTTCAATGCCCTATCCATGATGTACGTTCCGGATACTTTGGGGAGCCTTGGATCCCTCAGTGGGTACACCGCTGGTTAGACGACTGGAAACTGGCTGGTGGTGGGGTGCTCCTGTGAAGCTGCTCCTCCACTCTTCTGGTTCGCGTGGCAGAGGTGAACTGCTGCCAGCTTCGGTACCAGTGAACCGGCTGTGAGTTGTGGGCACGGGAGTCTTTTAGGAACCCGTGTAGATAATGCCCAGTCCCGGTGGTTAAGGCCTCAGGTGCTGACACCCGACCGGTGACGGCTCAGGGGCCCGCACGGAGTGCGGAGCCCCCGCTCCTCTCCAAGTTCTGTGTTCTAGGCTCTGCTCTAGGTTCCAGACTCTTACTGTTCTCTGTCTGTTCTCTCTAGATTATTGTGTGTTCTACTACACTACCCTAACACTCCACCCCCAGGACCTATGATTGGTCCCCTGTTCTAGGTGTTGCATGTTGGGTTGGATCTCTATGTTAACCAGATCATTGCTGAGTCAGAGGATATTGCGGCTGCATTTGTGGCTGCAATACCCTCCTGTGACGCACTCGTTGCGGGGCGCCACACTCCCCCTTGGTTGAATACGCTTGTCCCCAAGCGTCACACTACCCACATTACAGAGGTTTTTACATTTTATAACAGGTAATACACTTTTATTAATGACAAGTCATTGTATGCATAAAAGTGAAAAGGGTAAATAAACAGGTTAACACATTGCGCGGACCCGGCGGGCGGTCGGCTGTCCTTAGTATGAAAGTTCAGGCTGTAGCCGCCAAGTCGCGGTGTTACGGTGCAAACAGGAAGAAGTCTCTTTTAATAGCAAAGTTCAAATAACTTAAGTCACTTATGGAGGGCAGTGTTCCGGACTCGTATAGCGAACCACCCGTCACAGCATACATGTCGCTCATAGGTTACTATGTCCCCTCTATACAAGTCTCGGTTTGGATGACCTCGCGGTAGGTGCGATTCCACATCACGACGCCCCACAAATACTTCAGTACTCACACCCTCCTCCCTTACGAATCCCCACCCGGTGGACAAGTTAAAGGTGCTTACCCGCCCGGTTTTACGGAATTGTTCAGGCAATGGAGATTGGCGGTGGGCCTCGGCGCGAGCCTGCATGTTGGCTTGCAGTCGAGTGTGCCACTCGTCTCTCCGGATACGACGTACCTCTTTGTCGGAGTGGTGCGGCGTGTGGATAAAGTCACTACGGCGTGCTGGTTGTTGAACCGCTCGAGCTTGGTGGGCAGTCTGGAGTGGAGCCCGGTTCAACGGAACCGGAGAAGATGCTGTTGCGGCGGCACCCGACCAGTGCACCCGAGCAGATCGCCCGGCAGAAGGGTTCCTTGTGTCTCCCCAGGCGAACCCGGTGTAGAGATCCTCAGCTGGACTGTAGGTCTCCTCGTCATCCTCCTCGACCTCTCCTTCGATGACTACGTCGGGCTGCTCGGCTGGCGAAGACGATGGGATGGAATCCTCTGGATCGGTGGGTGGCTGTGCTGCAAAGTTCTCCTCGGGGTCGTTGTGCAGGACTTCCAGGCTGCCTGCCTCTTCTTCTGTAGCAGCGGGAAGTGATGTTTCAATCCCGGTCACCAGGTAGGCCTCTGTAGTTGCAGAGGAGGCTTCCGGTTCAGGGGAGAAACAGGCGACAGTCTCGGTAGTGTGGAAACTAGTCGCGGGTTCTGCGGGTGGAACCAGGTAGGTGTCGGCTTCTTCATGGGAGCATATTGGAAGCTCCGGCTCTGGAACGGGGTCGGCTGCGGTTTCGTCCGCTGGAACGGGTCGAGCCGTGGTCCTCACGGGAATGATACAGTCTATTGGCTCCGGTGACGAAGCAGGACAGGTGGTGGGCGACGGTGAGGCTGTTGAAAAACTGGCGATGTCGTCTGGGCTTGGAGAAGCTGTACCCGGTCGGCTCTGCTGCATCGCATGATGGAGTCTTCTGCCTAGGGTCGCGCTCCAGCTGCGAATCGTCCATTCCACTGTCTCAAGTAGTCGCACCCGGAGGTCTTGTAGAGCCTCTAGCCAGAAGTCGGGGCTGCCGTCTATGGTAAGGGCAGGATCCGGACCCGGTTGGCCTATGGCTGCTCTGGCCTCCGACTCGACCTCCCGCATCAGGTCTTGGAGTCTCGTGCTGGCCATTCTTTTCATGGAGGGAAACCACACCCGTTCAACCGGTAAGCGTTCTGGTAGAGCTGGTGAAGAAATCTGTCTGACACTCCCATTTCCTGTGGGCTTTTTGTAGTCCAATGGTGGGAAAAGTCTTTGGGGTCCGCCCCCATGGTTGATTCGAGCAATCAGGGCGGACAAAGAGTTTGGCGCCTTTTGTCTTTAGCCCTCCCACGATGAGGAGGGGGTTGACTCACTCCTGGGCTTACACGTGGCGGCTTCTTGTGGCGGGAACGCCATCTTGGGCGCCATCTTGACCCAATGGTGAAAAGGCGGGAAAGTTCTTTTAGGGACGAACAAAGTCCAAATTGTAGACAATAAAGTCCAGTTTAAGCACATTATACCCGTTGGGTAACGGGCCTGCTCGTATCCTGTTCGTGACGCCATTTTCTGACTCACCGTGGGCCGGGACTCCGGTTTAAAAGGCGATTCTTCTTCCTTCCTTGTCACGGGTGGACCGCGCCTGCCGGTAGTGGGGCCCGGTGTAGTGCAGATCAAAAGTGAAGACGTCTTGGTGGAACAGATTAAAGGGGTTTTAATTTATTCGTGACGCCACCTATGAGTAGATTCGGTAAGGGCTACCGACGATGCGGAGCCCCCGGGGATGGATAGCAGCAAGATGTTATGCTCCCCACAGGCTGAGCGGTGATCCCCGGAGGCTGGAGCTGCTCAAGATGTTGTGCGGCAGCTGTGGTTACCTTTGAGTGCGGACGGACAGTTCATAAGGAAGCACGGACACAGAAAGTCTCTGCAACGGGTCTTTACTGTAACCAGCAGGCAGTACATGGCATACAGTGGTTGAGTAGTAGACCGGGTGGACTCAGCAGTGATGGTGTCCCTTAGAGATCCGCAGTGTTCCTCCATTCTACCTAACTTGTTTGCCAGCGTCGCCCAGGAATACCAGGTCGGGTACGGGGAGGCTGCTTCAATGCCCTATCCATGATGTACGTTCTGGATGTTTTGGGGAGCCTTGGATCCCTCGGTGGGTACACCGCTGGTTAGACGACTGGAAGTTGGCTGGTGGTGGGGTGCTCCTGTGAAGCTGCTCCTCCACTCTTCTGGTTCGCGTGGCAGAGGTGAACTGCTGCCAGCTTCGGTACCAGTGAACCGGCTGTGAGTTGTGGGCACGGGAGTCTTTTAGGAACCCGTGTAGATAATGCCCAGTCCCGGTGGTTAAGGCCTCAGGTGCTGACACCCGACCGGTGACGGCCCAGGGGCCCGCACGGAGTGCGGAGCCCCCGCTCCTCTCCAAGTTCTGTGTTCTAGGCTCTGCTCTAGGTTCCAGACTCTTACTGTTCTCTGTCTGTTCTCTCTAGATTATTGTGTGTTCTACTACACTACCCTAACACTCCACCCCCCAGGACCTATGATTGGTCCCCTGTTCTAGGTGTAGCATGTTGGGTTGGATCTCTATGTTAACCAGATCATTGCTGAGTCAGAGGATATTGCGGCTGCATTTGTGGCTGCAATACCCTCCTGTGACGCACTCGTTGCGGGGCGCCACATTATAAGTACTTAACACCCGAGCATGGTAATGCCCGCTCATCACCACTTGTTACAAGTACTTAACACCCGAGCATGGTAGTGCCCACTCATCACCACTTGTTCCAAGTACTTAGCACCCAAGCATGGTAGTGCCCACTCATCACCACTTGTTACAAGTACTTAGCACCCGAGCATGGTAGTGCCCGCTCATCACGACTTGTTACAAGTACTTAGAACCCAAGCATGGTAGTGCCCACTCATCACGACTTGTTACAAGTACTTAGCACCCGAGCATGGTAGTGACCGCTCATCACGACTTGTTATAAGTACTTAACACCCGAGCATGGTAATGCCCGCTCACCACCACTTGTTACAAGTACTTAACACCCGAGCATGGTAGTGCCCGCCCATCACGACTTGTTCCAAGCAACGAGCACTCAAGAATGGTAGTGCCCGCTCATGACTGCTTGTACGAATACTAAGCACCTGTGCATGGTAGTGCCCACTCATCACTACTTCTTACCAGCCCTCATAGGGCTCCTGTATCATATACAGCCCCTTTATAGGGCTCCCATCATCGGAGCCCTATGGGGTGGGCTGTATATGATATGGGAGCCTTATAGGGAGGCCATATATGATATTTGAGTCCCATCTCATATACAGCACCCAATACCCCATGCAGTCCCCATATCATATACAGCCCCCCATAGGGCTCCTATATCATATATACAGTCATGGCCAAAAGTATTGACACCCCTGCCATTCTGTCAGATAATACTCTGTTTCTTCCTGAAAATGATTGCAATCACAAATTCTTTGGTATTATTATCTTCATTTAATTTGTCTTTAATGAAAAAACACAAAAGAGAATTGTCCTAAAGCCAAATTGGATATAATTCCACACCAAACATAAAAAAGGGGGTGGACAAAAGTATTGGCACTGTTAGAAAAATCATGTGATGCTTCTCTAATTTGTGTAATTAACAGCACCTGTAACTTACCTGTGGCACCTAACAGGTGTTGGCAATAACTAAATCACACTTGCAGCCAGTTGACATGGATTAAAGTTGACTCAACCTCTGTCCTGTGTTCTTGTGTGTACCACATTGAGCATGGAGAAAAGAAAGAAGACCAAAGAACTGTCTGAGGACTTGAGAAACCAAATTGTGAGGAAGCATGAGCAATCTCAAAGCTACAAGTCCATCTCCAAAGACCTGAATGTTCCTATGTCTACCGTGCACAGTGTCATCAAGACATTTAAAGCCGATGGCACTGTGGCTAACCTCCCTAGATGTGGACGTAAAAATAAATTGACAAGAGATTTCAACGCAAGATTGTGCGGATGGTGGATAAAGAAACTTGACTAACATCCAAACAAGTTCAAGCTGCCCTGCAGTCCGAGGGTACAACAGTGTCAACCCGTACTATCCGTCGGTGTTGAGTTTACAGGAGAAAAAGAGAGGCATTCAAAGAAAAGAACACGGTCCCTACAGTCAAACATGGCAGAGGATCCCTGATGTTTTGGGGTTGCTTTGCTGCCTCTGGCACTGGACTGCTTGACCGTGTGCATGGCATTAAGAAGTCTGAAGACTACCAACACATTTTGCAGCATAATGTAGGGCCCAGTGTGAGAAAGCTGGGTCTCCCTCAGAGGTCATGGGTCTTCCAGCAGGACAATGACTCAAAACACACTTCAAAAAGCACTAGAAAATGGTTTGAGAGAAAGCACTGGAGACTTCTAAGGTGGCAGCAATGAGTCCAGACCTGAATCCCATAGAACACCTGTGGAGAGATCTAAAAATGGCAGTTTGGAGAAGGCGCCCTTCAAATATCAGGGACCTGGAGCAGTTTGCCAAAGAAGAATGGTCTAAAATTCCAGCAGAGCATTGTAAGAAACTCATTGATGGTTACCGGAAGCGGTTGATCGCAGTTATTTTGGCTAAAGGTTGTGCAACCAAGTATTAGGCTGAGGGTGCCAATACTTTTGTCTGGCCCATTTTTGGAGTTTTGTGTGAAATGATCAATGTTTTGCTTTTTGCTTCATTCTCTTTTGTGTTTTTTCATTGAAGACATATTAAATGAAGATAATAATACCAAAGAATTTGTGATTGCAATCATTTTCAGGAAGAAACTGAGTATTATCTGACAGAATTGCAGGGGTGTCAATACTTTTGGCCATGACTGTAGGCTGTATATTATATGGGAGTCCTATTGGGGCTGTATTGATATGGGAGTCCCATCTCATATACAGCCTCCCTAATGCCCCATAGGGCTCCCATATCATATACAGCCCCCCATAGGACTCCAATAATGGGAGCCCTTTAGGGGTCTATATATGATATGTGGGCCTATGGGGGCAGGGCTGTATATGAGATGAGAGCACATCTCATATACAGCCCCCACATAAGGCTCCCATTTATACAGCCTTCCCATAGAGCTCACGACCCCCCCATATTATCTCCAGGTCTCTCTTCATGTTTATATTTACATTTTTTTTACTGTTGTAATATAATGTCTTCTCTCTTCAGCTCCAGCCTCCAGAACCAGTGTCCTCAGCTTGTTTGCCGGCCGCTCTGCACTGCAGGACTCAGCACAGCGACGAGGCGCTCAGTGATGATGTCATTACTTGAGTCCCCGCCGAGCTGATCTGTAGTGTCGGCAGTCGGCAGACACGGAGGGCGAGATCCGCCCTGCACCCCTGCCCCATGATTACCGCCGGCGCTGAGGAAACTGTTACCTACACACACAGGTGTAGGTGTAGGTGGCCCTCAATCAGACATCATGATAGGTGTGCTCTTCAGATTTTTCGGTACGACGTACCATCACATACCGGCGCAAAAAAAGCACTTCTTGTTAGGAATACCGAGCCCTCAAGCATGGTAGTGCCCGCTCATTAGTACTTGTTACAAATACCAAGCACCCGAGCATGGTAGTGCCCGCTCATTAGTACTTGTTTTGAATACCAAGCACTCAGGCATGGTAGTGCCCGCTCATTAGTACTTGTTATGAATACCGAGCACTAGGGCATGGTAGTGCCCGCTCATTTGTACTTGTTATGAATACCGATCACTCGGGCATGGTAGTGCCCGCTCATTAGTACTTGTTACAAATACCGAGCACTCGAGTATGGTAGTGTCCACTCATTAGTACTTGTTATGAATACCGGGCACTTGGGCATGGTAGTGCCCGCTCAGTAGTACTTGTTACGAATACCGAGCATTCGAGTATGGTAGTGTCCGCTCATTAGTACTTGTTACGAATACCGAGCACTCGAGTATGGTAGTGCCCGCTCATTAGTACTTGTTATGAATACCGAGCACTCGAGTATGGTAGTGCCCGCTCATCACTAGTTATGACTACAGATCACATGACAGTTGAATGTCCTGGGAGAAAAAAATCTGTAAAAAACAATAATAAAATTTTTATTTCATTCAATTGAAAAACTAATTTTTAACTTCAAATATGCACATTAACGAAGAAATAAAAAAAAATCAGAAAGGAATACAGCTCCTATAAGTGTTAATGATGCAGGGACATTTGATTTATCCCTTTTCTCCTTTTTTTTCCTTTGTGTTAGCATTCACTGTAATTTGTTCCTTTGTATTCCTTTGATGTGAGCTTACATCATACCCCCACATGTCAGCTGATCTCATCATCTGAGGTGTGTGGCTATCACCGCCGATTGGATCCGCGATCTGATCGGTGCTGTTGTAACCTTTTGAATTTCACTGTCATTCACTGACCGTAGGATTCAAAGCTCTGCGGCGGGTATCACATCATTCCCCGCCGTGATCGGAGAACCTGCGATGAGATAGTCCAGGGTTCTGCAGTGACGCTGGATGCCTTCTGGGATCACTTAAAGGGAACCAACCACCTCAGATCACCCTAATACACAGTTAGTACATGTCCCTGCACCCTAAGGATACGTTTCCAGCACTGTTTTTGTGTAAAATCTTGCATTAGTATAACCGATATAAAGACTTTATAAACTTACTAGCCTGGTGACTTCTGGGCGTATCCCTCCTTCTGTTATACTTCAGGGCTGTGCATTGCATGGCTGCGCTCCCCCTCCCTCTGTGCAGAGGAGATAACGATCACGCCCATCAGGGCAGGGCAGCAGGCACGGAGGGAGGGGGAGCGCAGCCATGCAATGCACAGCCCTGAAGTATAACAGAAGGAGGGATACGCCCAGAAGTCTTCAGGCTAGTAAGTTTATAAAGTCTTTATATCGGTTATACTAATGCAAGATTTTACACAAAAACAGTGCTGGAAACGTATCCTTAGGGGGCAGGGACACGTATTAACTGTGTATTAGGGTGATCTGAGGTGGTTGGTTCCCTTTAAAGGGAACCAATCACCTGATTTTAAGTGCCTATACTATCTCTAGCTGTCCCTGCACCTTCCTAGCAGCTCCCTATCTATCCCTTTCTTATCTAAAGTGACCCTATTAATCATGTGTAAATGAAGTATAAACTTACTGCAGTCCCCGTGGTTGGGGGACTGGGTAGGCGTGGCCATAATGCCTTCATCACTCCTCCATGTTGTAATGCACGCCCCGCTGGGCGGCATTATTCTGGGTCCTCTCTGCCCCCATTCTTTGGAATCTCCCGCCCTCTGTGTAGTTCTATGCACCGGCCGGACGTCACATCTGGCGCGGTGCATTATGGGGCCGGTCACGTGATCGGCCCCAATGCATTATGGGCTTGATCACGTGATCGGCCCGGCTCCCCACATGCGCAATGCGCTTATTGAAGCCGGGCCGATCACGTGATCAAGGCCATAATGCACTTGCAAGATAGGGACATCCAAGGCTAGGCTGGGACCAGAGAGTCTGCTCTGGGTGACCGTAGCTATACGCCGGTACAACGGACACACAGACAGGGAGGCACAGATTCCAGGTCTGGTCCACCCCACAAATGGGCTGGAGAAACAGCAGCATATAGGACTCAGAGCTTGCTACCCACACATCGGGAGTAGCCACACAAGAGACCGAGCTGTCCTCATACAGCCCACGGAAGAACAGAGGTCGTGACGCCACCTGTAGTTTCTGGTGATGTTGCACCAGCGCCGCCACAGTCCACCAGAGGTAGTTGGTAATGCGCCTAGTGTGATAAAGTCCTCCACAGGTAGGACTGGACCCTCCGGGACAGCGTTCCTGTCTAGAGGCAAGTTCATGCAAAAGAAGATGCAACAGAAACAAATTCACTTTTCATATGCATTGGTCGCATACAAACTCACAGTTCAGCACTCCTGATGGTATGATGACAGGTAGTTTAACGGGTGGCTGCAGGCAGATCCTAGGTGGTATGGTGGAACCCTTAGTGTGTGCCTTTGTGCTCTGACCTCGTCTGTTCTTTCCTTCTTTCCAGTTAAATTGTGAAGCCTGATGACTTGAAATCTGTCCGACCTCCTTCCATCTCTCACCCTTGCTCTTGTCGGATAACCCTCTGCTTGCTGGTCACTCGTACCCTTGGCGGTACCTGGTACCCTCTTTTGGTCTGCTAAGGTGCCCGGGAGAATTAAAGACTCCACGGGACTCCAGATTCTCTGTGGTCCTAAAGTATCCCACAGGTGCGGGCTCCGGTGCCCGGTAAGCTGTCTGGGACAAACTTCCTCAAGTTCCTCACTCCCTTAGGCTGTCTGCGCCTGGAAAAGCTTTCATCCTTAAGCCCTTTCTTCTTCCTCCATCTCTCCTGGTCCCTCAGCCGAGAGATCCTATGTTCCAAAAACCCTCTGAGCTCTCCTTGCTCCCCCTAGAGGTGATTTTATTCCTTCTCGGGTAACCTCCCACCGTGTAAACTAGTGTGGGAGTGCTGGTTATGGGTCCCATCCACCATCCTAGAGTTCACCTGCACCTGGAGTATCTGCAACTCTTTTACGGGTGCAGTACCCCTCTGTGACGCCTACTTAGCGGGGCGCCACACTAGAGTTCAAGTCTACGTCCTCTTGAAAGAGACAATTGGTATATTTTATAAAAAGGAGACAACTTAAAATGGATTTTACCGCTTCTTTTGGCCCTAAAAAGGTAAAAAAATAAAAGAATTAAAGCAAATGAAGGAATATAGAAATAGACGCTCAATTTAAACCGGAGTTTACTGCTTCCTTTGTTCACTGAAAGAAGAAAGCAAGAATGTAAAAACAGTCACATATCTCTGTATTATTCTTTATCTTGCCCCAATTTAAAATATATATATACGGTATATATAACTGTGAAGTGGCTCATCCACTTCTGTCTGGTTGTCTGCCTATGTCACTTCCACCTGCGCCATATTTGTACACCCAAGATATGGGTGTAAGAATATGGATCCCAACACCGCCTACCACACACAGTTACCACACACCATTAGCGCTCCCCCCATCCGCTCCCAGCTGTCTGCTCAGTCACCGCCCCCTCGCACGTCCCCCATCGCCGCAGCCTCCAGCTCACCTCTCTGCAACTCGGTGCCTACAGAACATTTGGTGATGTCACCATCACGTGACTGATCACATGACTCTTTCATCACTACAGTTGTGTGACAACCCCACACTGCAACAGCGCAGAACAGGGCAAGAGAAGGGAGCGGGGGAAGAGACAGCAAGAGGGGAGAGAGACTGAGGGGACAGACAGCCAGCCAGAAGGTACAGACCCCGAGGGGACAGCCAGACAGCCAGGGGGGACAGACACTGAGGGGACAGACAGACAGCCTGAAGGGACAGACGCTAAGGGGACAGACAGGCTACCAGAGGGGAGAGAGACTGAGGGGACAGACAGAAAGCCAGAGGGAACAGACACTGAAGGGACAGACAGCCAGAGGGGACAGGCACTAAGGGGAACAACAGACAGCCAGAGGGAACAGACAGACAGCCAAAGGAAAGAGAGACTGAGGGGACAGACAGCCAGTGGAGATGTATCAAAGTAAAAAATAGGGGGGGGGGGAACAAGAGGCGCAATAGTGCCCTATCACTAGTGACACTAATGTATGCGGTGGGTATGAATTCACTCACCTAGCACAGTTGTGAGACCCACAACTGGTGTAAAAGCATTTAGCATTAAATGCAGCTGCTGCAGGACTTCCACCTTCCACATGCACGTGGGAATCATCCAGAAGTTACCTCAGGGGAAATGGTGTATCAGTGTCCGCGCTGCTGAAATCCCAAGAAAATGATCCGGAAACCATATGTAGGTTGCATCAATCATCCATTTATTCCTTTTCCTACGCGTTTCGGCACTCTCCTAGTGCCTTCCTCAGGGATATCCTGATGAATATCCCTGAGGAAGGCACTAGGACAGTGCCGAAACACGTAGGAAAAGGAATAAATGGAATATTGATGCAACCTACATATGGTTTCCGGATCATTTTCTTGGGATTTCAGCAGCGCGGACACTGATACACCATTTCCCCTGAAGTAGCCAGCGGGGATGGACACCGAGGGGACAGGCAGACAGCCAGAGGAAACAGACACACACAGAGAGGACAGACACCGAGGGGACAGACAGCCAGAGGGGACAGACACTGAGGGAAAAGACAGACAGCCAGAGGGAAGACACTGAGGGGACAGACAGACAGCCAGAAGGGACAGACACAGAGGGGACAGACAGACAGTCAGAGAGGACAGACACCGGGTGGACAGACAGACAGAGGGGAGAGAGACCGAGGGGATAGACACTGAGGGGAAGACAGACAGCCAGAGGGGACAGACAAAGAGGTGACAGACAAACAGCGAGAGGGCACAGACACCGAGGCGACAGACAGATATAGGGCCAGCCAGAGGGGAAAGACACTGAGGGGACAGACAGACAGCCAAGGGGGGGACAGACACAGAGGGGAGAGCCAGCCCACCCGAGGGGACAGACACTTGGGGACAAACAGCCACACAGGGGAGAGAGAGACAGCCACAGAAAGAAGAGACAGCCACACAGGGGAATATATATATATTGAAAAAAATATGCCACCAAAAAAATATAACAATATATCTGAGCATCCAAACGTGAATTTATTTACAGCTCTTAAAACTACAAGAACAAGACATAAACTGAAAAAATGTTCTGGTCTTGAAATGGTTAATGAAAGTATATTCAGATCTTAGTGACTTTTCTCAGCAGGAGTAAACAAATAATTTAAGACGTGTTAAATCTTGAAAGCTGCGCAGTAAACGGAGTAGACGGGCCCGGAGGAGAAATCTGTACTTCTTCATCATGGATGCTGCGAGATGAAGGACGACTGCAGAGACGGCTGCGAACTCCACACCTGAAGACGATACCGGGCACGAGGATAAGGAACATGATGATAAGAGATGTATCCTCCACCATCTCGCCTCCTATCACTCTTCTTCTCAATCATCCGCCTCGGGGACTCGGAGGTTCCAGATGATGCACAATGTTGCACATTAATGAAAAGTGTAATTTCTACCATCTGCATAGGGAGATGTCATCCCCGGAGGAACCCACAGCTGGGGACTAATCGCCGTGATGTGTCTGCCGATCACATGTTTGACCCTTTACCTTCCGTGCAGAAGATGATGAACCAACAGTCAAAGACATGACATCACTATTTGGGTTTTTTATAGCTCCCCTGTGGGCTTGTCTTTCTGCTGTTAGCCAAACCCTCTCCCTTCTCATTCAGACTCATTCAGGATGGGATGTTTGGCTTACAGCCGAAAGACAAGCCCACAGGGGAGGAATAAAACACCCAAATAGTGATGTGATGCTGCACACGTCAATCACCTCCTGCACTGGTTTACATGTAGTTAAATCCTGGTGGCTGGTTCCATTTAAAGGGTAAAACTGACATACTGACAGGTCCCATAGAATGGCTATAGAGAGTTGATCATGTCTCTATTCTTTAAAGGTGACCATGACTGTATGGGAAACCCCTATAATTTCATTGTAGAGGATGATGGATTTCAGTGGGAGAGGAGGGAGATGCAGCTGCAGTTTCTTAGTAAAACAGCTAAGTAAAAGGGACACATCCAATCAGCTCATATCACTGTATATGTATATAAATTGGGGGGATCACATGAGGTCTACTACTTTATTACTGTATGAATTCCCATTGGCTTTTGCAGCCAGAAAGGGGACTCTTTTACGCAACTTGCGTACTGTAGGAGTGCAAGTTACGCCTATTTTGAAAGCTCTCTATACACTGAACTGTCAGATTTGGTGTAGAAAGCAAACTGTGTTTCATTGAAAGGAATTGTACAAAACAAGAAGAAACAGCGCCCCTCCTGTCCACAGGTAGCTTGTGGTACTGCAGCTCTGTCCCATCATACAAGATCAGTCACGACTTATGAACCGTTTCTAGCTCTGCTCTTCTTAATCCTGTAAAATCAATAAATTATAGTGAACATTTCTCTCCAAAAAAAATTACTAAAGGAAAAAAATAAATATCATATGAATATTTTTGACTAATTTTTCTGAATTCGTAAATGACTTAAAAAAATATATCATTGTGCAGCTTTGTAGAAATAAATTAAACCCAGTGTGAATTCTGCCACATACAGGCACCAATTTAATGTCCAATTTAACATGAACTACATCAAAGTGTAATGAATACACGTGCTGCTGGTGCTGGTGGGGGCGCCCCCGGAAAAAATACTGATTTTTTTTTTAACGTTTTTAAATGAATAATGTCAATCCATTTGTAATTGACAAGAAGTACTTTAAAGAGCGATTAAGGTAAAGATGACCCACTGTGACGGATGTCCTGCTCCATCACACAGGGATTGAATCCTTGGTGTTTGTTGAATGCCGGTGTCTTGGGCCATCACTTCCAGCCCATGAGAGATCACCAGGGGCATATTGGCAGTATCGGGAACCGGAAGTTAGTAGGTGTGACTTGCTTGGTCGGTGGGCATGAACCTGCCCTGTTTGGTGTGGCTCTGTGTTTCCTTTTGCACGCTCTACCCGGTTAGTGCCCTTCAGATAGTTGTTTCCACAGACTAAGTCCGGTCACCATGCCCCCAAGGACTCCATTCCCTGACACTGCAAGGCGAGCATGCTGCAATAAGCAGCCGGTCAGGGGTAGTGTGCAGAAGACGCTAGGCCATGCCCGTTAAGCCGGCCACCACGTCTACTATCTATGGCGCTGTCCTCCCTCCTACTCATTCCCAACCCTAACACTGCGAGGGAAGTACGTTCACTGACAACCGTCAAGCAGTGTAACTGATACAATGACCAACAATAAGCAGGTCGGGTCCATGATTTATCAAGCAGAAGCAAATTTTGGGCAATGCCTTCAAAGGCGGATGTAAGTGTGGCGTCCCGCCAAGTAGGCGTCACAGAGGGGTACTGCACCCGTAAAAGAGGTGCAGATACTCCAGCTGCAGGTGGATTCTAGGATGGTGGGTGGAACCATAACCAGCACTCCCACACTAGATTACACGGTGGGAGGTTACCCGTGAGGGAGTAAAACCACCTCTAGGGGGGAACAAGGAGGTCTTTTGCCTCTAAGTTTGAAGTCTTTGTCTTTGCCTTTGGTAGTTGGTTGAAGGGGAGATAGAAGAAGAAGAAAGGGTTTGAGGAAGGATCCCAGGAGCAGACAGCAAAAAGGGAGTGAGGAACTCGAGGGAGTTTATCCTGGACGGCTTACCGGGCACCGGAGCCCACACCTGTGGGATACTTTAGGACCACAGAAAATCCGGAGTCCCGTGGAGTCTTTAATTCTCCCGGGCACCTGAGCAGACCAAAGAGAGGGTACCAGGCACCGCTGAAGGAGCAAGCGGTCGGCCAGCAGAGGGTTACCCAACGGCGGTGAGGGTGAGAGAAGAGAAGAGGTCAGGCTGATTACAAGTCACCATGCTTCACACAACAAACTGGGAAGCAGGAAGGAACAGATGGGTTAGAGAACACAGGCACACCAAGGGTTCCACCATACCACCTGGAGTCCGCCTGCAGACACCCGATAAGTTACCTGTCCTCATACCATCAGGAGCGCTGAACTGTAACTTTGTATGCATGCAAGTGACAGTAAAGTACCCGGAGGAAAAGTGACTTTTGACTCTGCCTGTATTCCTTCCAATGAACTTGTTTTCCAAACAGGAACGCTGCCCCAGATGTCCAGTCCTACCTGTGGAGGACTCACCAACTTGCCGCTGTACCATTCACCTCCGGCGAACTGTGGCTGTGCTGGTGAATATCACCAGAAACTACAGGTGGCGTCACGACAAACTGTACATAGTCCCCTGTAAATATCACCCCCCTTTTTCAAAGATAGGCCCAGGACAGTGGATCAGGCAGGGCCGCCATTCCCCGTGACACCGTTAACCCCCTTCGAGGCCTTATACCCGAGTACCCCAAAGCCTGGGTGCAACATAAGGCTCACCAACAAAGCCAGTCACACCCACTAACTCCAGTTCTCTTTTCCATTCCTCTCCACTCCAACACTGAGAGGAAAGTATGTGCACTGACCAAAGTGTTGGCCATCAAGCATCAATGCCTGCACGCACGTGATGGATTCGATGACCAACGAAAAACAGGACAGGTCCCGATATAGCATGAGAAGCATATGTTGGGCCATGCCCACAAGACAGATGTCATCCCACCAAAAGCCAGTCATGCACACTAACTCCCGTTCCAATCCTTCCATCCTCTCCCCCCCACACACAACATGTCAGGCAAAGTATGTCCATATCAAGGTCACAACTCATCAAGCTAGCACTAGATTAATCTCTGGTATTTGATGACCAAAAAGTGGCCCGGTCCACAATATGTGCGCAGTGCAGATTGGCCACGCCACAAAGGTAGTTATTGTGCTCACAAAAAGCCTCACCACTAACTCAGTTCTTCATTAATCCTCCCCACCTATACTGTGAGGAAATACATCACAATGATAAGTCACAACGACAATGTTAACTGCAAAGCAGGCAAGATTAACAAATGACCAATGATGATGTACAAGTCCACAGTTGAAACACCAATTCGGGCCATGCCCACAAACGGATTAAATGTAAAAACCCAAATGACAGTTAGTTCCATCCACTTAAAACCCAGTTCATCATCCATTCTTTCTCACTTTCACGCTCCAAACACTGAAGAAAATAATCGTGACAAAATACAGACCCAAGTGAACAACGGATAACAGGAGGCAAAAGCTGGCCAAAGGTGCAGGATTCGGACGACATATAAGTGGGCCGGGTCCAGGATGCGCGCTGTGGTAAGGGATTTCCGGTGCGCCAACTCACAAAGGCATGATGTCACGCCGCCAGCTAATCAATGCCATAAATCCTAAAGCTATCCAGTTCCCAATACTGACTATCCCCATGCTATTAAAATAAGAGTATCATCCACCAATCCAGGGATCAGTGAGGTGGGTGGTCCACATACTGGCTGAGCTTAATTAAGATAGAAGATATTTTTCTGACCGCTATGCAAGACAATGCGTGATAAAATAGCGACAACGCTGTAATGGTAAAATACAGATATAATAAAAAAAACATAAAAAGTAGTAAAAATGAAAAAAAAAGATGAAAGTAGAAACCCCCACACCGTGGTTCGACTTAAAAAATTCATAAAATAAATCCTTGTGATTTAGCTTTGTCTCTCATCGATGATGTATAAGCAACAAGTGCACCTGTCTTCTCATGTTCATTGTCTTCAGAAATTACTAAAAAAAAAATATCGTTGATCCATAAATAACCGAAGACCCGGAAGTGAAAATAATATGTATCCGGATATCCCGGGGAGGCGGAAAGTGGACAGGGAGGCTGGGGCTAACTACCCAAGGTATGGGGACTCGGGTCTGGGCCCTCTGCTGTGTAGGGTCGTCACTGGGAGCTGCCAAACCGGTCGCCCTGTGGCTTGTTAATAAGGTTATTGGAATGAATTAAGTTATAATGTTAATTACTGTCAGGAACGTGCACAGCTAGATTCTGGTAGAATTGCACCAGCACTGAGCTTCAGACCCGAGTCGATGGATACCAGCTAAGAGGTACAGCTCCACTGAAGGTAATGCTGGCCTCGGGACATGTGGAAGCCACTGTTGATGGTGATGATGCTCGGAAAACAATTGCAGTTATCTACGTGAATAAGCACCAGAGACTCGTCACTCTACCGGGTTACCATTTACTGGTACAATGCTAGTGGGGTACAGTTCACAGAAGACAATACAGTCTGTAAGGGGATATGCCGCCGGTTAGTCTGTGGGCATGCAACGGATCCTTGCAGTCTCGGGTATGCCCTTTCCCTTTTTTCAACCTTGTCCTGCTACTGCCTGACCGCTTAGTACCAGGCCCGATTGGGGTGCTTCCTGAGTGTCCCAGCTTCCCGCTCTCTTCTCTCCTGCAGTGGATCTCGACCCCGGTGGGTCACCCTGGTGTGACTGGTTTCCTTGTGACAGGGTGTCTGGGCCGGTAGACAGACCCGTGACGACAGGTGTCACGGCTCAGGGGCTAAACTCCCTGTGAAGCGTCTTCAAAACCGGCACTCTAGTGTATGGACCAGGGTTCCCTCCCTGAGTATGGATGCTCGGGGGGTCCCCTCCTTCAGTCTTGGCTGCCTTTTCTCTTTCTCTTACACTACCATTGTCAGGGCACTACCATGCTCAGGACATTACTGTACTCAGGGCACTAACATGCTAGTAGTATAATCTTGCTCAGGACATTATTTTCCTTGGGGCACTGCAATGCTTGGGACACTACAATGCTCATGGCATTACCATGCTCAAAGCACTACATTGCTCAGTGATATTATTTTGCTCAGGGCACAACCATCCTTGAAGCACTACCATGCTCAGGGTACTACTATGCTTCGGGCACTACCATGCTCAGGTAACTACCATGTTCAGGGCACTACCATGCTCGGGCACTACAATGCTCAGGGAATTACCATGCTCGGGTTACTACTATGCTCGGGGCACTACAATGCTCAGGGCATTACCATGCTCAAGGCACTACATTGCTCAGTGATATTATTTTGCTCAGGGCACAACCATCCTTGAGGCACTACCATGTTCAGGGTACTACTATGCTTGGGGCACTACCATCGCTACATGTACACTCACTCCTATGCTCAGGATACCATGCTCGGGACTACCATGCTTGGGGCACTACAATGCTCAGGGCATTACCATGCTCAGGCCTACATTGCTCATGATATATGCCAGGCCCTCTGGTCCGGTACTACTATGTGGGCACTACACAGTCACCATTTAGGGCATTTTCACCAATGCTCGGGCATGTCGCAATTCTCAGGGCACTACAATGCTAAGGTCACTACCATGCTTGAGACACTACATTGCTCGTAGCTATTATTTTGCTCTGGGCACTACCATCTTTGAGGCACTACCATGCTCGGGGTACTTCAATGCTTGGGGCACTACCATGCACAGTTAACTACCATGTTCAGGGTACTACCATACTCGAGGCACTACCATGCTCAAGGCACTACTATGCTCTGTTCTCGAAACGATCAGTTCGGACATTTAGATGGGTGCAACCTGTGTACTGAGTACAATGGAAGCCAATGGGAAACAAGCATTTTTCTGGAACATTCTTCATGAAAATGCTTGAGTTTCCCTTTGACTTCCATTATACTCAGTACACAAGTCTAACTCCCCCGAGTGTCCAGCCTGCTCGTTTCGAGTACTGAGCACTCGAGCATTTAAGTGCTTGCTCATCGCTATTTTTTCTAGATCATCTGATTGGTCTCAGAGTTAACCCTGACCTTGATTCTGGGTGTAGGAGAACACATTAGGAAGCAATGATCACCGCAGCTCTCTGCTGCCCTCGCTTATCTCATCTCACCAGCGCGTTTCGCCTCTCATCATTAATATTTATCAGCACTTTATATTCATCAGGCTCATTTCACGTGTACAGAAGGAATTGCTTGCTCACATATACAAGTTATTTCTATATGTCGAGAAGGAAGATTTAAAGAGGAACTCCACGAAATTGTTCACACTGAACTGGATAGAACGGACTGGCAGGTACAGCAGAGCTGACAGTGCTAATGAAGGGGAAGAGCTGATAGAAGGGTTTGTAATGTGACACAGCTAAACTCAGCTGTGCTGTTCCTCCCCACACAGGGACCTTATATGAAAGGTGTAAATCATCCGTGCACCAATCTCCCAGTACTGTCTAATAATGAAGGAGGTTAAACCAGGAGATTCAAGCTGTTCCTTATATCTCAAGTCATGGTGGGGGGGGTGCTCATTTAACGAAAGTGCTAAGAGAGGAGGAGGGCTGATAGAAGGGTTTGTAATGTGACACAGCTAAACTCAGTTGTGCTGCCCCTTGCACACAGACACCTTATCTGAAACATGAGTCATCTCTGCTCTAATCTCCCAGCACTGTCTAATCATTCTGGAGGTCAGACCAAGGGAGCTCAGCTGTGTCCTTGTATCTCAAACCTTGGTGGAGTGATGTTCATTTACAGACATTGCTAAGAGAGGAGGAGGGCTGATAGATGGGGTTGTAATGTGACACAGCTAAACTCAGTTGTGCTGCCCCTTGCACACAGAAATCTTATCTGAAACGTGAGTCATCTCTGCTCTAATCTCCAAGCACTGTCTAATCATGCAGGAGGTCAGACCAAGAGATCACAGCTGTGTCCTTATATCTCAAGCCTTGGTTTTCGGGATGTTAATTTACAGACATTGCTAAGAGAGGTGGAGGGCTGATAGATGGGCTTGTAATGTGATACAGCTAAACTCACTTGTGCTGCTCCTTGCACACAGAAACCTTATCTGAAACGTGAGTCATCTAATCTCCAAGCACTGTCTAATCATGCAGAGGTCAGACCAAGAGATCCGAGCGTGTCTTCTATCTCCGACTGTGTCCTTCTATCTCAAAGCCATGGTGGTGGTGGTGGGGTGTGTGTGTGTTCATTTACAGACATTGCTAGGAGAGGAGGAGAGCTAATGGAAGGGTTTGTAATGTGACTCAGCTGTGCTGTCCCTCCCCACACAGGGATCTTATCAGAAATGTGTTGATCACCTGTGCTTTAATCTCCCAGCAATGTCTAATCATGCAGGAGGTTAGATCAGGAGATCAGAGCTATATCCTTATATCTCAAACCCATGGTGGGGGTGTGTTCATTTACTGACAGCGGTAAAAGTGGAGGAGGGCTGATCAAAGGGTTTGTAATGTGACACAGCTAAAGTCAGTTGTGCTGTCCCTCCCCACACAGGGATCTTTCCTGAAATGGGTTGATCACTTGTGCTCTAATCTCCCTGCACTGTCTAATCATGCAAGAGGTTAGGCCCCCATCACACATAACGAGATCGCTAGCGAGATCATTGTAACGTCACAGGTTTTGTGACGTAACAGCAATCTCGCTAACAATCTCGTTATGTGTGACACTTAGCAGCGATCAGTCCCCTGCTGTGAGATCGCTGATCCTTACAAAGTGCTCTGGGTCATTTTTTGGTCGTTGGTTTCCCGCTGGTCAGCACTCATCGCTGCGTGTGACAGCGAGAAACCAGCGATCAGTGACCTCACAGGCTGGTAACCATGGTAAACACCGGGTATCTAGGCAGCGTGCGCTGCCTAGATACCCGGTGCTTACCATAGTTACCAGTGTCCTCCCGCTTCCAGGTAGCTTCCAGGTCCTCCCGCTTCCAGGGAGGTCGGCTCCCTGGTCGCTGAGGAGATCTGCCTGTTTGACAGCTCCCCAGCGACCAGGATCGTTATCATTGTCGGGATCGCTGATGCATTGTTGTGTGTGATGGGAGCTTTAGACCAGGAGATATGAGCTATGTCCCTATATCTCAAAGCCATGGTGGGGGGCTGTTAATTTTCTGACAGTGCTAGGAGAGGAGTAGAGTAGGTTCCAGCAGCTGCGGTGTCATCACCGGACCTACAGGTGGCATCACAAAAAACTTTATTTTATTATTATTTTCCCCTTTTTATTGTCCCCCGCAAGGGCACAGGCTCGGGCACTGACCACCCGTGACATCCCTGCACCCGAAGCCTGAGTACCCAGCAGCCCCTTGTGGCCCCAGACAGTAGGAGTGTGTTCATTTACAGACAGTGCTAGGACAGGAGGAGGAGGGCTGATAGAAGGGTTTGTAATGTGACACAGCTAAACTCAGCTGTGCTGCCCCTTGCACACAGGGACCTTATCTGAAACGTGAGTCATCTCTGCTCTAACCTCCCAGCACTGTCTAATCATGATGGAGGTCAGACCTGTGTCCTTATATCTCAAAGCCATGATGAGGGTGTACTTATTTTCTGCTCTGGTGCTCACTGCTAATCATTTTGAAATGAACACCACAATATACCACAACACTATCGTTTAATGATATGGCGGTATTTTGTTAACACTTATTAAATATTTATGATTGTGCAATTCATATCTACTGTATATTATAACGATATCATATAGCGCTGTATAGCGGTATTATTCGTTTTGATTGTATTACATTGTCACTGTATACCATTATTATTTGAGCTCATATTTGGGAACTGTATGGCGGCATTATTTGTTTTAGGGGAAATATTTTCTTTGAATTTTTTGTAATGATATTGTTTGGACATTGTATGGCATTATTTATGTGATATAATATCATCATTATTTCATTTAGTGAATTACGTGGGCACTGTATGGCAACACTATTTGTTTTGGTGGTCTTATATTCTCATTATTTGATTTATTAATTTGCGCACTGTATAGAAGTGTTTGTTTAGGTAATATTTTGACATTATTTGATATTATGTAATATTGGTTTTGTTATCATATTTTGATTGTGTTGTGTGAAGCAATAGTTTGGCACTGTATGGCGGTATTCTTTTCTTTGGTGGTATTATTTTGTCATTATTTCATATGATACAATTATTTGGGCACTGTTTGGCGGTATCATTTATTATAGTGTTCTTATTTTGTCATTATTTCATATTTTACAATTATGCGGGCACTGTTTGGCGGTATTATTTGTTTCAGTGTGCTTATTTTGTCCTTATTTCATGATACAATTATTTAGACACTGTATGGCGGTGTTATTTATTAAGGTGTTCTAAATTTGTCATTATTTCATATGATACAATTATTTAGACACTGTATGGCGGTATTATTTATTAAGGTGTTCTAATTTTGTCATTATTTCATATGATACAATTATTTGGGCACTGTATGGTGGTATAATTTATTATGGTGTTCTTATTTTGTCATTGTTTCATATTTTACAATTATTTGGGTACTGTATGGCGGTATTATTTATTACGGTGTTCTTATTTTGTCATTATTTCATATTTTACAATTAATTGGGCACCATATGGCGGTATCATTTATTATAGTGTTTATTTTAGCCGTATTCTATTGGTTGAAGCAACATTTATACACCGCGTGGTTGTATTCTGCATGCACCATATGGCAATGTATTAAAGCACTGTATTCTTTGGCCAGTAGAGTATTTTACTCATTATTTGAGCACGGCATATGGACGTTGTATGGTGCATTATGTAGTTGAGCAGAGTATGGCGGTTTTATGTCTGTGCAATGCTTTGAGGGGCTGTTTGCTATTTCTTCTACTTTTTTAAGGACACGTGATCCGGCATTAAGGAGATGACTGTCATTACCAAAGGGTCCCAGTTAGGAAGGGAAAAATTAAAGGAAGCGGCCACCCCTTATACATGTACAGTCTCCTTGTTTTACCTATAGATTGTTTATTAAAGAGGCGTCTTTTCTTCATTCTCTCCATTTTACTATTCCTCTGTTACTCCTCCTGGAAATTCATGATCAAACTGACAACTGGGCGTGTCTGACACTGTCCAATCAGAGCTGCAAGTGCCGGACTGTTTAGTGACACGCCCCCCTGACAGGGAGATTAGTCACACGGCTGTCATTTTACCAATAGTAATAACAGAGGGACAAACAAACAAAGCGACAATTCTATCTGATTGGAAATACAAGAATTCAGTGAATCGAGAGAAAAAGCGCCCCTTTAAACTATGCTCCCTTCCCTTTAATTCATATTATGTCCCCATATGTCAGAAATCCTGCTATATGTCTAAGAATTCATCAAACATAAATCAGTACATTCATATGATGAAGATTCCAATAGAATGTGATCAGCAAATACAGAATCAGAACTGTACACGTCTGCCATCTAGTGGCCATATAGGATATGACATCACCATTGTAAATCTGAGAAGAGTGACAGATGTAGCAGAGCTGAGATTGCAAATACAGAGGTTTATGGATATGTGACAGTGTCTCAGTTTTTACTTACAGGAGCTATGACTTTTATTATTTTTTGGGGTGTCAGGACTGGCTGTTTTTGCTGTAGCTTTTATCATTACCATTTTGACCTCAGTATCACGTTCTGATCTCTTTTTTTGGGATGCAAAGTGTCCAAAAATTATACGGTACATACACATATATATACTCTTCGTAATATATATATATACTATTATTATATATATATAAATCTTCCAGTCCATCACTGTCAAAGTTTTCCACTAACCTAAGAACCAATAATAATGTTCCTCACCTGGTATAAGCCCGGTCTGTTATCAGGGTTATAAATCTTTCCTGCTTAATACAGATTTTGGACCAATATAGTGCACTCACCAATTTTAAGATAAATGCGTCAAAGTCTCCCTCCCTCAACCCCCCTCCTAATGCTATCTGATGTCCATTATTAAACCCAAAAGTAGTAATTACCCATAAGCTTGACAATATCTCGATAGACCCGGTGCTCGCTGATGGGGCTTTCCTCTCACTAGCAGAATTACAAAAAATCCTGGGCCTTGAAAACACAGGATTTCCAGAATATGCTCCACAGAATCCAGCATGGCTCAGACCTGACACATAAGCCCCGCGCCTTATCAATTCTTTGCCAAAATATCTAAACCTACTAAACTTCTCTCCAGACAGTCACACGCTGGTACGCTGCACCACTACAGTCACGATCTGCAAACCCAACACAGAGGAGAAAATGGAGGTTATTCCACCTATGTTGGCATCACCCAGCTCTAAACCCTTTCTGGAAAGCAGCAGAGCGCTTGATCCGAGATATAACGGGACAAATTAACCCCAGAAATAGCGCTCCTAAACCTTCCTATTTGGCCTAAGAATACAAAGACTTCAATAATAACCAGGGCCGCAGCAACAATTAGGCAAGTTGAGCTGGTTGCTCAGGCGGCACTATAATAGGGGAGTGGCAATGCGGCAGGGGGGCGGTAACGTGAACAGGTGCCCTGCAAGTAGCGGCTGCTATGGGGTCCGCCGCATGCTGCCGCCTGTCACCAGGTATGTGCTGCTGCTGCTGCCTAGTAACGCTCCACAAGACAGCACCCCACTCCCCTATCTGTGCAGCCAGCACAGCAGCACCCTTCCCGCACCCGCAACAATTCCTGGATGGCACGGACAGTCAACCCTTCCCCGCCCCACCATCGCTCGGCCGGCAGGTACAGCAACCCTTACCCAGCCGCCATCGCTCTGGCGGCACGGTCAGCAACCTTCCCCCCACCGCTCATCGCTCTTGGCCGGCACGGACAGCAACCTTTCCCGCCCTCACTCATCGCTCTGCCGGCACGGACAGAACCTTCCCCGCCCCCCTCATCGCTCTGGCGGCAGGACAGCAACCCTTCCACGTACCCCGCTCATCACTTGGCCGGCATGGACAGCAAACCGTTCCGCTCACTCTTATCGCTCTGGCGGCCACGGACAGCAACCCTTCCCCGCCCCGCTCATTCGCTCTGGCCGCACGGACAGCAACCCTTCGAACGCCCCCGCCATCGCTCGGCCGGCTACGAAGCAACATTTCCCCGCCCCACTCATCGCTCTGGCCGGCCGACAGCAACCCTTTCCCGCCCACTCATCGCTCCCGCCGCACGCAGAAACCCTTCCCCACTCCGTCATCACTTGACCGGCACCGGACAGATAGCCTTCCGCGCCCCCGCTCATCCACTCTGGCCGACACGGACAGAACCCTCCCGCCCCCGCTCATCGCTTGGCCGGCACGACGCAACCCTCCCCGCCCGCTCATCGCTCCTGGCCGGCACGGACGCACTTTTTTCCCCGCCCCCACTCATCGCTCTGGCCGGCACGGACAGCAACCTTTCCGCCTCCCACACTCATCGCATCTGCCGGCACTTACAGCACCCTTAGCCCCGCCCCCGTCATCGCTCTGGCCGCTATGGACAGCAACCTTTCCCCCCTACTCATCGCTCTGGCCGCAACGGAAGCAAACCCTTCCCGCCCCCGCTCATACGTTTGGCCGCACGGACAGCAACCCTTTCCCCCCCGTCATACGCTCTGGGCGCAACGGACAGCACATTTCCGCCCCACTCATCGCTCTGGCTGCACGGACAGCAACCCTTTCCCCCCCACTCATCGCTCCCCGACGCACGACAGCAAACCTTCCCCACTCCCGCTCATCACTCTGGCCGCACAGGACAGCAAGCCTCCCCGCCCCCGCTCATCACTCTGGCCGACACGGACAGCAACCCTTCCCCGCCCCCGCTCATCGCTCTGGCCGGCACGGACAGCAACCCTTCCCCGCCCCCGCTCATCGCTCTGGCCGGCACGGACAGCAACTTTCCCCGCCCCCACTCATCGCTCTGGCCGGCACGGACAGCAACCTTTCCCCGCCCCCACTCATCGCTCTGGCCGGCACGGACAGCAACCCTTTCCCGCCCCCACTCATCGCTCCGGCCGGCACGGACAGCAACCCTTCCCCACTCCCGCTCATCACTCCGGCCGTCACAGTCAGCAACTCCCTTCCCCCCCTGCTTTTCCCTCAGGCGGCAGAGAGGCTTTGTTCACCCCTGGTAATAACTTACAATATCCTAGCCACAGCAAAACTACTTATCCCGACATTTTGGAGATCAACCCAAACACCCACCTACCAACAACTCTTGGATGAAACCATCCAACTGCATAATATGGCGGAAATAGTGCTGAAGTGAACCATACCCTGAACATATGTGGCCTACATACAGAAATAACTGTCACTCAAATCAACTGTAACTTCATACTGATATAACTTGCATACCGGACTGCCACAACCTCCCCCCCCCCATTTTACCCTACCCACCTTTCTCCCTTTCCTCTCTTTTCTCAATCTAAAGGGCCCGTTACACGCCTCAATGTCCAACCGATCCGACCTGGCTGAGATCGTTAGAGCATCGTTTATTGATCGCTAGTGAGGTGTCACACGTACAGATATCATGAACGACACGACAAGCGAACTATATTAGCAGTCGTTTGTATGCCTATGTTCCTCAGTTCTGAATAGGTAAAGTCGTTAACGACATCGTTATCAAGGAGTCACACACAGGTTGAACGGACGATCAACTACCGATTTATGGTCCGGTTCATAAACCTGTGATCAATGATCAGCCGACTTATCGTTGGTCGTATCTACGTGTCGTTACAACGTCGTTGCACCGCCCCAAAAGTCGTGACGTACCAACGATATTGTAGCGTGTAACGGGCCCTTAACCCTCCATCTCTCCTAAACCTTTACTCCTTCTACATCTAACTAACTGTAATTGACTCTTCTCCTCAATTTAGCCTGTTAATAACTGAGCTTGTATGCATCTAAGATTATTCTCAAATGGTATACAACTGTCTGTTATCATTCTTGGGCACACTAGATTAATAATATATACAGATATTACAGTCAGACATGAGAATAAGGATAAGAGGGTAAAACAGATATCTGCA
Organism: Allobates femoralis; assembly: GCA_033576535.1. NCBI lineage: Eukaryota > Metazoa > Chordata > Amphibia > Anura > Aromobatidae > Allobates > Allobates femoralis. Next base: position 33,562,542 of record JARQOC010000003.1, read on the forward strand.
GTTAAATGTAATGGGTTACCAGTTACTGGTTGCTGTCTTAGTCACTGGGAGGCGCTGTTGAGCCAGGCTCTTTGCTTGACTCTTTAATAAATTAATATGAAATTGCAGCTTTTCTCATATCTCTGCCTATAAGCAGGAAGAGAAAGATATTGCTGTCATATTTTCAGTTATAATTTATCTTTTGAAAGACGGGAAACATGACATAGCTGATATCATCTAACCAGTTCCTAGTGCAGTAAAATTGCACAAATAATGCAATTCCACAATAGTTTTTGGAGTTTTTAATTTTCATGTTCATTATATGGTAAATCTGACCTGTCAATGTGATTTTCCAGGTCAGTGTGAGTATGTAGATACCAAACATGTATAGTTTTGTTTTCAGTAAGTGATGAAAAAAAAATCTAAAAAAAAAAAATGCACTTTTGTCGCCATCTTCCAAGAACTGTATCATTTTTATTTTTTGGGTTCTGATTGGTTGTTTTATTGAACCCATTTTTGTGTGGATGTGATGTTTTGATCTCCCTTTATTGTATTTTATTGCAATGTTGTTTTAATTTTTTTTGCTTTATTTTCAATGAGGTAAGTTGAATTTTTGTGTTTTTTTTTTTTATTTTTTTTTGTATTTTTAAAAACAATTTTTCTTTAAATGTATTACTTTATTTATAAGCCTTCTTAGGGGGCTTGAAGCTGTGATCAATTGATCGATTGAGCTGTACAGACCCCTGCAGGGAGCAGGGAATAGTGCGCTCCTCGCTGAAGCATTTCAAATCCCGCTATCAGATTGACAAAGGGAATAATTGGTGATGACCGATCCAAAGGGCCATGTCCCCCACCTGTCCCCAAAGTGCCCCCCCCCCCTATAAACCATCATCTCTTACCCAGTGAAATAAATTGGAGCTGCAGCACTTGAGATCTTTACATATTTGCGCATAATCAACTGCTGACATGATGAATTTCATCTAATGCGCTCTACAAGGACCTGTGTGATGTCACGACCATGTGACTGAAATGGGCAGAGCTACGTCTACTATGATGTAGCACCTGTGTGATGTCACGACCATGTGACTGAAATGGGCAGAGCTACGTCTACTATGCTGTAGGACCTGTGTGATGTCACGACCATGTGACTGAAATGGGCAGAGCCATGTCTACTATGCTGTAGGACCTGTGTGATGTCACGACCATGTGACTATAAGGGGCAGAGCTACGTCTGCATTGTCTTTCACAAAAGGTCATCACAGACCCCTATAGACAGTGTCATATATGAGCCCACTATAAAGTGTTCATATTGTACAATGTCAACCCCAAGCTCATATATACAGTGTCATAACAAACCTTCATACACAATGTGAGCCACAGAACACTAAATATAGTGTTATCACTGATTTGTATGTACTTTGCCATAAGTGAGCCCTGAACACAGTGTCATGACAGACCCTTATAGACAGTGTCATCAGCTCTCTATATACAGTGGCATGACACATCCCAATATACAGTAAAAGTGGGTCCTCCATATACAGAAACCTTACATGCAGTGATACGACAGACCCCTCCATATACAGTAATAGTAGGTTCTCCATGTACAGTACCCCAACATATAGTGATACGACAGAACCCATGTACAGTGTCATATAGGAGCCCCATATACAGTAACACTGGGGCCTCCATATTCAGGGCCCCCTACATACAGTGATATGACAGATTCCCATATACAGTGTCATAAAAGACCCCCATATACAGTAAATGTGGGTCCTTCATATACAGGACCATATTATGCAGTGATATGACAGACCCCATATACAGTGTCATAAAGACCCCCATATACAGTAACAGTGGTTCCTCCATATACAGGACTCCTCCATAAAATGATATGATGGAACCCTGTATACGGTGTCATGAAATCCCCATATGTAGACTCAGACAAAAATCCAATATTAATCCTGCACCCCCTCTACACAGCGTCATCACAGACCCCAATGTCAGAAACCTCTGACAGAGTCTATTGTGGACCTAAAGCCATGGTGGCCGGTGAGGCTAGTGGTGGCCATGTGTGTGGCCGGGTAGATTTCCAACACTGGAGAATTGTCCTGTTGTGTCTTTTTGCCTGTGATTTGGCAGATGGGGGTTTAGGCTTTTTGTCTTGTAAGAAAAAATGTATTGTTAATGGGGCGGACTGAGCACCAGAGGCTTGCGGGATTGTGATCAGTGATGAGCGAGCACTTCAATGTATGAGTGCTCAGTGCTCAAAATGAGCAGGTGGGACCAGGGCTGCCTCTAGAAATGTCAAGGGCCCTCACTGGCAAAATTGTGGGTCCCCCATGAGACTCTGCCCCAGCTCCACCTCCACCTCCCGAACCTTCCACAGTTCCACACGAGTCGCACCCATCCAAGCGTCCCACTGCCGCCATGAGGGCCTGACTGGCCTGACTCCCATGAGGGGCCCAGTGGCTGGCGGTAAGCAAGGGGACCCAGACTGAGAAGAGCGTAGAATGGGGCCCTGCCAAATGAGTCTACCTTGTCGTGATGGCAGGCTTAAAAAACCTTATGGCCAAACAAAATCTGATAGCTATACTTGTATGCTCAGATGGGTGCGACTCGTGTGCCGAATATAATAGACTTCAATGGGAAACTCAAGCATTTTTCCAGAACATGGAAGACTCTTGCCATTGACTTCCATTATACCGGCACACAAGTTGCACTCATCCGAGCGTCCCACCTTCTCGTTTCGAGTCTCGAATACTCACTCATACATTGGAGTGCTCGCTCATCGCGATCTGTGACCCCTGTTTGTAGCCATTAGCTTTCTTCCATAGCCCGTGTTATCTTGACAATGTGACAAGTGTCAGAATAGAACTTTTCCACCGCGGTGCCGCCTCCATCGCGCAGGTCGGGCGCTCACCTGTCGTTATTTTACCAAGACGCCGTCGCCCACGTAAAATCTCAAATAGAGGAACCTCGGATGGACCCGGAGACGATCAAACACGTAAAAAAATCTGTCATAAGAGATGAAACCGCGGCGGGAAAGAGAAGAATCACAGGACCCCGGTCTCCATGGAGCCGGATGGGTATTTATGTCTAGGAAGCGACGGAACAATGCGTGAACCTCGTGTCACCAAGGACAAGCGTTCATCTTCATAAGACGGAAAAAGAAGAAACCGAGACACAATCCATCTATAAAACATCCGACATGAAAGGAGCAGAAGATCTAACACAACAGTGATGAGAAAAACTGCAAAAATGTAAAAGACGGAGAAGGCAAATTGTATGGGGCCAACACATTGCTGCTCCATGTGCCTGTTATACCTCCTACTGCCACTAGGGGGCACTCTCCAAATGGATTGACACAGAATCAGTGGGGCACTGACACGGGGGGTTATTAATGGTCGTACGCCTGTTTTAAGGCAGGAGAATGTTTCTCATTAAGTGATACTAAATATTGTTCCTATACTTTCTCATGCTTTCGGAAAACATTTTAATAAGTTATTGGGACTATGAAGAAGACGGAATAAACTTTTTTTGCCTGGAAGAATTTCTATATTTTTTAGCATAGTTGCCAAGTTTAATCTTGGACTAAAAAAGGGGCAAAGTTTATGTAAACTTGTAAAATTGGTTCCTTGGGGGCGGGTCTGTAACTTTACCAGGATGTGCAGGGGAGGGGTCTGGGATTAGATGTGAAAGTGTCTCAAGTGAGTAGGAGATTCGTGATGGCTCTGGGTGTACTGGATTTTAAATGTAGTTTATTTATTTTGTGCCAGTAAGGGTGCTGGCACCTTCATAATACCTCAGCTTGCATTTAGGTTGGGGACCACATTCACTTACCTTTAAAGGGTCATATAACACATCACATGACTACCAGTTATAGGACACCAATTCTATGTTGACCTTGATGGAGTGCAGTGATCTCCAGTGGCCACTGCTGGACCAGTGCTGGCTGCTGGTCTGGATGTTTGGGCTGCGGCATTAAAGTTGGTGCATCCTTTTTGTCTTGTTCCCAAGTCTGTCTACCTTCCCTGTGTGTGTGGATTACATCAGAGGTGTCATGTAGCAAACATATCGGCCTACACACTGGCCACGGATAGTTGAGGTCACAGTCTGGGATGAGACAGATGACGGTGGCGGTGGGAAGGACCCCATAGGGATGACAGGGCAGATAGGGACAGTCACATGCAAGTAGCAGGAGGTGAAAAATCCCCCGCTCCCCACTGTCAGAACCTTCCTTCCTCTATACCATCCCATTGAACACTTTCTGTTGTGCTGTGCAATGGATGTCCCATAGTCCAGCATGGCGGAAAGTCTCTAGAACCTGGGAAGAATATATAGCAAAATCTACAAGTCTGAATTTCATTTTCTGGCTAATAGAGATGTGCGGAAATTATTACAACTCTTGAGCTTCTTGATAGGTTTAGCGTATGTCGTTTGCGGACAGTAGAAGCCCTTGTACAAAAGCAATATATATGGACCTTTTGCAGCCCAAAAAATCGCCAAAATGCACCTAATTTGGTGATAATAGTGGCCCTCTACTCCTTGGGCCCCTGTACGGCCCCAGGTTGCACCGATGATGTATCTGCCCTGTCCATCTATCATTTGAACTCTTGATCAATTCAGATCCTCACCGATCTTATTGTACGGAATCATATATAAAAAGATACATAGATAAAATGATGGGGACCCTTTAAAATGCCCCTGAAATATACACCATCTATTGAATAAGCTTAGAATAATTTGGCTCATGTTGTCTCATTTCATGCAAACCTTGTGTCAATAAACCACACCCACTTCCATCTAGGCCACGCCCCCTTATTGGTACATCTGAATATCCTCAATGGCAATAAATCAATGTTCTGTAATGCATGTGGGACGAATTGTGCAAATTGTGCCAACATTCTGATACATTTAGATTAGTAAATTCAGTTATAAATCTAAGTACACTTAGCTCCCCTAGTGGTGACTGCGAGAAGATGAAACTGAATGTTATTAAAAAGTCTGTCAGCAGGTTTTTGCTACCTTATTTGAGAGCAGCATGATGTAGGCACAAAGATTCTGAATTCAACGATGTATTGTGGCACCCCAAAGTCTGGTTGCCATGATGACCTTGCCTCCCTCAGGGGGAAAGGTCATGATTGGGAGCAAGGTAGGGTATCCAAACCAGGTAATCCACAGCACAAAATACCTTCCTGACTCCAGACTAGAAGGAGGGGCTCTAACCCGGGTTCAGGGGAGTTCCCCTATAAATTCTGTCTGGAGGCGGGTTTAGTTCAGTTCCTAGGAGGACTGTAGAAGACATCCAGTGGAGTGGAGCAGTGTCAGGCTCGTCCGAGGATACTCACTAGCCAGTGTGAGGGACCCATAAGCAAGGGTCTGAGGAGAAGAGAGAAGCAGGCCTGGGGAGAGGAGCCTGTTAACGGTCCACCTCAGGGCAGAGCACCAGAACCCGACACCGGAGTCTGAGATTGCGCGGGTACTCTAGGCCCAGCAGCCAAAATCGGAGGACAGGAGATTCCAAGTCTCCTGGCCAGCATAGCACTTGGGGCACAGCAGTGTAGAAGAGCCCAGGGACAGTGGTCAGAGAAGAGGCACCCGGGAAGGGCTCGAGCTGCCTGACATACCGGTGAGTGACTGTCTAGAAAGAAAAAAGGGTCGCAGCTTAGCTTACAGGCAGCTAGGACCTGCAGGCGGAGGCTTAACTTGCTTCCAGGCCACCCGGATTCCTAATATCAATTGTGGACTGTACCCTGACGTCTGATGCTTCAGTAAAGGTAAAGAAAACAACTCTTGCGTGTCTGTCGGTTATTCAGCACCTTGGGTCCTGCACTCCAACGGTCTACCACCGCCATAGACTTTACCGATTGCCCTGGGAAACCGCTCCACCCGTGGGGAGTGATAACACCACAGCTGCTCGCCCATCATTCCCGGAGGTACCGCACCGCAGCACCGGCCCCCAATAGCCGGCTACCAGGGGTGGCGTCACAACACCTATCCTCATAATCCTATCCCCCACAACTTTACAAAACTGATCCCCAGGGTCACGGAGCCAGGTTTCGACCCCTGTGACTCACCCGGAAACGCCCAAAGTCCGCCCCCACGGCCCTGGGGAAGGTCAGTATCATTTAAATTACAGGCTGCAGCCATTATCACACAATCAAATTATTTAGTTTTAGGAATGTATCTGAGCTGGGAGAGCCGCCCCCACCCACACTAGGCTTTCTATATACACGGTGTGCAGAATTATTAGGCAAGTTGTATTTTAGATGATTATTTTTATTATTGATCAACAACTATGTTCTCAATCACCCAAAAGACTCAAATATCAAAGCTTACTATTTTTGGATGTTGGAGTGTTTTTTCTTAAGATTTGGCTATCTTAAAGTACCGTCAGACGGCATGACATTGAAACAATGTCGGCAACGATCTCAGGGGCGCGCGGTCATTTTTGACATTTCAACATCGCTGGTGAGAGGTCACACGTCTAGATATCGTGAACAACTCACCAACGATGTTGTGAGCAAGGATCGTTCGCAAACCCGCGAATAATCCCTGACCATTGCTGTGAATGGTCGAAGTCGTCCACGACATCGTTATCGCGGTGTCACACCGAACAATGCAGCAGGTCGCTGGAGTTGAGATCGTCAGGTTTTCCAACATGTTGGTAAACCTGTCAACTCTGAAACAACGATTTATCGTAGCAACTGGCCAAAGTCACACGCAACGAGACGTATCAGCGAAGTCGTTGATGATGTCGTGCCCTGTAACGGGGCCTTAAGGAGGATATCTGTTTGTTCAGGTAAATATTATTGTGCAGAATTATTTGGCAACTTAATAAAGACCAAATATTTTCCCATCTCACTTGTTTATTTTCACCAGGTAAACCAATATAACTGCACAAAATAAACATTTCTGACATGCAAAAACAAAACACCAAAAAAATGAGTGCCCAATATAGCCCCCTTTCTTTATGATGACACTCAGCAGCCTCCATCCATAGATTCTGTCAGTTGCTTGATCTGTTTACAATCCACATTGCGTGCAGCAGCCACCACAGCCTCCAGACACTGTCCCCAGAGGTGTACTGTTTTCCCTCCCTGTAGATCTCACATTTTAGGAGGGACCACAGGTTCTCTATGGGGTTCAGATCAGGTAAACAAGGGTGGTGGCAGAATGCAACGTTGTCGGTGTTCAGTAGTGTCTGTGTGCGGCGATGTCTGTTCAGCAGTGTCTGTGTTCAGCAGTGTGGGTGTGCGGCGGTGTCGGTGTTCAATGGTGTCTGTGTGGCAGTGTCAGTCGTTGTCAGTGTTCAGCGGTGTGGGTGTGCAGCAGTGTAGGTGTGTGGCGGTTACTGGCCAGCCACGCTGTGGAGTAGTTGGATACATGTGATGGAGCATTGTCCTGCATGAAAATCATGTTTTTCTTGAATGATACCGACTTCTTCCTGTACCACTGCTTGAAGAAGTTGTCTTCCAGAAACTGGCAGTAGGTCCGGGAGTTGAGCTTCACTCCATCCTCAACCCGAAAAGGTCCCACAAGTTCATCTTTGATGATAGCAGCCCGTACCAGTACCCCACCTCCACCTTGCTGGTGTCTGAGTCGGAGTGGAGCTCTCTGCCCTTTACTGATCCAGCCTCTGGCCCATCCATCTGCCCCATCAAGAGTCACTCTCATTTCATCAGTCCATAAAACCTTTGATAAATCAGTCTTAAGATATTTCTTGGCCCAGTCTTGACGTTTTATCTTATGTTTCTTGTTCAGAGGTGGTGGTTTTTCAGCCTTCCTTACCTTGGCCATTTCCCTGAGTATAGCACACCTTGTGCTTTTTGATACTCCAGTAACGTTGCAGCTCTGAAATATGGCAAAACTGGTGGCAAATGGCATCTTGGCAGCTTCACGCTTGATTTTCCTCAATTCATGGGCAGTTATTTTGCGCCTTTTTTGCCCAACACGCTTCTTGCGACCCTGTTGGATATTTGCCATGGAACACTTGATTGTCCGGTGATCACACTTCAAAAGTTTGGCAATTTCCAGACTGCTGCATCCCTCTGCAAGACATCTCACAATTCTGGACTTTTCAGAGCCCGTCACATCTCTCTTCTGACCCATTTTGCTAAAGGAAAGGCATTTGCCTAATAATTAAGCACACCTTCTATAGGGTGTTGATGTCATTACACCACGCCCCTCCTCATTACAGAGATGCACATCGCCTGATTTACTTCATTGGTAGTTGGCTCTCAGCCTATACAGCTTGGAGTAGGACAACATGGATAAAGAGTATCATGTGATCACAATACTCATTTGCCTAATAATTCTGCACACAGTGTATATATTGTGCATTGACAGTGAGCTGTCAATCACAGCTGGGGGAGGGGCATGTCAGACTAAGTAGTTTTGTAATTTTATCCCCCAGGTGACAAAGCCTTTAGTTTAAGTAAACAACAGCACACACACAGATAAGAGAAGCACAGTGGCTTTTTGTTTTTATCCCTCACAGAATGCAGCTTACATAACAAAAACCTGCTGACAAATTCCCTTTAAAAGGAGCTCTGCTATATGGATACACTAGACAATAAAACTGCACAGAACTGTAGACCTAAAATGCAATGGTGGACACTGTAAGAACTCATAGGGATCATCATGAATTTTTCTATATTGTCACTTTATTTATCATATAATGACCCTCCCCCATAATGAATAGGCCTGTAATTAGTCGGTATTTCACTTAATTTAACATTTCTTAAAGCTGAAAATGAAGATTTTGCCATTAATTGGAATGTTTAGCAATTTATTTAATTTTATTTGCGCAGTATGCTTCTGCCACTTGCAGTACCACTCTCCACCACAGTTGTTGCTATTAGGATTCAATGCAATAGCGCCCCCATTAGTACTGTGTTATAATTGAAACATTGTATCACTCATTTGTGCAAAATTTCTTTTTAATGTAAGAAATGAATTATCTTTCTCCAACATTGATGATATTAATGCTGTTAACATCATTTCCTATCCAACGGTCACCTCTCTGCTCTAATATAATATCATTCTAATTATCTCCAAATTCTGTGAAAAATGTGATGGGTATAACTTTGTTACTCATTTATCTGTTTGCAGGTAGAAGAAGCCCTTGAAATGGTGAAAAATGCAACAAATGAGCAAGACCTCGCCACCGCTTCAAGGAGTTTGGCAAGGAGATGGTTAAGCTGAATTATGTAGCAGCGAGAAGGCAGCAGGTACTGTGATTTGCTATTCATTTCCTAACCATTGCCATAGGGACAATTATTATTATTTTTTAATTTGATATAAATGCATTTATTTGGGGCTAAAATTGTTCTTGCCATTGGGTTTCATTAACTTCTTTTTAAATATTTGGCATCAGGATGAAGGATGAGTTAACTGGATCCGTTTTGCTAACATTAGAGACTATGGAGAACGGATCCGGTACCTGGTTATTATGTATCTAACATTTGAAAATGATCCAGTACCGTATATACTCGTGTATAAGCCGAGTTTTTCAGCCCAAAAATTGGGCTGAAAAGTCTTCCCCTCGGCTTATACACGGGTCAATACGGTAGGCTGCTGTGGTGGGGGCTGTGTCCGGGGCTGGGGAGGCTGGAGGAGGCGGGGGGAGGCTGCTGTATGAGCAGCCCCGTCAAGTGGGGCCGCTCATTATATATGCACTGCTTCCCCCTGTCAATCAGCGGCAGGGGGAAGCAGTGCATATCTGGCCCCCAAATGCTGGCACTCACCTCCCCCCTCTGTGTAAGGGTCGTCCCCCCCCCGCTGCTTATCTTACCATCCCCGGTCTTCTGCACAGCGCCGGTCCTTGGTGCTCCGTCCTCCATGCTCCCTTCCGGCTACATCCGGGATCCCCGGCCGTTTCAGGCATATGACGTCATCGTGCGACAGCCGGGGATCCCGGATGCAGCGAGGACGGGAGCATGGAGGACGGAGCACAGAAGACCGGCGCTGTGCAGAAGACCAGGGATGGTAAGTTAAGCAGCAGGGGGGGCCTTACAAGGAGGGGGGTGAGTGCCAGCATTTGGGGGCTGCTGTATACCCCTGGGGCTGCTGTGTACCCTTGGGGCTGCTGTATACCCCTGGGGCTGCTGTATACCCCTGGGGGCTGCTGTATACCACTGGGGCTGCTGTATATACTGGTGGGGCCTGTATACCACTGGGGCTGCTGTATATACTGGTGGGGTCTGTATATACCACTGGGGAGGCTGCTGTATACCCCTGGGGCTGCTGTATACCCCTGGGGCTGCTGTATATCCCTGGGGCTGCTGTATACCGCTGGGGCTGCTGTATACCCCCGGAGGCTGCTGTATACCCCCGGGGCTGCTGTATATACTGCTGGGGCCTGTATACCACTGGGGCTGCTGTATATACTGGTGGGGTCTGTATATACCACTGGGGCTGTTGTATATACTGGTGGGGTCTGTATATACCACTGGGGAGGCTGCTGTATACCACTGGGGCTGCTGTATATACTGCTGGGGCCTGTATATGCCACTGGGGAGGCTGCTGTATACTACCACTGGGGGGCCTGTAAATAACACTGCTGGGGGCTGTATACCTGTGCTGGGGTCCACCCTCGGCTTATACACGAGTCAATAGGTTTTCCCAGGTTTTGAGGGCAAAAGTAGGGGGGTCGGCTTATACACGGGTCGGCTTATACACGAGTATATACAGTAATAAAAAAAAAGTCTCCTTTACTAATGAAAGAAAAACAGAGTGTAAATAGCGATCAGGTAAGGGATCTGTTCTCCATAGACTCCAGTGTTAAACAAATGGATCCTGCAGAAATCAATTTTGCAAAAATGGCCACAAAAGTTGTGTTTGTACAAAGGATCAAGTCAAATCAGATCTGACGGACGATTACTCAACATGGGGTACTTAGACTATGGCTGCTTTCACACTACTGGCTTTCTTTAGTTTCAACAAGCAAAAGCGTGTAAACAATTGTTAATCAATACAGTGTAAAAACCAATAAACCTGCCCCCTCGCAGGGGGGTTCGGGTTCATGTAGCAAGACGTTGTTACATAAGTTATTATTTGGTATTGATGTATCTTGAGTAGCGCGGTAGAGGCATGTTCATAACAGTTCAACAAAGGTTAGCGTTGGGTGGGTAGTAGCTCTATGGGATGGCGTGTGGGTGTCTATGAGTTGTTATCTCGTTGGTAAAGTTATCAGGGTGTTTCGCTTTCCTTATAGAGCTTAGTGTTATTGTGTGTTTTATGTTGATAGTGACATCACTTTCTAGAGGTCATGGTCTTCATTTTTTGGTTATCCAGGGTTAAGTATAGCCCAAAGAGGTCTACGGAGTAATTTCTAGCTGACTCTATTTTCTCAAAGGGTGCCGTCACACCTCGCGACGGCACCGCCAATGTTTTAGGTGACGTAGGGGTGTGGCCTAACGGCACCGATATCTCCCCTGCGTCGCCTAATGTAAAGGGGCGATGTCGGCGCCTCTGAAGGTACCTTTACACGCGGCAACTTTTCTAGGAATTTCACTGGCAACTTACTGGTTGCAGTGAAATCATGGACACATTGTTCCATTTGTACACAGCAACAAGATAGAACAATGTCTCCATGATTTCACTGCAACCAGTAAGTTGCCAGTGAAATTCCTAGAAAAGTTGCCGTGTGTAAAGGTACCCTGAGTGGTCGCCTGGTTTCACATCAGTGATGTGAAACTAGGCGGCCGATCTGGGGCGATGTGCACACATTGCCTCATGTAAATGGCCGCCGGCGACCTGACAGGCGATGGGAGCCATAGGCTCCCATTGTACTGCATCGCCGCTAGGGTTTTGAGACACCCCGGCGCCTTGCCGCCTGTCAGATCGCCGGAGTGTCACTAGAGGTGTCGCCCCATGTAAATGGGGGACGGCAACGCTGGCGGGGCGCCAAAAACGTGCGTGCTCCCGCCAGTTGCCGCCGACATTTCCGGCGCCGTCGACAAGTGTGACGGCACCCAAAGAGCATTATGGAGTGGACTCATCGCTTTACCTGTTCTAGCAATGACGTGTTCATATTCCATTGTTTGGCTATGTGGTTTCTGGTGGCCATGGTTATGCAAATGAGTAGCCGATATGTTTTGTTACTCACATCAGGCGGTTTATCCCCATACAGTAGTGCTGGTGGTGTGAGTGTAAGTCTGTTTTCTAGAGTGGAGTCAATTAGCTTTATGACATTGTTCCAAAGGGATTTTACGATGGGGCATGTCCACCATGTGTGGAGTGTGTCCCCTACTGTGTCACAGCCTCTGAAGCATCTGTCAGGCTTGTTGCCTTGTGAAAGTATTTGGCCCCCTTGAACTATTCAGCCTTTTGCCGTTTTTTATTTGTTAAAAAATGTTAAAATATCCAATAAATTTCGTTCCACTTCACGATTGTGTCCCACTTGTTGTTGATTCTTCACAAAAAAATTAGAATTTATATCTTTATGTTTGAAGCCTGAAATGTGGCAAAAGGTTGAAAAGTTCGAGGGGGCCAAATACTTTCACTGGGGACACGGTGCGTCCTGTGGGGAAGCTTAAAGGACGTTTCCGTTAGTGATACCTGATGGCTTCATGATGCTTTCGTAACATCTGTGCCACCTTTCTGGTGTGAGAGTGATTCCCAGGTCTAGTTCCCATTGCTCCATAACTTTCAGTTTACGACTATCCTTTGGGTGGTTGAGCATAGTGTATATTTGTGATATTAATCCTTTGCCCAGGGGGTCGTGCATACATTTTAGTTCAAATTCTGCCACTTATGGGTGTGCTATATTTTTGAGTAGGGTATGTATGATGTAATGTATTTGCTCTAGTCTGAAGGTCTCTGTGGGTGGGATTTTATATCTCATGACGAGTACGTGCTTGGGCATAAGCGTCGAGTGGTTAAGGAGTTGTTGTAGTCTGCGTACATTGTTTTGTTTCCACCATGTGTGGTTTTTGGAGGAGACCCGAGGTTGAAACTTTGGGTTGTTAAATAGCTCCAATAGTGGTGATGGGTGGGATTGGAGGGAGTATTGAAATCTTTAGATCTCCATAGTTGTAGGGTTTGGAGGGTGTGTGGCGGATACGTGTTTAGGTTTTTCAGTAGAGTCCCTGTGACCCAAAAAAGACCCCTCAAGGTGTATGGGGCTAATTGTGAGTTCTCTATGTGGATCCATAGGGGAGTGTTCTGTATTGCTGCCATTTGGGCCATTTGCTCTGCTCTGTAGTAGTGTATGAAGTTCGGCAGCGATACACCTCCTTTTGCTTTGTGTTTATGTAAAGTCTGCATGAATATGTGCGGTCTCTTATGATTCCATATGAATCGGTTCATTTGGGAGTGGATCGTTTTGAATATGGACTTTGGTATTGGTAGTGAGCGGAAGAGATATAAAAGTGGGGTATTGTGACCATCTTTACCGTGTGAACTCCCCTAGGAAGGAGAGGGTTGGGGTTGAGCATTTGTTGAGATTCTGTTCTAGTTTTTGCAGTATGGGGCTGTAGTTATTTGTATAGGGTGTTTTATGTGATATCAGGTTGATTCCGAGATAGGGGATGTAGTGCTCTTTGTGTGTAAATTTACAGTTGGACAGGATTAGGTTTCGGTCCTTGGCTGGGGTGTTAATAAACATTATTTCCGATTTATCCACATTGACTTTCAGTCCTGAGATCTGCTCGAATTGATTAAGGGTGGCTATAAAGTTTGGGAGCGGATATATGGGGGTTCGTTAGGGTCATCAGTAGGTCGTCTGCAATGAGACTTACTTTGTAGGTGTGTTTCCCTATTTTCGCGCCTGTAATATCTGGATGGGATCACATCTATTGGGCTAGGGGCTCCATGATCATAGCAAATAAGGCTGGTAATAGGGGGCATCCCTGCCTCGTGCTTCTTTTTATGAGTAATGGTTCTGGGGCGGTGGATGGGAGTTTTAGGTACGCGACCGGGTTGTTGTAGAGAATTTATCAGTTGTTGAGGCTGCCCCAATCTGTTCAGAACTTGGAACTGGTATGACCAGGCTACTGAGTCGAAGGCCTTTTCTGTGTCTAAGGCCAGGACAGTAAGGGTACCGTCACACGTGGCAATCTCCCGGGCGATTCCATAGACGACGCACGTGCATGCGCACGTATTTGCGTGTCGCCTAAGGTCGCCGTCGCTCATTTACATTAGGCGACGCTCGGGCGACAACCCGACCGCAAATTGCCTGAGCATCGCCCAAGGCCCAGGGGCGATCAAATTGCTGGTCGCCACTTCCTCGTCACACTGAGCCACCATATTGGCGATGTGGGCGTAAATTTGAGCCGCATCTCGGAGATACGCGTTAACATAATGTTGTGTGACGCCTTGAAAACGTGTGATTGGTCATTATTTTAATGTCCTTCCTTGTTCGCCACACCACAATAGACAACTCTCGTGTGATGTGTCGCGGATTATTGCTAAATGCATTGGCATTGCCAAGAAGGCAAAGCACGACGCTCGTGTGACGTTTTATTGTACAGTAAATATGTACAGCGCTTTTGTTAAGTGTGTTGTGCTATTGCGTTGTCTAATAAAATCACTCTTGCTTTCTTGGTCAGGATAATATTGCAGCCTTGAAAGTATGTGTGTGCACAGATATTTGTGTGTTTGCAGTTATGGGTTGTTGCCGGAGGTCATTAGTGTCCAGTCTATTATGGAGTATGAGTGGTGGGCCTTGGAGAAGTAGGTGTAGCCTCTTGAGTGATGTGGGTTTCTCTCCATGTGTCTGTGGAGCCCTCTGGAACGGGGTACTCTGTACCAGACCGGGGTATCATGGGGGCTATCAAGGCGGTCATGGTCCAGACCGTGTCCCGAGCCCACAAGTAATGGTTGGGGGTTATTTACAGGGGAGAAAGTCGTGACGCCACCCGTGTTATGTGGTCAGGGCGACCACCGCTGCTGCAACACCGCCCGGGATGATGGGCGGCAGCCTGTGATGTAACGGCTCTCCACGGGCAGAGCCTGGTCCCCGGGGCATTAATGATGAAACAGTTTGTAAAGAAGAACAGGGCTAGAGCGCAAGGATTACACAGACTCACGGTTTTGTAGTTTTCCAAGTCTTTACTGAAGCAGATGGTATACAGCTAAGTACTGTCCACGAAGACTGTACAGGGGCCGTGTTGCTCCCACCCTGGCCAGGTCCTTTGGCTCCCTGCTTCTGCACTGTGTGTGTGGCCCCTTCTCCCCTCACGGGTATCAACTTGCTAGGCAACTTGAGTCTTATTCTGTGTTCCTGACCCCGCCGTGTTGCTTCGCTGTGGTACAGTGAAGATGTTGGACCTTCACTAATCCTGTGTTCACTGTGCTTCTTGTGTCAGGCACAGCATCGGATCCAGTATCCATTCTATGCGCTTCTCTGGGGTGAGTCTCAGGGGACTCGGTCTCCCAGGTGTGTTCCTCTCTGCCCTGTCTCCTTTTCCTTAGACCCCCTGGCCTGATCTGGAACTGGACAGTGGATCGGTGAGCCAAACGCAGCTCTTTTGCACCCAGGTCTTTCTTCCTCAGTGCTGCCCCTCACTGAACTAACTGCCACTTCCTCTCCACACCAGAATATATAGGGAAGCAGCTTTAGCTCCCTCTTCTGGCCTGGAGGCGCTAGTGTAGTGTTGTGGGTTGTGTGGGGAGTTAACCTTTGTGGTGTTACTGTGGCACATGAACCCTGGGGTGCCACATGTCTACTAGTCGATGGGATTTAAGTAGATTTACTAACGGCTTTTTTTTTAATCCAGCTGAGGTCGTTTGCAACCACATGCGGTTTCTCCCCCATTGACCCAGCTGAATCCAGCTGAGAATGTTTTTTAACAGAAACCTTAAACACAGTTTTTAACTTTTTTTTTGTTTTTAAAAAAAAAAAACATGAACAACCAGATCCGGGGCCAGGCAGATATGGAGCCTGGATCCGGCAAAAGCCAGATCCCACTGCATCTGGATGCCGAATCTTGGTTTTTTGACTGAGCATGCCCAGAAACCAGTTTCATATGACATACCCAACAGGGGGTATTTACCAAAAATGTCATTTTTCACCAGATCTGTCAAAAAAACGTACACAGCCTGATACAACTGGATGCTACCGCATCGGTATTACACCAGATCTTTCAACTAGATCAGTACTAAGGCTAAGTTCACATCTGCATTTGATGCTACATTTGGATGCATCAAATGCAGATGTGAAAAGGCCCTAATAATACCGGTGCGGGAGCATTTAGTTCCATTTGATTTTACAATATTAGGGAGATGCAGGTTTTCTCTGTATCCTCACCAGATCACTGAGTTCAAAACTGATAGTGTGAAACCAGTCTACTCGCTCAAGTAGCTCCAAGAAGGAAAAATGCAGCAAACGATGTAACACCCAATAGTAACTATGTATTAGGCTAGGGTCACATTTACGTTTTGACCCTACCCTACCGGATTGTGATTTTATCATAGTACTTTCCCCAGCACCGCATAGTGTTACCGCTATGCGGTGCTGGATAACGCTTCCCCTAGATACCCTATATTTACCTTCCCAACCAGTCACACAGGCAGCTGTTGGGAGTGCGCTTTACAGCGTCGCACAGGAAACACTGTCTGCAGCATTTCCTGTGCGACGCTGTAAAGCGCACTCCCAACAGCTGCCTGTGTGACTGGTTGTGAAGGTAAATATCGGGTAACTAGGGGCAGCGTTATCCAGCACCGCATAGCGTTACAAAGTACTATGATAAAAGCACAATCCGGTAGGCTAGGATCAAAACGTAAATGTGACCCTAGCCTTAGTCAATGTATCTCCTGGTAGTAACAATGTAGCAGGCAATATAACGCCTAGCATTATTAATGTAGCCATTTCCTAGTAGTAATAACATTGAAATCTGTGTAGATTTTGACAAAATAACATTCCATGAAGCTCCTAGTACTAACACTGTATTAATCCATGCAGATCTCGGTAGTGCAGAGGCCTGTGTAACTCCACATATTAATGATGCATAAGTCCATGTAGCTCCTAGAATTAGCACTTTGCGCTGTGAGGATTCATCAGTTTCAGAGCCGGCGGTCACATGTATTTCATTAACAAAGTAGCAGTTCATGTATCTATCAGTAGTAACAATGTAGCAGTCTGTGTATCTATCAGTAGTAACAATGTAGGAGTCTGTGTATCTCCCGATAGTAACAATATAGCAGTCTGTGTATCTCCCAATAGTAACAATGTAGCAGTCCGTGTATCTATCAGTAGTAACAATGTAGCAGTCCATGTGTCTCCTGATAGTAACAATGTAGCAGTCCATGTATCTATCAGTAGTAACAATGTAGCAGTCAGTGTATCTATCAGTAGTAACAATGTAGCAGTCCGTGTATCTATCAGTAGTAACAATGTAGCAGTCTGTGTATCTATCAGTAGTAACAATGTAGCAGTCCGTGTATCTATCAGTAGTAACAATGTAGGAGTCTGTGTATCTCCCGATAGTAACAATATAGCAGTCTGTGTATCTCCCAATAGTAACAATGTAGCAGTCCGTGTATCTATCAGTAGTAACAATGTAGCAGTCCGGTTATCTATCAGTAATAACAATGTAGCAGTCTGTGTATCTCCCGCTAGTAACAATGTAGCAGTCCATGTATCTCCTGATAGTAACAATTTAGCAGTCCGTGTATCTATCAGTAGTAACAATGTAGCAGTCCATGTATCTCCTGATAGTAACAATGTAGCAGTCCGTGTATCTATCAGTAGTAACAATGAAGCAGTCCGTGTATCTATCAGTAGTAACAATGTAGCAGTCCGTATATTTATCAGTAGTAACAATGTAGCAGTCCGGGTATCTCCCGATAGTAACAATGTAGCAGTCTGTGTATCTCCCGATAGTAACAATGTAGCAGTCCATGTATCTCCCGGTACTAATACTATGGCCTTCCCTCTCCGATGCTGTTTTTGATCATCGTCCTCTCTTCTTTTTCGTCAGGAATTGAAGGATCCTCACTGCAGGGATGAGATGGCGGCAGCTCGTGGGGCTCTCAAGAAGAACGCCACAATGTTGTACACGGCGTCACAAGCCTACCTGCGTCACCCCGATGTTGCGGCCACAAGAGCCAACCGGGACTATGTGTTCAAGCAAGTGCAGGAGGCGATCGCCGGTATCTCCAACGCCGCCCAGGCAACGTCACCCACTGATGAGAAACAGGGTCACACGGGCATTGGGGAGCTCGCTGCCGCCCTCAATGAGTTTGATGTGAGTACATGCATGGTGGATAAGTCATTGTTCTCCACTGCTCAGTATACCTCTCTGGTTTGCTTTGTGAATGCAGCAGAGCTGAGTTTGTCATTTACAGATGCTGCAGTGCTGAGTTTGTCAGTGAACTTTTTATTGTTTGTGTCTTGTGAGAACTCACAGATAGTGTTCCTATTGGAGACTGTATATTATACATTGTCCTGAGTTCAATATGACTCAATTACTACATTTGTATATTTAAATGCTTTTATTTTTGTACCACTGAGACACAGAATTTTTTTAAAGGGCTTTATACTTGCCATAAATATGAAATTTATTTACTAGTGATGTAAATGCCATTGTTCCCCTGAATCCAGCGCTGTTTTTCTTTTATTCCTACGCCTCTTAATTCCCGAGATATGGGCTCATAAAATCTGTGGAAAAATCTGGTTTTGAATCAAGGAGGTGTGGTCTCATTGGAAAACACCCACAAAGAACAGTTGACCACGCCCATTTAACTGAAGCACTAACAAAACAACTAGATTTACAGGAAGGAAACAAGGGCCATATCTCAGGAACGGAGGGGCGCAGGAACAAAAGAAAAACAGCGCCGAATTCAGGAGAAGAAGGGCATTAGCATAGACTAAAAATATGTGCATATTAATGGCAAGTCATTAGTCCCCTTTAAGAATATCCATTCATTCTACAGTCCTATATAAAACCATAAACTGGTTTGTTATTATTGAGTCACTTTTCCAAATCTGAACCAATTAGCACCCCTAAACCTGCAATCTTTGGGTTTTGCATTTCTTATCTGCTGTGACAAATCTCTGAGTAAAGCTTTTTAAAGTGTATTTTTATGTGTTTTTTTTGCACACCATTGTGAGCAGGGCTTAGGTTTTTCAGATGTTTTTGCCTTGTTTATTATTTTCAATATTTCTAAAATGTTCAATTTATTTGCCTAAATGTTCAACTCTCCTCCACCCTGGAAGGAATTTTTTTTGTACGGCAGAATTTTTTACAGGGAATTTTTGTCACATTTTGAAAAGTCGCAAAAAAAATATATATAGTCAAAAATGTCAAATTAAAAAATCATATCCATCTCATATTTACATATTTCTAATCAGAGCAGTCTGCTATTTACTCTCATTTTTCAATGTTTTATATTATGAGTTAGCACAAACCAGTGCCGGACTATTGGACTTATTATATTGCTACTGTCACTTTAAATGTATTCACACAAGGAAGTATATACCCATATGTCATAAGGACAGAACATAAAAAATGGACATCATACTAAATGTTATATATAAGATAGTGTATCTACAAGATAAGATAGATTTTAAAAAGTAGCAACAGTGACATCCAGTGGCCCAATAGGAGTATTACAGTAGATTATAAATAAGAAACCAGGAGAAAACCTGAAGATTCTGGAAAGAAAGACAACTCTAGATACATTTTAAGGGTATTGACTTAGGGTTCCTCCTAAATGTTGTTTTTGGCACTACTTTATTTACTAGAAGATAAATGTACCCTACTTCTTGCCATGTGCATTGAACCTTTAGCGGCGGCTATCCGACAAAACCCAGACATCTTGGGGGTAAAGGTTGGGGGTAAAGAGTTCAGACTCCCCCTATTTGCGGATGATGTCCTCCTAACACTCCCTAATCTACATGTATCTCTCCCTATCCTCATGCTTACCCTGAAGGAGTATGGGAGGTTATCAGGATACAATATTAACTCAAGTAAAATGGAGGCTATGCCACTGAACCTAGTCTCCGGGGTGCTGGACCATCTATGCTCGAAATTCAAGTTTAGGTGGAAGATGGATGGAGTGAGATATCTGGGAGTCAACTTGACCTCTTCTTTTGACACTTTGTTTAAATTTAACTTCCCGCCCCTCTTCAGAGAATTGAATGCTCTCTTGGGTACATGAGTAAATGGTCACCCTACTCCTTTTCCTGGACGGGTCAGATGGCTGGCGGTTAAAATGAGCTTCATACCATATTTCAAGACCCTCCCGGTTAAGATACCCATAAAGGAGTTGAAATCTCTCCAGGCGGCTATTCTAAAACTCATTTGGAATCAGGAAAACACTACACCTTACTGCCTCACTTAACGCATTGATAGACAGATTCGAGAACAACCTTGCTGGCCATCCAACACCGAACGTCACCCCGTGTACCCTGGGGATCCGCTCCACCCATGGGGAGTGAAACCACCACAGCTGCACTCTCATCATCCCCAGAGGTCCCGCACTGCAGCATCGGCAATTAGTAGCCGAACACCACGGGTGGCGTCACAACAACTATCCCTAAATCCCAATTACCCAAACTTTTATTGACACTGCCAGGGCCATGGAGACGGGTCTCGACCCCCGTAACGCCCCACAGTATAACTGTTAGCTCAGTTCCAAGTACCCCAGGGAGGTTGTGTCAACCTGGCGTCATGAACAGGAGGAAAAGGCTCGGTGCCACACCCTTCTCTCCAGCTGGCACTAGAACTTCTCTCTGCCCCCTCCTCTCTTGCGAGCGGTTCCTTTCACTTTTGTTGTTGGCCACACCTTGGGGTGGAGCAATCCAGTCTATTGGGCAGTCTTTCAAGTTCTCAGGGGACAAAGGGGGTGTAGACCATTTTTCCCACTCTGTGCTGGCCCGGCCCATGATGAGGTACTGCAGCACGCCCCACAGCCAGCACATGGTTTTACTTTATTGCGGTCCTGAAGGTGCACGAGACCCGGTGTCTGTAGCGTTTTCCTGTGTGCTCAACTAAAGCGCACGTCCTGTGTGGCTGCTGCTTAGGTAAATAGTGGGTTTCTATGGGGCAGTGTTGGCAGGCAGCTCATAGCATTTACGCTATGTGCTGCAGGGGAAAATGAGCCGAGGCGACAGGCGTGGGTCACCCTCCAAGTGTGGCCCTAGCCTAATATAGGCTGGATGTGAGGTCTGTGTGTATCTGCAGTAATATAGGCTGGAGGCGAGCTCTGTGCGTCTGTCCAGTATTATAGGCTAGATGTGAGGTCTGTGTGTCTCTCCCAGTAATATAGGCTGGATATGAAGTCTGTGTGTCTCTCCCAGTAATATAGGCTAGATGTGAGGTCTGTGTGTCTCTCCCAGTTATATTTGGGCTGGATGTGAGGTCTGTGTGTCTCTCTCAGAAATATAGGCTGGGTGTGAGGTCAGTGTGTCTCTCCAGTATTATAGGCTGCATGTGAGGCCTGTGTATCTCTCCCAGTAATATAGGCTGGATGTGAGATCTGATTGTCTCGCCCAGTAATATAGGCTGGATGTGAGGTCTGTGTGTCTTTCCCAGTAATATAGACAGGATGTGAGCTATATGTGTCTTTAGAATAGTATAGGCTGGATGTGAGCTCTGTCTGTCTCTCCAGTAATATAGGCTGATTGTGAGGTCTGTGTGTCTCTCCAGTAATATAGGCTGGATGTGAGGTCTGTGTGTCTCTCCAGTAATATAGGCTGGATGTGAAATGTGTGTGTCTATCCCATAATATAGGCTGGATGTGAGGTCTGTGTGTCTCTCCAGAAATATAGGCTGGATGTGAGGTCTGTGTGTCTCTCCCAGTAATATAGGCTGGATGTCAGCTCTGTGTGTATCTCCCAGTATTATAGGCTGGATGTGAAGTATGTGTGTCTCCCAGTAATATAGGCTGGATTTGAGCTCTGTGTGTCTCTCCCAGTAATATAGGCTGGATGTGAGGTCTGTGTGTCTCTCCCAGTAATATAGGCTGGATGTGAGGTCTGTGTGTCTCTCCCGGTAATATGGATTGGATGTGAGGTCTGTGTGTCTCTCCCAGTAATATAGGCTGCATGTGAGGCCTGTATATTTTTCCCAGCTATATAGGCTGGATGTGAGGTCTGATTGTCTCTCCCAGTAATATAGGCTGGATGTGAGGTCTGTGTGTCTCTCCAGTAATATAGGCTGGATGTCAGGTCTGTGTGTCTCCCAGTAATATAGGCTGGATGTGAGGTCTATGTCTCTCCAGTAATATAGCCTGGATGTGGGGTCTGTGTGTCTCTCCCAGTAATATAGTCTGGATGTGAAGTCTCTGTGTCTCCCAGTAATATAGATTAGATGTGAAGTCTGTGTGTTTCTCCCAGTAATATAGGCTGGATGTGAGGTCTGTGAGTCTCTCCAGTAATATAGGCTGGATGTGAGGTCTGTGTGTCTCTCCAGTAATGTAGGCTGGATGTGAGGTCTGTGAGTCTCTCCAGTAATATAGGCTGGATGTGAGGTCTATGTGTCTCTCCAGTAATATAGGCTGGATGTGAGGTCTATGTGTCTCTTCCAGTAATACAGGCTGGATGTGAGGTCGGTGTGTCTCTCCTCGTAATGTCTGGATGTGAGGTCTGTGTGTCTCTCCCAGTAATATAGAGTGGATGTGAAGTCTGTTTGTCTCTCCCAGTAATGTCTGGATGTGAGGTCTGTGTGTCTCTCCCAGTAATATAGGCTGCATGTGAGGTCTATGTGTCTCTTCCAGTAATATAGGCTGGATGTGAGCTCATTGTGTCTCTCCCAGTAATATAGGCTGGATGTGAGGTCTGTGTGTCTCTGCCAGTAATATAAGCTGGATGTGAGGTCTGTGTGTCTCTCCCAGTAATATAGGCTGGATGTGAGGCCTGTGTGTCTCTCCCAGTAATATAGGCTGGATGTGAGGTCCATGTCTCTCTTCCTGTAATATAGGCTAGATGTGAGGTCTGTGTGTCTCTCCAGTAATATAGGCTGGAAGTGAGGTCTGGGTGTCTCTCCCAGTAATATAGGCTAGATGTGAGATCTGTGTGTCTCTCCAGTAATATAGGCTGGATGTGAGGCCTGTATATTTTTCCCAGCTATATAGGCTGGATGTGAGGTCTCATTGTCTCTCCCAGTAATATAGGCTGGATGTGAGGTCTGTGTGTCTCTCCAGTAATATAGGCTGAATGTCAGGTCTGTGTGTCTCCCAGTAATATAGGCTGGATGTGAGGTCTATGTCTCTCCAGTAATATAGCCTGGATGTGGGGTCTGTGTGTCTCTCCCAGTAATATAGTCTGGATGTGAAGTCTCTGTGTCTCCCAGTAATATAGATTAGATGTGAAGTCTGTGTGTTTCTCCCAGTAATATAGGCTGGATGTGAGGTCTGTGAGTCTCTCCAGTAATATAGGCTGGATGTGAGGTCTGTGTGTCTCTCCAGTAATATAGGCTGGATGTGAGGTCTGTGAGTCTCTCCAGTAATATAGGCTGGATGTGAGGTCTATGTGTCTCTCCAGTAATATAGACTGGATGTGAGGTCTATGTGTCTCTTCCAGTAATACAAGCTGGATGTGAGGTCGGTGTGTCTCTCCCTCGTAATGTCTGGATGTGAGGTCTGTGTGTCTCTCCCAGTAATATAGAGTGGATGTGAAGTCTGTTTGTCTCTCCCAGTAATGTCTGGATGTGAGGTCTGTGTGTCTCTCCCAGTAATATAGGCTGGATGTGAGGTCTATGTGTCTCTTCCAGTAATATTGGCTGGATGTGAGGTCTGTGCGTCTCTCCCAGTAATATAGGCTGGATATTAGGTCTGTGTGTCTCTCCCAGTAATACAGGCTGGATGTGAGGTCAGTGTGTCTCTCCCAGTAATATAGGCTGGATGTGAGGTCTGTGTGTCTCTCCCAGTAATATAGGCTGGATGTGAGGTCTGTGTGTCTCTCCCAGTAATATAGGCTGGATGTGAGGTCTATGTCTCTCTTCCTGTAATATAGGCTAGATGTGAGGTCTGTGTGTCTCTCCAGTAATATAGGCTGGAAGTGAGGTCTGGGTGTCTCTCCCAGTAATATAGGCTGGATGTGAGATCTGTGTGTCTCTCCCAGTAATATAGGCTGGATGTGAGGTCTGTGTGTCTCTCCTAGTAATATAGGCTGGATGTGAGGTCTATGTGTCTCTTCCAGTATATATAGCTGGATGTGAGGTCTGTGTGTCTCTCCCAGTAATATAGGCTGGATGTGAGGTCTATGTGTCTCTTACAGTAATATAGGCTGAATGTGAGGTCTGCGTGTCTCTCCCAGTAATATAAGCTGGATGTGAGGTCTGTGTGTCTCTCCCAGTAATATAGGCTGGATGTGAGGTCTGTGTGTCTCTCCCAGTAATATAGGCTGGATGTGAGGTCCATGTCTCTCTTCCTGTAATATAGGCTAGATGTGAGGTCTGTGTGTCTCTCCAGTAATATAGGCTGGAAGTGAGGTCTGGGTGTCTCTCCCAGTAATATAGGCTGGATGTGAGATCTGTGTGTCTCTCCAGTAATATAGGCTGGATGTGAGCTCTGTGTGTCTCTCCCAGTAATATAGGCTGAAAGTGAGGTCTGTGTGTTTCTCCCAGTAATATAGGCTGGATATTAGGTCTGTGTGTCTCTCTTAGTAATACAGGCTGGATGTGAGGTCAGTGTGTCTCTCCCAGTAATATAGGCTGGATGTGAGGTCTGTGTGTCTCTCCCAGTAATATAGGCTGGATGTGAGGTCTATGTCTCTCTTCCTGTAATATAGGCTAGATGTGAGGTCTGTGTGTCTCTCCAGTAATATAGGCTGGAAGTGAGGTCTGGGTGTCTCTCCCAGTAATATAGGCTGGATGTGAGATCTGTGTGTCTCTCCCAGTAATATAGGCTGGATGTTGAGGTCTGTGTGTCTCTCCTAGTAATATAGGCTGGATGTGAGGTCTGTGTGTCTCTCCAGTAATATAGGCTGGATGTGAGGTCTGTGTGTCTCTCCTAGTAATATAGGCTGGATGTGAGGTCTGTGTGTCTCTCCCAGTAATATAGGCTGGATGTGAGGTCTGTGTGTCTCTCCAGTAATATAAGCTGGATGTGAGCTCTGTGTGTCTCTTCCAGTAATATAGGCTGGAAGTGAGGTCAGTGTGTCTCTCCCAGTAATATAGGCTGGATGTGAAGTATGTGTGTCTCTCTCAGTAATATAGGCTGGATATGAGATCTATGTGTATATCAGATGCTACTACCTTCATTAGATCACATATCAATGCAGCTTCTATATTACACATATTCCTTTTTCCCATAGCCCTTTCCATTAGACTACATGCTTTCTTCTCTCTCCCTGCTTTGTATATCTGTGTATGTTCCACTCCCCTCCCTGCCACAATCAATTACATAGCAGCTATGAGGGATCTGTTGTATTTTAGCTGAACTCTCATCTAGACAAAAATGTAACAATCTGAAACAGCAAAAATAGTAGTAAACATGTTTTTGCTATGTAGCTGAGGACAGCATGCTGCAGGGGTTCAAAAAACAAGAATTGTGAGTACAACAAAGAGTCGTGGTCACCGTGGCTGGTATATTGACCACGAGCCCAGACTGAAGATTAGTATAGAAGTGAATACACTGTCATAGAAATTACAGCATGTTCCCAGCACCGGCCTCAGTTATATGTTGGGTTTTTCATGACTTTACTGTACATTGTTGTAAAAGTAACAAGTATTATTAATTATTAATTAGTCTTATGCCTTAAAGAACATATCCATTTAACATTGAAATTTCATACATCTAAATATGTACAAAATTCTTCACTTTTAAATAAGTTGGGTTCCATTTTTTTATGATTGATGGTGTAAAATCCTCAATATAAACATAAAGCTAAAAGATAAGATTATTTTTACCTGTCTCCTCCACTAGAGGGAGCCGATTGTCTACTATTTATACATAGAACTCAATAATAATGCAGTAGTCAGAAAAGCTCCAGAGTTCTCTATAGTGATGTTTGAAGACAGGCAAAGATGACATTTTTATTCCTTAGATCCCCTTTACTACTAAATTAATTTGTAGATTTTAGGATGTACTTCAGTCTGGGATTGTTAACCTCTTTGAAATTAAATAATGTAAATTAACGTAAATTAACGTAATATCTATCATCATCCGTCAAATCATCAGTTATCATCATCATTATTATCACCAATCAATCATCATCATTATAATCATCATCCATCAATCATAGTCATCATTCATCATCATCATCATTATCATCATCATCAATATCTATCAATAATCATCATCATTCATCATCATCACCATCATCAACATCAATCAATCATCATCATCATTCCTCATTATCATCACCATCATCATTATCATCGTCACCATCAGCATCATCAACATCAATTAATCTTCATCACCTTTATCAACACCATCATCATCATTCATCATCAACATCAATCAGTGATCATCATCACCATCATTCATCATCATCAACATCATCATCATCAATTAATCATCATCACCATCTTCATCATCATCACCATCAACATCAATTAATCATCATCACCATCAACATCATCAATATCAATCGTCATCACCATCATTCATCATCATCAACATCTATCATCATCACCATCATTCATCATCATCAACATCATCATCATCAACATCAATTAATCATCTTCACCATCATTCATCATCATCACCATCATCAACATCAGTTCATCATCATCACCATCATTCATCATCATTCATCATCAACATCAATCAGTGATCATAATCACCATCATTCATCATCATCATCAATTAATCATCATCACCATCTTCATCATCATCACCATCATTATCATCAACATCAATTATCATCAACATCATCAATATCAATCGTCATCACCATCATTCATCATCATCAACATCTATCATCATCACCATCATTCATCATCATCAACATCATCATCATCAACATCAATTAATCATCTTCACCATCATTCATCATCATCACCATCATCAACATCAGTTCATCATCATCACCATCATTCATCATCATTCATCATCAACATCAATCAGTGATCATAATCACCATCATTCATCATCATCATCAATTAATCATCATCACCATCTTCATCATCATCACCATCAGCATCATCAACATCAATTAATCTTCATCACCTTTATCAACACCATCATCATCATTCATCATCAACATCAATCAGTGATCATCATCACCATCATTCATCATCATCAACATCATCATCATCAATTAATCATCATCACCATCTTCATCATCATCACCATCAACATCAATTAATCATCATCACCATCAACATCATCAATATCAATCGTCATCACCATCATTCATCATCATCAACATCTATCATCATCACCATCATTCATCATCATCAACATCATCATCATCAACATCAATTAATCATCTTCACCATCATTCATCATCATCACCATCATCATCATCAATTAATCATCATCACCATCTTCATCATCATCACCATCATTATCATCAACATCAATTATCATCAACATCAATTAATCATCATCACCATCATCATCATCAATATCAATCTTCATCACCATCATTCCTCATCATCACCATCATCAACATCTATCATCATCACCATCATTCATCATCATCAACATCATCATCAACATCAATTAATCATCTTCACCATCATTCATCATCATCACCATCATCAACATCAATTCATCATCATCACCATCATTCATCATCATCACCATCATCAACATCAATTCATCATCATCACCATCATTCATCATCATCATGACCATCATCAACATCAATCAATCATCACCATCATTCATCATCATCAACATCAATTAATCATTATCACCATCATACATCATCATCATTGATCATTATCATCACCATCATTCATCATCATCTTCCATCAATCATCATCCATAAACTATCATCATCCATCAATTGGCAACATCATCTCCTATCAATTATTGACATCATATATTCATCATCCAACAATCATCATCAACCACCAATCATCATCACAATCATCGTCAACATTTATCAATCATCATCATCGTTCATCATCATCATCATAATCATTATCATTAGTTATCATTGTCATCAAGGAATTTTCATTGTCACCATCATCCATCAATCATCATCATCATGATTTAGTTATCACTGAACCTTTTGTATTTTTCTTGCTGTAATGCAAATGGATTCTATTATCTGACTGCAAGGGCCCATAAAATTGTATTATTATTATTATTTTTATTATTATTATTACTACTACTACTACTACTACTACTACTACTACTACTACCACTACTACTAATAATAATAATAATAATAATAATAATAATAATAATAATAATCTAATCACTATATCCTTTAACTTAACATAACAGCACACAGAGCATAACCTGCATCACATAGGAAAAGTTATCAGATGCCGCCACCTAGTGTCCACTTCCAGTATTACCTCATTCTATAATCATCATAAGAGACACAATGGAGCAAAGTATCAGACATAGATTAATAACTGAATTCAAGTTATTCATTCTGGATCCTCTCCCCCAGTGTAAGACATCCGACCTAATTGCTTTGAAGTGGTATTTCCATCTCCATGATCCTGTGCCAATAAGCAATCTACTATATAAAAGCCCTATCCAGTCTGTCTGTGTATATGTACGTTTGTCCCATAACAGCACCACCTATATGACCTTGTGCAAATTACAGTTAAACTGGAAAATTACAATTAAACTGGAATGTGAAAAAGGCCATAAATTTGGTTGATCAATGGAAGAAAACAGCGACACCTATAGGACATCTATGATGGGGGCCCATATGCCGCCAAGGACACTGGCCGAAGCTCAGGCATTCATTATCATCTGCTCCTAGGTCCGCTTCGTTATACCCTTGTGGCCGACACATCCTGCTACGGTTTCTCAGCATACAGGGGAAAGAGACAGACGGCTCACAGGGGGAGAGAGCGCACATGGAGAGACAGAGCAAAAGGGGAGAGAGAGCGCACAGGAGGGAGAGACAACACAAGGGTAGAGAGAGCACACAGGGGGAGAGAGTGAACAGAGGAGAGAGTGCGCATAGGGTAAGGGAGCAAACGGGGGCGAGACAACACTATGAGAGAGAGAGTGCACAGGGGGAGAGACACAGCACAAGGGGAGAGAGCACACTGGGAGGGAGAGACAGCAAAAGGCAAGAAAATGCACAAGGGGAGACAGAGTACACAGGGGGAAGAGACTGTGCATAGGGGAGAGAAAACACTAGGGAAGAGAGAGTGCACAGTGGGATGAGAGATTGCACAATTGGAGAAAGACAGCACAAGAGGAGAGAGAGCGCACGGGGAAGACAGCATGAGGTGGAAGAGAGAGTGCAAGAGGAAAGAAACAGTAAAATGGGAGAGAGAGTGAATAGAGAGAAGAGGGAAAGCACAGGGGAATAAGACAGAATGAGGGGAGAGAGCACACAGGGGGGAGACAGTACAAAGAAAGCGAGCACAAGGGGGGAGACAGCACTAGCGAAAGAGCGTGCACAATTGAAGAGAGAGAGTACAAAGAAGTGAGACAGTGCACAGAGGGGAGAGAGAGCACATAGCGGTGAAAGACAGCACAAGGTGAGATACAGTGCACAGCAAGAAACAGCACAAGGGGAAAGACAGTGCACAGTGGGAAGAGAGTTCATAGAGGGAAAAAAGAACACACAGGGGAGAGAGAGAGCAAAAGGGGCAGAGAGTGTATAAGGGTGAGAGAAAGGACGAGAGGAGAGAGTGCACAGGGGGAAGAGAGCGCACAAGGGGAAGAGACAGAATGAGGGGAGAGAGCGCACTGGGGGAAGAGAGAGCGCACAAGGGGGAGAGAGAGCACAAGGGTGAGAGACAACACGAGGGGAGAGAGTGCATGGGGGAAAAGAGAGTTTACAAGGGTGAGAGAGTGCACAGGGGAAGAGCGCGCACAAGGGGGAGGGACAGCGCGAGGGGAGAGAGAGCGCACAGGGGGAAGAGAGAGCACGCAAGGGGGAGAGAGAGAACAAGGGTGAGAGACAGCATGAGAGGAGAGAGTGCATGGGGGAAAGAGAGAGCGCACAAAGGGGAGAGAGAACACAAGGAGACAAAGAGCGCACAGCGGGATGGTGAGCAGCAACAGCAACTGCCAAGCCACGGCCACGTCATGCAGCAGCAGGTTCTCCCCACCCTCCTCCCTGGTGCTGTGATTATTAGCAGGAGTAGTTGGACTAATATATAAGTTCATAAGCTTTAGAATCGCCTGATGTGATACAATCGGGTCCCCGTCTATTAGGTGTAATAATAATATTAGCAAATCCCTTCAAAAGTGCTATAGATCTCCTGATTAGCCGTGTGTTACCTCATGTGCAGGACATTGCAGCTTAGGTATCCATGGTTACAAGCACTCATACAGTGACAGAATGTTGCTAGTAACCATGGATACCTAAGCTACAATGTCCTGCCCATGGGTAACACATGGCTAATCAGGAGATCTATAGTACTATTCTAAATGGAGAAATTTGCTAATATTGTTATTATTATTATTATTGCTACACCTACTACATATTGGGATAAGTGTATAACCTCCAGCCCTTGCCCGCGGGGTGCAGTGTCCGGCCCTGTCTCCTCCGGTGTATAACCAGGTGGTAAGGCGCCGCGGTTGAACGTGTCCTTGCAGCTTAGCTCCATCCACTTCAATGGGGCTGAGATGCATTCCTAATCTCGCCCCATCCTCAGGGGGGGCACTCTTTCTAAAACACAGCAGCCATGTTTCCTCTAACCTTCTTTTACTGTTTTAACCCTTTGAGGGCTGTAAGTTGGTTTTGGTTTCCATCTATGTGACCTCAAATGGTTAACACATCAAATATTGAATTTTGTAATGTGTCTGATGAAAAAGCTGCAAAAAGTGTATACAGACACAAACTACAGTTTCAGATATCGGGTGTGGCCCCTTTAAATTAGATGGAACTCCTCCCATCATCCTCTGACATAATGATGATTTTGGTTAAGGTATATTGATCCTGAGAGAGCTGGTTGACAACCAATATGGCTGCCATTAAAACCCCCTTCCCATTAACAATATCTATGGCATACACATCATACAAACCGATTTGGGATCCCCTCCCAGAGGAACTCTGCTCTTCATAACCAACAGAGTGAGAAAAAGGTCCAACAGGCTTGGCTTACTGCAGTCCCCAACACAATCACTAGGTGGCCACATATAGACACTTACAGCATAAACATCTCTCAACAGAGTATTCTAAAACTAGTTTTGTTTTATTTATTTTTTTCAGAACAGATAATGTCACAGAATTCTTACTTGCATGGTAGTAAGTTGGGGGCACTGTGGGGACGTTATTCTAAGAAGGGGTCTTTGGGGAATCAAGCTGTTTTGGTATGATAGTGAGGCATTATATTATGCTGAGGGGCACTGTAGGGGCATCATACTTTGTTAACGGGGAACTTTGTAGGCATTATATTATGTTGGGGGCGTTGTAGGGGCACCAGTGGTAAAATCCACCGTAAACGGATTATATTGAGTTGGTAGGCACTGTGGGGTATCGTATGTTTAAAGGGACACTGTGGGGACAGCATACTATGTTAGTGGCATCATATTAATTTGGTGGGGGGGGACTGTGGAAGTTTCGTAATCTAATGGGGAGCTGTGTAGGAGTATCATAGTAGGTTGGGGGGACTGTGGGGGCATCATATTGAGTTAAAAGGCACTATGGGGAGATACTAATGTGTTAGGGTACTGTGGGGGCATCATAATGTGTTGCGGAGCACTATGGGAGCATCATAATGACATGGGGGCACTGTGGGGGCATCATATTGAGCTGGGGGCATGTGTGCATTATATTAGGTTTATAGGCACTGTGGGGTACACATGTTTACGGGCCATACAGTGTTTAAGGGGCACTGTGAGGACAGCATACCAAGTTAATGGACACTTGGAAAGGCATCATACTAATCATGGGTGGGCACTGAGGGGGTATCAAGTCTTGGGGAGCCCTGTGGGGGCATCATACAAAGTTGAGGGGAACTAGGGGCATCATACTGAGTTGGGAGACACTGTGGGAGCATCATACTGACATAGGGGGCACTGTGGTATTATAATACTGACATGGGGGCACTGTGGGATTATAATACTGACATCGGGCACTGTGGGGGCATCATGCTGAGATTTGAGGCAATATGGTTGCATTATAGTGTATTAGGGAGCTATATGGGGCATTTTATGGTGTTGGGGCACTGTGGGGCATCATTCTATGTTGTGGGCACTGAGTAGTACCATGTTTGTGAGCCCCTGTTGGAGGCATCTTACAGTGTTAATAAGGCCATGGGGGCATTACATCGAGTTGGACTGTGCACTGTGGGTACACCATACTCAATTGGTGGGCACTATGGGGACATAATACTAATTGGGGTAATCATAATGTGTTGGGGGGCATTGTGTGGGAATCATAATGTGTTGGAGGGAACTATGGGGCATCATACTGTGTTTGGAGTCACTATGGGGCATCATACTGTGTTGGGAGCCACTATGAGGCATCATACTGTGTTGTGTTGGCACTATGGGGCACCATATTGTGTTGGTGGGCACTGAGGGGCATCATACTTTTGGGGAGCACTGAGGGGCATCATACTGTTATGGGGGCACTATGGGGCATCATACTGTGTTGTGGTTACACTATAGGGCATCGTTCTGTGTTGTGGGATACTATGGGGCATCATATTGTGTTGGGGCACTGAGGAGCATCATACTGTGTTGGGGGCACTGAGGGGCATCATACTGTGTTGTGGGGCACTCAGGTGCATCATATTGTGATGGGGGCACTTTGGGGCATCATACTGTGTTGTGGGCACTGAGGGGCATCATACTGTGTTGGGGCACTGAGGGGCATCATACTGTGTTGTGGGGCACTATGGGGCATCATACTGTGTTGAGGAGCACTATGGGGCATCATACTGTGTTGGGGGGCACTATGAGGCATCATAATATGTTGGGAGGCACTATGGGGCATCATACTGTGCTGGGGGGCACTATGTCGATCTCTGTCCTATGATGAAAGGGAGCATAAATTACACCCTGACACAGATCGCGCACCCCGCATTAACACACACTGCCACCACTCACCGGATTTGAGGGTGATGAGTCACCTAAAACTAAGACTATCAGACAATGGCCAGGTTCACACATACAAATCCGTTTTTAAGCCCTTAGAAAAAGGGATCCTTTTTTCTAAGGGTGCCAATAGTGTCCCCTGAGGTCCTGGACGTTGTTGGTAAATTTTGGGATTTTTCATGAAAAACGCATATGCATTAACGCAGCTGCCTATATGTGCCATGCGTAAACGCATGCGTTTCCCATAGGGCCCAATGTTAAAAAAAAACATGCATTTTTTAAAAGCACCCCAAAAAAGCAGCAAGCAGCTGCATAGAAACGCATGTGTTTTTTTGAAAAATGCACACACATGCTTTAACGCATATGCGTTTTTGGACTTTGAAAAAAAAATGTCCAAAATGTTCCCAAAAACGGATGATATGTATGAACCTGGCCAATCAACAGGGTCGCACCCTCTCTAGGGTTATGGGTTCCTTAGAACCATCAAGGTTCAAACTTATTAAACATTAAAACTTTAATATAAAAAGATACAGTGCTTACAAGAAGATATTAAAAAATGACATACAATATGCAAGAACAGTTATAAAATAAAAAGGAAAAGCTTACAGAAACCTAAACTTTTGCAGTTTGAAATCTGTAGCCCAGTGGGGAGGGTGGAAAATGGAATGCGGTTCACAGCAGTGTTTGGCTGGGGTTACACATGAGCCCTTGGTCCGTTTTTGGCTTCATTTTTGTTAATTTTTTTTTCTAAGTCCAAAAACTGACAGAAAACGGATTGGATGTAATAAACACCCTGTCCGTTTTTTTCTGGACCTCAAAACATTGCTCTGTCCGTTTTTGAGCCAAAAACGTTGCTAGCAACGTTTTTGGCATCAGTTAAAAAACGCATGCGTTTTTTTAACATGGGGCCCTATGGGAAACACATGTGTTAACGCATGGCACATGTAGGCACTTGCGTTAACGCATGCGTTAACGCACATGCGTTTTTAATGAAAAAAATGACTAAGTCCAAAAACGTTCAGAGGTGCAGGAGGCTCAAAAAGCACCCCAAAAAAAACGGATTGGTCATGGAAATCACTTCCAAAAACGGACTTCTATGTGTAACCCCAGCCTTTCAGCTGCCCCAAAATCTGTGACAACGAACTCTTGGCTGGCATAAGTTCTTTTAAGGTCTGGTGTGAAGTGTTGTAGAGTTCGACCCTTCGGCTTGGTGTCCATTTCTTTTCATGTAGTATAGTGGTGTCCATTCCCTTGGTGTAGTAGTGTTCAACCCTTAACTGTCTGGTATCCATTCCCTTCATGTAGTGTAGTGGTGTCCATTCCCTTTCGTGTACTTTAGTGGTGTCCATTCCCTTTCGTTTAGTGTAGTGGTGTCCATTCCCTTCATGTAGTGTAGTGATTTCCATTCCCTTTGTGCAGTGTAGTGGTGTCCATTCCCTTGGTGTAGTGTAGTGGAGTTTAACCCTGGTGTCCATTCCCCTCAAATACATATTTCACTACACATTTCATCGATTTTATGTGAATCCATATTAATAAATAGCTGCGTTTTTCGTGTAGTGTAGTGGTGTCCATTCCCTTTCATGTAGTGTAGTAGAGTTGAACCCTTAATTGTTTGGTTTCCATTTCCTTTCGTGTAGTGTAGTGGTGCCATTTACTTCGTGTACTGTAATGGTGTCCATTCCCTTTCATGTAGTATAGTCGTGTCCATTCCCTTTCATGTAGTGTAGAGGTGTCCATTCCCTTCGTGTAGTGTAGTGGTGTCCATTCCCTGTCATTTAGTATAGTTATGTCCATTCCCTTTCGTGTAGTGTAGTGGTGTCCATTCCCTTTGTGTAGTGTAGTGGTGTCCATTCCCTTCGTGTAGTGAAGTGGTTTCCATTCCCTTTGTGTAGTGTAGTGGTGTCCATTCCCTTCGTGTAGTATAGTGGTTTCCATTCCCTTTGTGTAGTGTAGTGGTGTCCATTCCCTTCGTGTAGTATAGTGGTTTCCATTCCCTTCGTGTAGTGTGGTGGTTTCCATTCCCTTTTGTATAGTGTAGCGGAGTTTAACTCTTAATTGTCTTGCTTCCATTCCTGTCAAATACATATTTCACTACACATTTTATTGATTTTATGTAAATCCATATTAATAAATAGCTAGCTGCCTTTTTCATTTAGTGTCATGGAATCAATTCCTTTTTGTGTAGTTTAGTGGAGTTCAACTTTAACTGTTTGGTTTTCATTCCTTTTATGTAGTGTAGTGGTGTTCATTCCTTTTCATGTAGTGTGTGGTGTCCATTCCCTTCATGTAGTACAGTGGTGTCCATTCCCTTCATGTAGTATAGTGGTGTCCATTCTCTTCATGTAGTGTAGTGATGTCCATTCCCTTTCATGTAGTGTAGTGATGTAATTCCCTTCATGTAGGTAGTGGTGTCCATTCCTTCGTGTAGTGTAGTGATGTATATTCCCTTCATGTAGTGTAGTGGTGTCCATTCCCTTTCGTGTAGTATAGTGGTGTCCATTCCCTTCGTGTAGTGTAGCGGTGTCCATTCCCTTTGTATAGTGTAGTGGTGTCCATTCCCTTCGTGTAGTGTAGTGGTGTCCATTCCCTTTGTATAGTGTAGTGGTGGCCATTCCCTTCGTGTAATATAGTGGTTTCCATTCCCTTTGTGTAGTGTAGTGGTGTCCATTCCCTTTGTGTAGCGTAGTGGTGTCCATTTCCTTCGTGTAGTGTAGTGGTGTCCATTCCCTTTGTATAGTGTAGTGGTGCCATTCCCTTCGTGTAATATAGTGGTTCCATTCCTTTGTGTAGTGTAGTGGTGTCCATTCCCTGTCATGTAGTGTAGTGGTTTCCATTCCGTTTGTGTAGTATTTTGGTGTCCATTCCCTTCATGTAGTGGTGTCCATTCCCTTTGTGTAGCGTAGTGGTGTCCATTCCCTTTGTGTAGTGTAGTGGTGTGCATTCCCTTTGTGTAGTGTAGAGGTGTCCATTCCCTTCGTGTAATATGTGGTGTCCATTCCCTGTCATGTAGTGTAGTGGTTTCCATTCCCTTCGTGTAGTATATTGGTGTCCATTCTCTTTGTGTAGTGTAGTGGTGTCCATTCCTTGTGTAGTGTAGTGGTGTCCATTCCCTTCATGTACTGTAATGGTGTCCATTCCCTTGGTGTAGTGTAGTAGTATCCATTCCCTTGGTGTAGTGTAGTGGTGTCTATTCCCTTGGTGTAGTGTAGTAGTGTCCATTCCCTTGGTGTAGTGTAGTAGTGTCCATTCCCTTGGTGTAGTGTAGTGGTGTCCATTCCTTGGTGTAGTATATTGGTGTCCATTCCCTTGGTGTAGTGTAGTGGTGTCCATTCCCTTCATGTAGTGTAGGGGTGTCCATTCCCTTGGTGTAGTGTAGTAGTGTCCATTCCCTTCGCGTAGTGTAGTGGTGTCCATTCCCTTGGTGTAGTTATAGTGGTGTGCATTCCCTTTGTGTAGTGTAGTGGTGTCCATTCCCTTTATGTAGTATACTGGTGACCATTCCCTTGCTGTAGTGTAGTGTGTCCATTCCCTTGGTGTAGTATAGTGGTGTCCATTCCCTTCGTGTAGTGTAGTGGTGTCCATTCCCTTCGTGTAGTGTAGTGGTGTCCATTCCCTTGTGTGTAGTGTAGTAGTGTCCATTCCCTTGGTGTAGTATAGTGGTGTCCATTCCCTTGTGCAGTGTAGTGGTGTCCATTCCCTTCGTGTAGTTATTGGTGTCCATTCCCTTCATGTAGTGTAGTGGTGTCCATTCCCTTTGTGTAGTGTAGTGGTGTCCATTCCCTTGGTGTAGTATATTGGTGTCCATTCCCTTCGTGTAGTATATTGGTGTCCATTCCCTTCGTGTAGTGTAGTGGAGTTTAACCCTTAACTGCCTGGCGTCCATTCCCCTCAAATACATATTACACATTTCCATGATTTTATGTAAATCCATATCAATAATAGCTGCTTTTTCCATTAGCAGCAAACCCTATGAAGCTCTAGCAATCTCCTGCACACACCTGCTCTTTTTATCCTGACTCAAATTTAAAAAAAAAAGTATTTTTGCTGCATTTGTAAAAGAAGCAGCGTGTCAATTCTTTTAGAGTTTTTGCAGCTTTTTTTTCAATATTGAAAGCAACAAAGAGCGAAAAAACTCACAGCTGCGTTCTTGGTGTGATTCTTTCTGTGATTTCGAGGCAAAATCCCAGCAGAAAAATGCAGCTTTTATTTCTGGCAGGAGTTCAGGCTTTGCTAGAAGCAAAAAAAGCAGCAAAAACTCCCTGTGTGAACATGGCCTAACGCCGCCAGGGTCAGTTCACTTGTAGCTTTTTTTCATATTCCATTTTTATGCATGAAAAAAACACCAACTGGGGCCTGAAAACGACATTTTTGTGCATATTTTGCATCTGCGTAATGTGGAGTTTAAGGTAAAAAAATTGCAAAAATTATTAAAAGAAAAAAAGCAAGAAGTGAATGAGGTTTTATGAATAGCATTAAATGTGCAAAAAGAAAAGTATCACAAATGCCAGGTGTGAACAAGCCCAACTGCACCGATCCATTACACCAATGTTTCTGTTCACTGCCGGCAAGCGGAGACAGTGAAGAAAGTGATACCCAGGGGCGTAACTACAATAAGTGCAGGGGTTGCAATCACACCCGGGCCCTGGAGTCTGGGGGGCCTGAGGTTCAAGCTACACAACCGGTGATACTGTATATTACAAGAAAAGCGGAGGCCTTGTTGGAGGGGGAGATGATATTTATAGTGATGCAGGCGTCCTGTATATTATCCTCCTATAATTATGTTCCCGGGTCCTTAGTACGGGGTAATGGAGGCCTCGCAGCGTTCTTGCCTCGCAGCCGTCACGTCCATGTTTGCTGGATACGAAGCGGCTGAACCTCCGTCACCCCTGTAGGATAATATTAGCTCTGGAAAGGTCACCTGCTTCTAATGGAACCTTCAGTAAATGGAGGCTGACCTTTTACCGGGCGGACGTTAGTGCCCCTCGTGCCCAATGTTTACATTAGGTCCGATGGGACAATGTCTCTAATCTCAACGTGGCCCAGGGCGAAATCACCGATATAGCAGAGCTGAGTGCGTCATGCGACATCATAACGGACTGTGACAAACTCGGCTCTGCTACATCTATATCTGAAGGTGTTATAGAAGATGGGCAGCTATGGACCCCACTTGCTTTATTTCCTTCTAATTTCAATAAACGTAATATTGTCACATACAGTGTTGGCCAAAAGTATTGACACCCCTGAGATTCTGTCAGATAATACTCAGTTTCTTCCTGAAAATGATTGCAATCACAAATTCTTTGGTATTATTATCTTCATTTAATTTATCTTCAATGAAAAAAACACAAAAAGAATTGTCCTAAAGCCAAATTGGATCTAACTCCACACCAAACATAAAAAGGGGGTGGACAAAAGTATTGACACTGTTAGAAAAATCATGTGATGCTTCTCTAATTTGTGTAATTAACAGCACCTGTAACTTACCTGTGGCACCTAACAGGTGTTGGCAATAACTAAATCACACTTGCAGCCAGTTGACATGGATTAAAGTTGACTCAACCTCTGTCCTGTGTTCCTTGTGTGTACCACATTGAGCATGGAGAAAAGAAAGAAGACCAAAGAACTGTCTGAGGACTTGAGAAACCAAATTGTGAGGAAGCATGAGCAATCTCAAGGCTACAAGTCCATCTCCAAAGACCTGAATGTTCCTGTGTCTACCGTGCGCAGTGTCATCAAGAAGTGTAAAGCCCATGGCACTGTGGCTAATCTCCCTAGATGTGGACGGAAAAGAAAAATTGACGAGAGATTGCAACGCAAGATTGTGCAGATGGTGGATAAAGAACCTCGACTAACATCCAAACAAGTTCAAGCTGCCCTGCAGTCCGAGGGTACAACAGTGTCAACCCGTACTGTCAGTGTCTGAATGAAAAGGGACTGTATGGTAGGAGACCCAGGAAGACCCCACTTCTTACCCTGAGACATAAAAAAGCCAGGCTGGAGTTTGCCAAAACTTACCTGAGAAAGCCTAAAACGTTTTGGAAGAATGTTCTCTGGTCAGATGAGACAAAAGTAGAGCAAAGGGCAAAGGCATCAACATAGAGTTTACAGGAGAAAAAAAGAGGCATTCAAAGAAAAGAACACGGTCCCTACAGTCAAACATGGCGGAGGTTCCCTGATGTTTTGGGGTTGCTTTGCTGCCTCTGGCACTGGACTGCTTGACCGTGTGCATGGCATTATGAAGTCTGAAGACTACCAACACATTTTGCAGCATAATGTAGGGCCCAGTGTGAGAAAGCTGAGTCACCCTCAGAGGTCATGGGTCTTCCTGCAGGACAATGACCCAAAACACACTTCAAAAAGCACTAGAAAATGGTTTGAGAGAAAGCACTGGAGACTTTTAAGGTGGCAGCAATGAGTCCAGACCTGAATCCCATAGATCACCTGTGGAGAGATCTAACAATGGCAGTTTGGAGAAGGCACCCTTCAAATATCAGGGACCTGGAGCAGTTTGCCAAAGAAGAATGGTCTAAAATTCCAGCAGAGCATTGTAAGAAACTCATTGATGGTTACCGGAAGCGGTTGATCGCAGTTATTTTGGGTAAAGGTCGTGCAACCAAGTATTAGGCTGAGGGTGCCAATACTTTTGTCTGGCCCATTTTTGGAGTTTTGTGTGAAATGATCAATGTTTTGCTTTTTGCTTCATTCTCTTTTGTGTTTTTTCATTGAAGACAAATTAAATGAAGATAATAATACCAAAGAATTTGTGATTGCAATCATTTTCAGGAAGAAACTGAGTATTATCTGACAGAATTGCAGGGGTGTCAATACTTTTGGCCAACACTGTAATGATCAAATAATAGGCAGCATATAAATAATACCGCCATATAGTGTCCAAATAATAAACAGCGTTATCTAGCGGAAGCTCCATTAATTAATAATGTCCATATAATATGCATGTTATGAATAATAATGCCCAAATAATGTGCAGCATATACATAATACCGCCATATAGTGTCTAAATAATATACTACATTTCATTAATAATGTCCACATAATATGTAGCATATCGATAACAATGCACATATAAACAATACTACCTCATAGTGTGCACATGATATGCAGTATAAAATGAATGAGCCAGATAATGTCAAAATAATATGCAGCCCATAAATAATACCACACTATAGTGTCCGACTAATATACAATATTCTATTAACAATGCACAGAGAATATGTAGGATATCAATAATAATGGCCAAAAAATTGACAACATTTAAAAAATACGGCCATATTGTGTCAAAATAATATCTAGCATAGAAATAATAATGTCATATAGTGCCAAAATCACATATAGCATGTCAGTAATACCGGCATATAGTGTCCAAATAAAACACAGCAGATCATTAATAATGCCCAGATATTATGCCGTGTCAATAATAATGCCTTATAGTGTTCACATTATATGTATAATTTTAATAAAATCAGAATACTGCCATATAGTGCTAAAATTATATACAGCATATCAGTAATACTGCCATTTAATGACCAAACAATATACAGCATTTCATTAACAATGCCCAGATAATATTTAGGATATAAAAAAGAAATGTACAAATATTATACATCATATAAATAGTCATAGTATTCAAATGATTGAGTTTTCTATTGACTTCCATTATGTCACTTCGCCAGAGTCTGCTCCTGCGACTTCTGCTTCTGCCACCAGGTGCCGCTGTGTTCACTTTGAGAGTGGGTCTGGTTATAGCGCAGTCTGACATGTGGATGTGTTGTATGGCTGCCCAGCTGCAGTCATTAACTCTGACTTTAGACAATTAGGAAATTCTGCGGTCGATTTGAATCCTCTGTGTGCTCCTGCTGGTTTCCAGATATACTCTTTGGTTCACTTGTTGTTATCCTGCTTTATTATTCATTTTCCCAATTGAGCTCCTCCTGTTTTTGTACTGATTTCCAGTCTAAAGATTTTGTACTAGGGATGAGCGAGTATACTCGCTACTATTCGGAACTCGCCGAATAGTATCAGTATTCAGCTACTCGCTACTCTCCAATGTCTTATGAGTACTCGGGAGTAGTGAGTAGTCCTAATACTGTCGCAGTGTATACTGCAAAAATAGCCTAAAAGTGATTAAAAGTTGTTAAAAATAATAAAATTACATACTCACCTGTCCGACGCCTGCACTGGGACTGTCCAGAAGACCTGCAATCACCGGACAAGGACCTGTGACTTCCAGCCAATCAGATGGCCGGTAGCGATTTGGCCAATCAGATGGCACCACTTCTCAACAACGTATTCGCTAGCGGCCACCTGATTGGCCAGTTTGCAAGGTCCTGACAGTACACCTAGGACCTTGCAATCTGGCCAATCAGGTGGCCGCTAGCGATCACGTGGTTGTAACGTGTCGCCATCTGATTGGCCAGATCGCTACCGGCCATCTGATTGGCTGGAAGTCACAGGTCCTTGTCCGGTGATAGCAGGTCTTCTGGGACGGTCCCGGTGCAGGCGTCGGACAGGTGAGTATGTAATTATAATATTTTTAACAACTTTTATTCACTTTTAGGGTACTTTTGCTGTGTATCTATAGATACACTGCAAAAGTATTCGGACTCGCTATATTCGCAATGGGTACCGAGTACGAGACCTACTAGTTGCGAGTATAGCGAGTCCGAATAGAGAGGTACTCGCTCATCCCTATTTTGTACTTTTCTGACCTCTTGGCTTTGACCCTGATTACTGACTTTTCTATTCCTGAACTGCAACGCATCTATAGGCAGCAACTTCTTGGACCTTGCAGTAAAGCCAGCTCCCTGTATAGGAGTTAAAGGGTGTGTGGATTTAGTCTGTCCGGGATTCCCCTTTCACCTGTAATTCAGACGGATGTTACACATTATGGTCAACCTGCTTTTTTCGAGTACCGAGCACCCATGCATGGTAGTGCTCGCTCTTCATTAAAGGGAACCAACCAGTAGGACTTAGGGCCTTTCAGGCTCTGGGATGCTGAGTGCATTTGTACCTTTACTTGAATGATTCCATGTTTGATTGTAGAGAAAACTATAATAAAACTTCTGGAAAATAGGGCAGCAGATAACTGATATGTACAGCACTGCGTCACTATTTAAGGGTTGTTGTTTTTTTAATTACTCCCCTATGTTCATGCCTTTCAGCTGTAAGCTAAATCCTCCCCCTCCCTTTCATCTGCACTTTCAGTTTCAGGGTTTTGAGATGAGAAAGGGGGTGGGGGGGGTTGGGTTTATAGCTGAAATGCAATGCTACAGGGGAGTAATAAAAATAACGACAGCCCCATATAGTCACGCAGCGCTGCACACATTAATCATCTGCTGACCTGTTTTCTAGGAGTTTTACGACACTTTTCTCTGCAATCCAACATGGAATCATTCAAGTAAAGGTATGATTGCGCTCAGCAGCCCAGTGCCTGTAAGGCCTCAAATCCTGCCAACTGGTTCCCTTTAATGAGGAGCAAGCATTACCACGCATGGGTGCTTGGTACTCGAAGAGCGAGTTGGGTATAATGAGTAACGTCCATCTGAGTTACAGGTGAAAGGGGAATCCCGGGATCTGGCTGCACACATCAAACATCTGCTGCCCTTTTTTCCAGGAGTTATATGACACTTTTCTCTGCAATCAAACATGGAATCATTCAAGTAAAGGTATGATTGCACTTAGTATCCCAGAGCCTGTAAGGACCTAAATCCTGCTGGTTGGATCCATGCATACAAACGTTTGGAGTTCAGAAGGGTTCACACAATATTCCGATCATGAAACTGTTCCGAGTAAGAACCGTACCGCAGAATAACATTTTTACATGATTAATGGTTAGGGGCATGTTAAAAAAAACCCACTCTGCAGATAGTCGTGAGCACTACGTTGCGGCACCGTAATAACGAACAACCACTAATTATCGTCACGGGGATTCCAGTTTTCCCATTGTTTTTGTCATTTCAATATATAACAATTGCTTTGCTGAGACGTAATAATAGATGTGTTGTATGAGACGCTAATGGGATCCAGCACTGCGAATACTGATTTATTAATTTTACCTGCCAATATGGCCCCCGCCCGGCTCGGCTGCACACTATTATCACACGCCTGATTATTCCATTGTTTTACGTATAATTATACATTATGGCGCTCGTATAGGTAATTGTATGAAATTGCAGGGGATGGAATCTGCACTACAGAACAGCTGCCTCCAAGATAGACCCTGTATGTATCATCGCCCTGGATTTCCCCTTAACCCCTTCACCCCCGGGCCATTTTCCATTTTCTGGTTTTCATTTCTTCCTTCCCTCCTTCCAAAAGCCTTAAACTTTTATTTTTCCATCAATATAGATATATAAGGGCTTGTTTTTTGCGGGTCGAGTTCTACTTTCAGAAGAAATCATGTATTTTACCATATAGTGTACAG
This sequence comes from Allobates femoralis, assembly GCA_033576535.1. Classification (NCBI taxonomy): domain Eukaryota; kingdom Metazoa; phylum Chordata; class Amphibia; order Anura; family Aromobatidae; genus Allobates; species Allobates femoralis. Next base: position 33,606,001 of record JARQOC010000003.1, read on the forward strand.
GAAAATGGGAAAAGATCTCCAAATGCTGTGAAATTGCAAAAAAAAGTGTAATTGCAAGTTTGTTTTTCGTTTTTTTTTTTTTATCCAGCTTGTTCATTATATGATAAAACTGACGTGTCGGTATAATGTCTCGGGTCAGTACTATATGGTAACACTGATGTGTCAGTATGATGTCTCGGGTCAGTACTATATGGTAACACTAATGTGTCAGTATGATGCCTCGGGTCAGTACTATATGGTAACACTGATGTGTCGGTATGATGTCTGGGGTCAGTACTATATGGTAACACTGAGGTGTCAGTATGATGTCTGGGGTCAGTACTATATGGTAGCACAGATATGTCGGTATGATGACTCAGGTCAGTACTATATGGTAACACTGAGGTGTCGGTATGATGACTCAGGTCAGTACTATATGGTAACACTGATGTGTCGGTATTATGTCTCGGGTCAGTACTATATGGTAACACTGAGGTGTCGGTATGATGTCTGGGGTCAGTACTATATGGTAACACTGAGGTGTCAGTATAATGCCTCGGGTCAGTACTATATGGTAACACTGAGGTGTCAGTATAATGCCTCGGGTCAGTACTATATGGTAACACTGACGTGTCAGTATGATGCCTCGGGTGAGTACTATATGGTAACACTGACATGTCAGTATAATGCCTTGGGTCTGTACTATATGATAACACTGAGGTGTCAGTATGATGCCTCGGGTCAGTACTATATGATAAAACTGACGTGTCAGTATAATGCCTCGGGTCTGTACTATATGATAACACTGAGGTGTCGGTATGATACCACAGGTCAGCACTATATGATAACACTGACGTGTCGGTATGATGTCTCGGGTCAGTACTATATGATAACACTGATGTGTCGGTATGATGCCTCAGGTCAGTACTATATGGTAACACTGAGGTGTCGGTATGATGCCTCGGGTCAGTACTATATGGTAACACTGATGTGTCGTTATGATACCTCGGGTCAGTACTATATGGTAACACTAACATGTCGGTATGATGCCTCGGATCAGTACTATATGGTAACACTGACATGTGAGTATGATGCCTCGGGTCAGTACTATATGGTAACACTGATGTGTCGGTGTGATGCCTCGGGTCAGTACTATATGGTAACACTGAGGTGTCGGTATGATGTCTCAGGTCAGTACTATATGGTAACACTGATGTGTCAGTATGATGTCTCGGGTCAGTACTATATGGTAACACTGACATGTCAGTATGATGCCTCGGGTCAGTACTATATGGTAACACTGATGTGTCAGTATGATGCCTCGGGCCAGTACTATATGGTAACACTGAGGTGTCGGTATGATAACTCGGGTCAGTACTATATGGTAACACTGACGTGTTGGTATGATGCCTCGGGTCAGTACTATATGGTAACACTGATGTGTCGGTATTATGTCTCGGGTCAGTACTATATGGTAACACTGATGTGTCGGTATTATGTCTCAGGTCAGTACTATATGGTAACACTGATGTGTCGGTATGATGTCTGGGGTCAGTACTATATGGTAACACTGATGTGTCGGTATGATGTCTGGGGTCAGTACTATATGGTAACACTGATGTGTCGGTATGATGCCTCGGGTCAGTACTATACGGTAACACTGATGTGTCGGTATGATGTCTGGGGTCAGTACTATATGGTAACACTTATGTGTCAGTATAATGCCTCGGGTCAGTACTATATGGTAACACTGACGTGTCGGTATGATTCCTGTGGTCAGTACTATATGATAACACTGACATGTTGGTATAATGTCTGGAGTCAGTATAGGTTCGTAGTTAAAAAAATGTGAAATTTAATGTTATCTGAGTGTTAAAAAAAATTCAGAATTTTGAAAAAAAAACAGAATTGCGCTTTTTTGCCATGTTCCATGACTCGTAGCGTCCTTATTTTTCAGGATCTGGGGCTGTGTGGCGGCTTATTTTTGTGTCTTGAGCTGAGGTTTCTAATGATACCATTTTTGGGTAGATGTGATGTTTTGATCGCCCGTTATTGCATTTTATTGCACTGCTGTAGCGTCCACAAAAACGTAAGTTTAACATTTGGACTTTTTTTCTGTTCCGCAGTTTACAGATCTGATTAATTGAGTTTATGTTTTTATAGATTGGGCATTTCTAAACATGGCGATTCCAAATATGTGTATTTTTTAAATAGTTTTCTTTTGAATCGGGCAAAAGGGGGGTGATTTCAACTTTTGTTAGGGTTTTCTTTTTATATTTTTAAAAATGTATTACTTTTTCTTTATTTTACACTCGCCGCATAGTGTGCCACAGTGCTGCACAGTCTGTTTGCTTGTGATATGTCCCGATGAGCTGCAGCACATTGGGACATAGCCCAAATTATCACTTTCTGTGGATGGCGGCACTCACCAGCCATCCACAGGAAGTGATCCCAGAGAGCATCCGGGGTCACTGCAGGACCCCGGCCTATCAGGTGACACAGCAAGATCTCACATCACAGCGGGAAACATCTGGGTTAATACCGGCGATCGGATCTCTGATAGTCACACATCTCAGCTGATGGGATCAACTGAGATGTGGGGACAATGATGTGAGCTCACCACCGGAGATCACATCAAAGACAGGGAGCCAACACATGATGTACCCAGTACGTCCAGTGTAGGAAAGAGGTTGATGGGGTTTTCCCACCAACAGTTGTACATTTTATTTATTAGATCTTAGAATACAAATAAGCTCCACAATTTGATTTAATATATAAAGCTGAATGTGTGTATGTCCGGGATTGACATCTACATCGTCGCAACTACAGCAACAAAATGTTGCACAGTCACACGTCTGGACCCCGAGAGCGTCATAGGCTATGTTGTGAGGCAAAATTTTAACCCCGCGCGTTCCAGTTCACCAAACAATTTTGCCCCTATCTACATAATGGAGAGAACGTGACAGTTACCAGTTGACAGTTGTGAATGAGAGGGGCTTAATGATAGCACCAAAGACTAACAGCATATGCCAGCATATAGTCACTAAGGTGGGGCCCTGATATGGAATATTCACCACGCACGGGGACATGTATACACACCACATGCAAACAAAGAGTAACAGCTAAGGTGGAGCCCCAACATTGGATACTCACCACGCACCCGAACACAAACACACACACCACAAAGAGACACACACAACACAGAGACACACACCACACAGACACCCCCCACAGGGACACACACACATACACACCCTATAGGGACACATGCACTCACCCCACAGACACACACACACCACAGGGACATATACACCCCACAGGGACACAGAGACACACACACACACACACCCCACAGGAACACACAGACCCTATAGGGATGGACACACACCACAGAGACACCCCTCACCCCACAAGGACACACACCACAGGGACACCCCTCCCCCCCAAAGGACACACCGCAGGGACCTCCCCAACAGGGACACACGCACACCCCAGGGACACACACAGAAAGACACAGATGTGCACAAATCGTCTCACACAACTCGCCTCATACGTCTGGTATCTTTAATTTCCAAAAATAAACATCTGATTAAAAACAGCCAATGTGCAACACGTGCCATATAGGGAATTAAGGCATATAGGGTATTAAAGCATATAGACATTACAGCCGGGGATCACAGAATATAAGAGTATACAGACATTACAGCCAGGGATCACAAAATATAAGAGTATACAAACATTACAGCCAGGAATCACAGAATATAAGAGTATACAGACATTACAGCCGGGGATCACAGAATATAAGAGTATACAGACATTACAGCCGGGGATCACAGAATATAAGAGTATACAGACATTACAGCCGGGGATCACAGAATATAAGAGTATACAGACATTACAGCGGGGGATCACAGAATATAAGAGTATACAGACATTACAGCCGGGGATCACAGATATAAGAGTATACAGACAATACAGCGGGGGATCACAGAATATAAGAGTATACAGACATTACAGCCAGGGATCACAGAATATAAGAGTATACAGACATTACAGCCAGGGATCACAGAATATAAGAGTATACAGACATTACAGCCGGGGATCACAGAATATAAGAGTATACAGACATTACAGCCGGGGATCACAGAATATAAGAGCATATAGACATTTCAGCTGGGGATCACAGAATATGGACTACCATACTTGGGGGACTACAATAATTGAGGGACTACCATACTCGGGTGACTACCATACTCGGGGGACTACCATGGTCGGTGCACTACCATGCTTGTGGAACTACCATGCTTGGGGAACCACCATGTTCAGGGCACTACCATGCTCGAACACTACCATGCTTGGAGGACTACCATGCTCGGGGTACTACTCAAGTACCAAGTATAATGGAAGTCAGTGGGGAACTAAAGTATTTTTCCGGAAGATCTTTATATATGGTCGGTACTTAATTTGCACCCATCTGAGTGTCTGACTGTTCATTACGAGTATTAAGCACCCGAGCCTGGTAGTGCCCTGAGCATAGTAATGCCCTGAGTATGGTAATGGCCTGAGCATTGTAGTATCCTAAGCATAGTAGTGCTCCAAGCATGGTTCTGGCTGAGCATGGTGGTGCACTGAGCATGGTAATGGCTTAGCATCGTAGTGCCCCCTCATCACTAATTTCGAGCAATCTACCACCCCAGCACCCCCACCAGCTATGCAATTACTGTCGATCTCTGTGGGGTTGCCACGTTTTGGACCTGCTGTGGATATTTTATCATATTACGTTTCACACCTGAAAAAGTAAAAAGCAAAAAGTTTCCTTAAGTTTATTTTTAATTGTTGCACAGGAAAGTTTAGAGTAATGCAGCACAGTGACACCGAGCCGTAATCTGCCGGAGCGCCGCACATGGAGCCAAGCTAATTTCAGAAACGAAAACAGAAACATATTTGCAATGAGAGGAGGAATATGTAATGTGTTCTGAGCAGTTGGTGAGGGTGAGATAGGACATTAATTGTTGCATAATTTTCCACACAACAGATTTTACAATATTCCAAGAAAAAAAAGAGCAAAGATATACATTTTTAAACAAAGTATACATGAAAAATGGCTAAAAAGTCATAAATCAGGTCAGTATCTGACTCGCTACAGTGGGGGCCGTGGGGTACTCGGAGCCCGGCCTCTCTCAATGTCCTCGAGGGTCTGGGGGCTGTCACGGTGATGTGACCACCCGGATGGGTGGTCAATAAAAAGTGGTTTGAGAGTAAAGAGTTTTCCTGCACGCGCCTCCACTCACAGAGCCCCGATCCAGCGGCCACGGGCCTTGTTTGGCGACCGGTTATGTCCCCTTGCCCTAGTACGGCTGCCTTCTCGGCAGATGTGTCGGCAGTGGGCTACAGCTCCTTTGGATCTTGGAACCTGGGATGAGCCTCATATCTTCTCAATTCCGTCTTCTCTTGCCGTTGATCTCTTCCAACTGACCTCCCACTTCCCGTGGTGTTTTCCATTTGTCCTCTTCCTTTCCCTGACCACTTCCTGCTCACTTTCCCACCCACCACCTTTCTCCCGCCGCCGTCCCGTGGGCTGCCTGAGCCGTCCCACTATCTGTTTTCACTCGCTATCCATGGGATCGGGTGTGTTGGCTGTGTTTGTGTGTGACTGGACTTACCAACCCTGGTTGCCGCAGACGGGAATACTACTCCCCTGGTGGTCGGTGCAGTACCCCTCAGTGGCGACCAGACCTCTGGGGCGCCACATATCAATTTCCTCCTCATCATACTCTAATGAGTCTCTGTACCTCCCAATTCAACAGGTGAGGCAGGTTTTGTGGAACACGGAGCCTTGAGTAAATGACGCCCCCTCCCACTTTAGACACCCATTATATCACCATATAGTGTTAAGATAATCTTACCATACAAACTACGCGTAATGGTTACTGTGCATTCAAGACGTATTCTCAAAGGTTTTGCCTTTTACTTTTTGCCAAGCTTGACTGACAGGTACAGCTTGTACTGAGCAGTGTAACAACTCAGCAGCTGAAGAGACACATGAGAGGTGTCAATAAGGCCTGGTGAGTGGATACTAAGCAGCCAGAAGAAAGGACACTGAGAAGCTGTAAATCAATATAGATGGATGGGGATTTAGCAGATGTAAGGAGGAACACTGAGGAGCTGATAATCAGATTAGGTGGGTAAAGGAGGTAGACAAAACACGATAACTGTCAATCAGCAGCAAAAAGGAGGGACACTGAGAAGCTGTAAATCAATATAGATGGATAGGGATTCAGCAGCAGGGAGTAGGAGCACTGAATAACTGTCAGTCAGGCTAAGGCTAGGTGTGAGGAGCTTTAGCAGCAGGAAGGAGAGACAATGAGGAGCTGTCAATCAGGCTAGCTGGAAAAGAATTAAGCAGCAGGGTGGAGGGACACTGAGGAGCTGTCAATCAGACTAGCTGTGAGCAGATTTAGATGAAGGGAGGAGTAAGAGTGGAGGGAGGAGCGGAAAGAGTTTCAGTAAAAACAAGGAGAAGGGACACTTGAGAACTGTCAACAAGGTTTAGCGTTCGGAGACTCAGCAGGAGGGATACTGAAAAGCTGTAAATCAAGTTACATGGATGGAGATAAAGCAGCGGCAGGGAGGATGGACACTGAGGAGCTGTCAATCAGACTAGCTGGGAGGAAATTCAGTTGCAGGAAGTAGGAGGGACACTGAGGAGCTGTCAATCAGACTAGCTGGGAGGAAATTCAGCAGCAGAGAAGAGGGACACTGAGAAGCTGTCAATCAGACGAGCTGTGAGGAGATTCAGCAGCAGAGAAGAGGGACACTGAGAAGCTGTCAATCAGATGAGCTGTGAGCAGATTTAGATGAAGAGAGGAGAAGGGACACTGAGGAGCTGTCAATCAGGCTAACTGTGAGGAGATTCAGCAGCAAGAAGAGGGACACTGAGGAGCTGTCAATCAGACTAGCTTTGAGGAAATTCAGCTGCAGAGAAGAGGGACACTGAGGAGCTGTCAATCAGACTAGCTTTGAGGAAATTCAGCTGCAGAGAGGGGGGACACTGATGAGCTGTCAGGGCTGCTTTACACACACCAACTTCTGTGTCCAACTTCTGAACAACTTACTGGTTGCAGTGAAATCATGGACACATTGTTCCATTTGTACACAGCCACAAGATAGAACAATGTGTCCATGATTTCACTGCAACCAGAGATCTGTTCAGAAGTTGGACAGATAAGTTGGTGTGTGTAAAGTGGCCTTCAATCAGGTTAGGTTGTTGGAGATTCAGCAGCAGCTGAGAGGAGGGACACTGAGGAGTTGACTATTGATATTCTGAAATGGATTTTCAGTAAATACACCAACCTCATTAGGTCTGTTAGATCTATGTAATAATATATGCACTTTTTATAGTGAAATATGGTGAACAAAATCTGCTTTAAGACCATCATAACCCCAATATTTTGTGTTCACCCTTGTCAAGACCTATCGGGCAATGATTAAACTATGGATTAGGAGACAATAACAGACCGCTCGTGTCCTCTTCTGCCGCCATACACTCACTTTTCGGAGTACACCTTTCATTTTTGGACCCTGGATCTGGACCGAGCATAACATTTGCCTTTCCTTAGACCAAAGGCAAACTCGTGAAGTGGAAAGAGTGGCACATTGTGACATTACCTCGGTAATACGCAGCCATTAGCTGATAATTGAGCCGGCCTCCCCATGATTCTGCTCAGAAGAGGTGACTTAATCCCAGTGAATTATTGAAGCATGGCCTTCTAATTCAGCTATAACATTCCAAAACCCATAAATCATACCTTAAACGAGCTGACGGACTTTCTAATTTGTTACCTCCAATATTTGCTTGAATTATTATGAATTGTAAATGAATCTGACACGGCTAAGTACAAAGATTGCTTCTCTCCGAGCTTCGGAAATACAAGTGGGCATTTTTTAAACTTTTGGAAAGCGACGGGCGAATATGAGAACTGATGTTTTGTAATCAGATTAGTGACATTTCCATCTTGAAAACTCTCTGAAACAAGCACATATTGGTTAATTGAAGCGGCGCTCGCAGACGGAGCTAAGATGACTTTTTCAGCCTTCATTGCTGACATTTCTTGAATCGCATCAACGACGCACAGCCTTAAAGGGACAGCCGAAAAGATTAGCTTCAACAGTACAAAATTAGACTTCATATAGTCCTCTTCACAGGGAACCACAAAGGTCTGACAATATATTAATAAATAGTGCTAACTAGTGACAAGCGAGCGCAACAATACCCGGTGTTCGTATTGCGCATTTTGACGCTCAGATGGACTCAACTCATAACGAGCAGTTGGACGCGACTCGTTTACCGAGTATAATGGAAGTCAATGAGGAACTCCTGGGAAAATGCTTGAGTTTCCCATTGACGTCCATTATACTCGGTAAACGACTTGAACCCATCTGTGCCTCCCACTGCTTGTTACAAGAGTATCGAGCATAAACATAAGTATGCTGTCCTGATGTCACCTCTGGAGCACCTGGGGTCAGGAGGTTTCAGCAGTTATTCGATCACAGACCTTCTGTAAAGCACACTTAAATGTTGTTTTGTTGATATAATTTCTCTTCTATGTTGAAGGAGTTAAGGATCCCTTCTGTGCTGGCAGGGAATTCTTTTAGCTTGCTATTACCTCCCCCTTCCGCTATATCTACTTGCCTCAGGCCTCACTCCATGCCGAACATGGAATTTTTATTCTGAACTATGAAAGAGCACATTGCTGTTAGGGTACCATTACACACAGCGATGTTCCAGCGATCCCGACAACGACCAGGATTGCTGGAACATCACTGTGTCGTTGCTGGGGAGCTGTCAAACAGGCGGATCTCCTCAGCGACCAGAGAGCCGACCTCCACATCACTGGGTAAGCGTGAGAAGGCTGGTAACTAAAGTACACATCAGATAACTAAGCACAGCGCTGTCCTAGTTACCCACTGTGAATTTTGGTTACCAGCATTCTCCTGCTTACAGGCTGGTAACCAGGGTACACAGCGGGTAACTAGGACAGCACTGTGCTTAGTTACCCGATGTGTACCCTGGTTACACATCAGGAGCGCTGTGAAACCGGCCGCGCAGTGCACGCTGGGACATGTAGTCTTACTGCATGGCCGGGTGCACGCCACTGTGGCTGCGGCTGGTGGCGGTGCCGATGCCCGCGCCGACTCCCTGCATTCTCAGGACCGATGCGTGCTGCATGGCGGGAGACCAATGAGCAAAAAATGGTCCTGATCGTTGTGCAACGATCAGCGACCTCGCAGCAGGGGCCCCGTCGCTGCTGCTTCTCACACACAGCGATATTGCTGGCGAGGTCGCTGATTTCAGCAATATCGCTAGTGATATCGCTGTGTGTGACGTACCCCTAAAGCAGAGGTGTTGTTCTTTTATCAGCAGCAAAGCTACTATCTGGAGAAGTTCCTGAGATCCTTTTATATCTATTATATCTGTTACCTTGCCTAAGTTCCCTGGGTGTTTCCTTGCTGTCCTGTTTCCTAGAGGAAAGGTGTGGAGGAAAACATGGGAATAATAATTAGTATAGACTTGGCTCTTATTTAGCCTTGGGTACAAATCATGTTTCCAATTTTAAATCAGATTGCACAATGCCAGGACACTCACCATTGTCAATGAGGCTGTTCAGATGACCAATAATACTCACGGATGGATGGTATGGATGGAGTTTCCATGTGAAATGAAATCACATCATAATCTAGTTTGCTTCAAAATATTGCATGTAAATTACTGGCAAATTTTTCAATCACTCAATATTCTGCATTGTAACAACAGTATGGAGTGAACGTTAGTTGTGGCAGCCAAAGTAGTTGTATAGCCACAGTGCCAATACACTGAAAGGCGTGGGCTGGCTATAATGTTATGCACGTGTGATAACCCATTTGAGAAAGTTGTGCCTATCGCTAAACAAAAGCACTCGATCCAACTGATTCATTTATAGACTAAAGTTACAAGCTACACAGTTCTTTGTGGCACCTGCGCAGGCTGAAATAACTCTGTACTCAAACCTAGGCGATGACAACTCAGACCTGGCTGCCTAGTAAGCCTTCGAGCATTCCTTGTATATCTTTAGAAACTGGACGGAGGTGCAGAGCATGAATGTGATAAAAGGAAAATCCGGCACCGGACCAAATTCTTCAATATTTGTGTTTTATTTTTTAATGCATCACACAAATAAAACGATCATATCATGGGACCACAGCCCCAGCAAGACGCCGAAACGCGTTCAACGTCTTGCTGGGGCTGTGGTCCCATGATATGATCGTTTTATTTGTGTGATGCATTAAAAAATAAAACATAAATATTGAAGAATTTGGTCCGGTGCCGGATTTTCCTTTTATCACTAACTACAAGGACTGTGGACGTCCATCCAGGCACCAGTCGGCTTCAAGGTATTCCAGTGAGAGCATATTCCCTACCCTTCCCCTGCAGAGCGTGAATACCCAAAATGAGGAATGTGTGCAAAGATAGACGAGTGAGAAAACATAAAAACACAAATACAAAATGGAATAAGTAAACTACTACTGCTCCGATTTTTGCACCGAAAATAAAATCTGACAGAATCGGATCGGACCAAATCGGATGGCATTTAGTGCACATCCGATCTGACCCCCGATCCCTATAACATGGGGCCCTATGGAGCAGGGTCCGAGGAAACATCTGATGTCTCCTTGGACTTGATTTTACTGTACTGAGCATGCTCAGTACAGTAAAACTGCTCCTACTGGGAGCACAAGGGTTAAAAAAAAAAAAAAAACCTTATGCTCACCTCCCCACGAGCCCCCGCCGTCTCCCTCTGTCTTCCTGAAGGCTCCCGGGGGCTCCCGCAGGCCCCCGGTGTCAGCAGAGGTCTTCTTCTGCTGTACAGGATCTGCGGTGATGTCACAGTCATGTGACCGCGGGTTACCATGGTGAACCCCTGGTCACGTGACTGTGACATCACTGAAGGTCCTGAACAGCAGAGGAAGACCTCTGCAGCCACTGGGAGCCTGCAGGAGCCACCGGAAGCCTTCAGGAAGACAGTGGGAGACGGCGGGGGCTCGTGGGGAGGTGAGCATAAGGTTTTTTTTTTTTTTTTTCAGCCCGGAGGCAACGATTTTATGCCGGAATCGGATGCCTATTTGGCATCCGATTCCAGGCATCAGAAGGGAGTCGATGCTGTCCGAATTTATCGGACAGCATCGGCTCCCTTCAAAATCGTAATGTGAAGGTAGCCTAAGAGATGCCAGCCTTCCACAAACAAGAGATGCCAGCCTTCCACAAATAAGAGCTGCCAACCTTCCACAAACAAGGGCTGCCAACCTTCCACAAATAGCTGCCAGCCTTCCACAAATAGCTGCCAGCCTTCCACAAATAGCCGCCAGCCTTCCACAAATATGAGTTGCCAGCCTTCCACAAATAAGAGCTGCCAGACGTCCACAAATAAGCCTTCGACAAATAAGAGCCGCCAGCATTCCACAAACAAGAGCTGCCAGACGTCCACAAATAAGAGCCGCCAGCCTTCCACAAACAAGAGCTGCCAACCTTCCACAAACAAGAGCTGCCAGCCTTCCACAAATAAGAGCCGCCAGTCTTCCACAAACAAGAGCTGCCAGCCTTCCACAAACAAAAGCTGCCAGCCTTCCACAAATAAGAGCTGCCAGCCTTCCACAAACAAGAGCTGCCAGCCTTCCACAAACAAAAGCTGCCAGCCTTCCACAAATAAGAGCTGCCAACCTTCCTCAAATAAGAGCTGCCAGCCTTCCACAAATAAGAGCTGCCAGCCTTCCACAAATAAAAGCTGCCAGCCTTCCACAAATAAAAGCTGCCAGCCTTCCACAAACAAGAGCTGTCAGCCTTCCTCAAATAAGAGCTGCCAACCTTCCACAAAAAAGAGCTGCCAGCCTTCCATAAACAAAAGCTGCCAGACGTCCACAATCAAGAGCTGCCAGTCTTCCACAAACGAGAGCTGCCAGCCTTCCACAAATAAGAGCTGCCAACCTTCCTCAAATAAGAGCTGCCAACCTTCCACAAACAAGAGCTGCCAACCTTCCACAAACGAGAGCTGCCAGCCTTCCCCAAACAAGAGCTGCCAACCTTCCACAAACAAGAGCTGCCAGCCTTCCACAAATAAGAGCTGCCAGCCTTCCATAAACAAGAGCTGCCAGCCTTCCACAAATAAGAGCTGCCAACCTTCCACAAATAAGAGCTGCCAGCCTTCCTCAAATAAGAGCTGCCAACCTTCCACAAATAAGAGCTGCCAGCCTTCCTCAAATAAGAGCTGCCAGCCTTCCACAAACAAGAGCTTCCAGCCTTTCAGCAAGCTCCAGGCCTCAAAGATTTAGTCCATTAATTTGAAAATAAATCAGTGCAATTCTTCATTTCACCTGCGGGGGTGCTGCAGGGAAATTGAGCACTTGATGCCTGATTCTTCCAATAATTTCTTTTGATCATAATAGCTATAGTAATAATTTGCTCATACTTTTTGACTTCTTAAAATTGTTTTCGAGAACCTGGGATACTGAGATAACCAGTTTTTTCGTTGTTGTTTGTTTCCATACCAGCCCTCCTCAATATACCTCTCTTATGCCAAGTGTCTGAGGGAATAAAAAAAGGTTTATGAAAAACTTGCCTTCTTAGGGACTTTTCTGATTCTTGGGGGATTTGCTAACTATTTGGGGATTTTGGGAGCAGAAATGAGTGAATCAATCTGTAATTAATCAAATTTGTTAGTAATTTCCTCCCAAAATATTTGATTTTGGTGAATTCAACATTCAAATGGTGCCAACTGGCTGCAATCTTGCTTTCTTCTTTTGAGGGTCAAAAAGGATATAACGTATTGGAATACATTATTTCCACCTGTCCTAGGCCCAAACCTGTCCTTACATTGCTTACATTGCACATCTCTAGTCTTCTAGTTTTTGGTTGGTCTGGTGCTCCTAGTGATTTCCCTCATGTGGCCTCATGGGGGGGGGGTGATCAATTGCAGTGACATCAATGACATGATTCACCATGAGTCGTCTTCCGTGTCATCATATCACTGGCCTTAGTACCAGAAAGGAACACCTGAATAATCAAAGACTAATTGTCATGCCAGTAATGATTTGGTAGCATGGGGTCATGTGAAACCACAATCTCTCAGTAGCCACACCACCACCCAGCTGGTTCTTAACAGACTAGTACTCCTACTCTGCAGTCCCTGCACAGATATGAATATCCCTGACTGCAGGTCTAGAAGATTACAGCTTGGGTCTCGCTACCTGAAAGGCCATTGAGAGTTTTACGTACCTCTCCAGGAACCAAAGAAGAGGTTGATAAATGCAACAACACAACAGGACAAGCACACAAAGAAAGATTATATGCTTGTGACTGATAAGAATCAAGGACAGTTTGAACCTGGACTACCCCTTCAGATGGGTTATTCTAAATTAGTCCCTGTTGCAAAGACTCTCCCAAAAGATGGTGACGTCCCCGGGGTATTGGGACTCGGGTATCTGGGCCCTCTGCTGCTGTGGAAGGGATGTCAATGGTGGCCTGCCTAGACCCATGGCCCTGGTGGTCTGCTTTCAAAAAGGAGAAAATTTGAAAATAATAAAGTATAAAGTTTGTCGTGACGCCACCTGCAGATTCTGGTGACTGGACACCAGCGCCGCCTCAGACCTCCAGGAGGCGATGGTACTGCAGCTTTGATGGAACAGCTCCCTACAGGTGGAGCTGAGCCTCCGGGGCAGGAGTACACCGATGATGGAGATGCAGTCTGTAAATGTCAATGATCAGCAGTACGGTAGAAGAACAAACACACGGGTTGAGTGTGGGAGTGCTGGGGTAGGAGCCTCCTATAAACCTTGCATTCTTACTGTGACAGGGATAACCGCACACTCTTTTATGGGTGCAGTACCCCAACTATGACGCCTGACCAGTGGGGTGCCACAATGCTGATGCCTGGGTCTTGTACCTTAATAGGCTCCTAGATGACACTCGCCTAGAACTCCCTCCTCCCAAGAGAGTGAAGAGGCTGGAGAGCAAGGACCACACAGAGAACCCAGGCAGAGCTACAGGTATAGCAGGGTTCTAGAAGATCTCTAAATAGAAGCATCGCTTAGGGCTGGGCGATTTTGGAAAAAATCAAAATCTCGATTTTATTTAAACCTATGGACGATTTTCAATTTAAATCTCGATTTTTTTAAATATTTTTTTTTGCCTTTCTTTGATGAATAAAGAGAAAAAACTAAGAGGTACCGTATATACTCGTGTATAAGCCGACCCCCCTACTTTTGCCCCCAAAACCTGGGAAAACCTATTGACTCGTGTATAAGTCGAGGGTGGACCCCAGCACAGGTATACAGCCCCCAGTAGTGTGGTATACAGCAGCCTCCCCAGTGGTATATACAGGCCCCAGCAGTGTTACAGCAGCAGCCCCAGTGGTATATACAGCAGCAGCCCCCAGTGGTGTATACAGCAGCAGCCCCCAGTGGTGTATACAGCAGCAGCAGCCTCCAGTCGTGTATACAGCAGCAGCCCCCAGTGGTGTATACAGCAGCAGCAGCCTCCAGTGGTGTATACAGCAGCAGCCCCCAGTGGTGTATACAGCAGCAGCCCCCAGTGGTGTATACAGCAGCAGCCCCCAGTGGTGTATACAGCAGCAGCCCCAGTGGTGTATACAGCAGCAGCCCCCAATGGTGTATACAGGCCCCCCCCCCATGGGTATATAGGGCCCCCCCCTTGCTGCCTTAAACCTGTAAAGTAAGAGATCATTATACTTATCCCCGCCGCCGCCATCGCGCTCCTCCGGCTTCCTCCTCCGGTGGACGCAGGCAATGACGTCATTGTCTGTGCGCCAGAGGAGGAAGCCGGAAGAAGCCGGATGAAGCCGGAGGAGCGCGATGGCGTCGGCGTCGGGGATAAGTATAATGATCTCTTACTTTACAGGTTTAAGGCAGCAAGAGGGGTGGGCCCTGTATACCCATGGGGGCGGGGGCGCGGGCGCCGCCATTTTAAATCGAATTAGACGATTTTGGTTAAAACCAAAATCATGGCCACAGCAGGGGGCGAATTAATCGAATTAATTCGATTAATTGCCCAGCCCTAGCATCGCTACTGCAAGAGCACCAACACCACAGGTAAACAACAGCAAGCTTCTTAACATGCAAGCATGTAAGTTCTATCACAAGCATAGGGAAAAGTTGGCAGGGGATAAATGTAGCAGAGGGGGAGGGTAATTACAAGCTACAGATAAACGCTAAGAAATAATTTCAACAAGCAGTGAAAAGGTCCTTAACCCCTTCAGCATAGTAGTGCAAGCACATAGGTAAAGCTGTCAAGTGAGCTCTGCAGAAAATGATTAATCAAATGCTGAGATCTTCTGACCTCAGGTCTCTAAGAGGGGCAATAGGACACGGCACAGTCATGATACTAATGATTATGAACAGTAGTGATTGACAGTCTGGCATCTTTTGGTGAGCTGGATCATTTATTTCTGCTCACCAGAAAAAGCCAGCTTTTTTGGACCCCACACAAATCCCTATTAAAAATGTGTCATATGTATTTCAAAATTACCAGAGTCCAATGTGGTTGAAACCGCAGTTGTATTAGCATATAAACACCATCATTTTACCCCCACTGAGAGCCATCCAGAACCTGGAAATAGCTCTATCTTGGATGCCGACTCCCATCGACCACAGAAAGGGGCTGGATGCTCTTTGTGCCGGATCAGTTCTAAATGATCCAACCTGTGGAGGTGGCTACGGCTGGCTTCACACCACGGCAAGGTCCGATCCGGTTTTTGGCCCCATAGTAGCCTATGGGGCCGGATGGATCCGGATGGCAGCTCTGTGCCATCCAGTTTCATCCCGGCGGTGGAATCCGGGATAAATCTGATTTTTCTCACCATACACAAAAACGTTTTTGTGTCCGGGGAGAAAAATCTCCCCAAAAAGCCGGATCCCGGATTTTCCCGGATTGTCCCGAATCCGGGGCGAATCCGGGAACCGGATACCGGCGGCTGCACGCCGCTGTTGTTTCAGGACCGCAGCTAGCTCCATGCTAGCCGCGATCTTGAAAAATCAGCAGCTGGGGCAGCAATTACAGCCATCCGGCTGCACACAGGACCGGAGGGCACATTTGGCCCTCCGGTTCTGTGTGCTGATCCGGTCCGGGGCTGTCAGGTTCATGCCTGACAGCCCCGTACCGGACTGCGCCGTGATGTGAAGCCAGCCTAAGAACACATGATAGTCTAGATAAGGTGTTATAATGTCAGAATATTTACTTTTGACTCATTCCCCTCTCTCTTATTATGCTTAGTGGTCTGGAAGCACCATAGAGCATAGTCAATGCCTTTTGCAACAATTGGGCACTTTAGTCCTCAATCAAGTTTAACCGGACAGAATTGAATATGCTCAGAACCAGTTTCTGGAGCTTCACTTGTGTCTATCAGGAGGTCTTTTAATTTTTAATTAGGAATTCTTTTTACCTAATTGTTCAAAACAGAAATCCCCCTCAATCCTAACCTCTCTAACACAAAGCCCACATCGTAACCCAGAAAGGAATCACTAGGATTGCTACATCTGTAAACCCAACGCCAAATCGAATACTTGTCCCCATAGTGTAGTGTTCTTCAGATCTCAGAACATTCCGAGCCTCCCATTGATTTATCTCTGTAGATACCATGTCATTGCCGTGTTTTTATAGGCTTCAGTTTATTAGCCAGCGATAAAACCTCTCCAAGCCGCCTCCATTGTGTAGAGGTGATTTATCATTTCATGTATATACATATAGGAACGTTAGGATGAGACCTGGCTTCGATATATATGGCTTGGATGAACACTCCGGATTTTTTTTTAATACATTTAAATTCCTAATTATCATGAATTATTCTTTTCTTACTGATGACTGGTCATGGAATGGTTCCAGTTTGCTTATAAACGCTAAGAAACCAGGAGATTCAGGCTACGATCTAAGAATGTGTGCAGACAATGTCTTTTTCAGCTGGATCGGCCCAAAAACCCACAGTAAAAGTCTTAATTAAATGTTTAAAATTATGAACATATGCCTTTAGATGTAAAAACCACTGGCTGTTTGATACGCTCAACACTACTAATGGTTAGGGCAGAGGTCCCCAAATCCAGGCCTCAAGGGCCGCCAACAGTGCAGGTTTTCAGGATTTCCTTAGTAATGCACAGGGGTTGGAATCATCACCAGTGCAGATGATCACATTAGCACCTGTGCAATAGTAAGGAAATCCTGAAAACCTGCACTGTTGGCGGCCCTTGAGGCCTGGAGTTGGGGACCTCTGGGTTAGGGTATGACACAATCTCTTCTTACAGGAGTATAGGAAGTCTTGTAATCTGAGGACAGGTTTCCACGAGAACACATAGTGTTCAGGGAGCTGACAGAGACGTATTCATGCAATGGTCCAGGATCAACTATCCAATCAACCTCATAATTTTTAGGAAGTTGATAGAGATGTAGTCATGCAGCGGTCCAGGATCAGTTTTCCAGAAGAGTTTGTAGTATTCAAGGAGTTGACAGAGGCGTAGTCATGCAATGGTCCAGAGTCAGGTTTCCAGGATAGAAAGAAGCGGATTCAGGGAGTTAACTGAGATATATTTAGGCCACAGTCCCGGGGTCAAAATACCAGGAGATCACAAGTACAGGGATCAGACATAAGGGAAATCAAGCAATAGTCTGGGGTCAGATAACAAAGATTAGAACAAGACAGACACAAGAGAGCAGGTCAAACACCAATTCAAATAGAATGTATGGATGGTAGGATAATGGGAGATGTTGCTCAACAAAGTAGCAGAGGAATCAAAGGAAAGTTGGAACACCTGAGCAACCAAGCACCTGTTAATCAACCACTGACAGCTCATCACACCAGATACCATACACAGCACCGAGAAATCATGACAGTGTTTATATTTTCAGACTCTTCAATCTTTTTTTAACTTTATCGGGTTTCTAAAGATGTTAAACAGTTAAAAGAAGTGATCTGATCATTCTTTAGGTTACAAAACAGGTCAATGGGAAGGCTCACACAGTGCCCAGACATCTTTTTGAGTGTCGTCCTATCATTTTCTCTAAAGGTTTGTTGAATGGAGAAATCCCCCAAATTATGGAAAATCTATTGAAGAAAATGCTGGTGGTTAAAAATGTCAAGAAAATTGACTAAAGAGAAATTTATAAAGATGCCAACATGTGTCGGAGGGTCCTTAGTGATGTGATCTCGCTTACATCCCCCAGAAATAAAAGTTTAATCAATTATGCTAATTAGGGTGCTCAGTGCATCTTATGTGTGGCCAAGAATCTTAGTGTACCATTTTGCCCACTGATTTTGCGTGTTCCCACATCCATCGCTGCTGATTGACAGCACGCACTTGCTCAGCTTTCTCTGCAGATGTAGCGCCCAACTAGTCAGTGCACTACAAAGGGGTACTGCACCCAAGATAGAGAGTGCAGTATTCCTGTTATGGGGGGAGGGTAATGTAGGTCTGAGGCTCTCGATCTGCATTCACACACTTAGAACAGGGGACTATAGGGTTAAATCCTTTGCTGAGAGACCCAGTCCCTGTGGGAGGAGTTTCAGGCTAGAGCAGTGTGAGCGGGGGAAGCAGAGAAGAAGAACGTATGTGCAAAGAGAAGGAGCGGGAGCTAAGAGGGAGGGCGCCTGTGAAGGAAGGCAGCCCAGACAGAGAGGGGCAGACAGAGGGTGACTGAACACCCTGGCACAGTCCTAAGCGGGGTACCGGCTCCGAAGCAGTGCAGAGGTTCACTCCTGAGCCGCAAATACTGGCGTGATCAACAGCTTCATAGGAGCACGATCCGCCCGACATACCAGAACCCACCAGAAGCACCAAACCGGGTTGAGCATCCCTAAAGAGAAGGGTATCTCATATCACCTTGTGATCCCCAAAGATGTGACACATTCATGACAATATATTTAAACTTACTCATTTGTCCCAGTCACCCAGACATATAAGTTGATCCTGTCCTTACGCTTGCTCATTTTTCCCAGTTGCGTAGACATTATAAATTGATTAAATCCTTACACTGACTCATTTTTCCCAGTCTCCAAGGCATACGTTTCTCAGATCCTTACCTTATGCTTTCTCATTTGCCTTAATTCCAACACATTACTTCCAGCTGTTGACCGCTTCACCCATTATCACCATTGGGTATAGTGATACTAATATTTGAGACATATTTTTGCTCAGCTCAACCATAGATCAATCAACAAAACAGAATCTGACAAATGACTCCCGAGTCATATGGGGGCATACGGTGGCGGCCCAATGAACCACTTTGGATGCTCATAAGTCTCACTTGTGATATTGTACCATCTGTTCCGGTGTGACAAAGTTTTGTAGAGCTCCGGAACATATCCGAGAGGATAATCAACGAAACTTTTTAGTTAATGATTAGGCATTCGCTGACTGCTGCTCGGAGACAACAGAGGACGACGTAGCACAACAAAGGCTCGTCCCATTTATCTGTCTTTATATGACAGCATTGCCGAGAGCTTCTGTAAGTTATTAGAGAACCAGGGTGATTAAAGGAGCCCGAGGGTCGATAATATCTGCCAAGAGGTCACAAAGCCGTTGAGCGTGTTCCTGACTGCACTCGGCCCCACACTGAAATGTCTGGTCCCCCCCCTTGTCCTTCTCGTCTAATGTGTTTGATGAGGCGTCTGATTTTCCTCTGTTTGTAAAAATGTATTTTATTCCATCTGATGTTGGTAAGAAATACAACTGATCCTCGGAGACGCTCGCGCTCTTACTTCTCCATGGCCAATATTCTATTGATCTACTTCAGGTTCATCAACAAGACTTAGATTAAGGAACATCAAAAGTGTTTTTATAGTTTGTTGGCGGAGGGAAGGGAGGAATAAAAGGCATCCAGCTCTTATTTTTTATCATTCAACTTGTCTCAGCTGGGGTATCTTCATTCATTCATTCATTCATTCAGTTGTTACCCTTTCTATCTTTGGCTGTCACCCTTGGGTATATTTCCCATGTCTTGGTGCACACTGTGGCCACCTCGCTCCAAGTAGATGTGAGGATAGCCCGGGTCAAGGAGCTCCCTCCTTCTGAGAAGGCGAAGACATGGGGTGTCCCGGCTACCCTCACAAAGAAAGGGGGATTGCTTGGTCATGGTTGTACTGACCAGGAGTGTGGTCTTACTGTGCACAAACCACGCCTCAGATGGTTACTTTGGTGGGGATCATGGCTGGTCGGTTCCCTGCCCCGAACCCTCAGTAGCGGGTGGAGTTGATGATGAATTGTATCGTGACGCCACCTGTGGTACCTGGTAATAAGGTTACCAGCACTGCGACCAACCGCTGAGGTGATGGGAATGCAGCTTTGGTAGTACAGCTCCCCACAGGTGTAGCTTTACCTCAGGGCAGCGGGGTTGATAAGGGGAGTCGTAGTCCTCTCCTCTGTGATGCTGTAGAGGCCCTCCGGGCTACGGATGAAAGGAGACCAGACACCAGATCTGCTCAAACAGTTCTTTACTTGCACCAGGTGAAATCAGTACACGGTACAGTCTGGGTTAACCGGGGGCGGTAGCCGCGGATTTTGGAGGCTCTTCCAGAGTCTGTCAGAGGTGTCTTTACAATAACTTTCTGGGTCTGTGTTTTGCTGTAGCTCTCCTGTCAACCAAACTAAAGAGCCTGATCGCCGGTCTCCAGGTCTGTTACTAAAAGGTACCCCTGACTCCTTTCCGGTACGGACGGGAGCGATGCGAAGACCATCCGCCTGCCACCGGCATTTAGTCTTTTTCCTTATTAGTGTCTTGGACCCACTTTGGGACAGAGGTGGGATTTAGCCTTTGGTGCTGTGGCTCCTCTTTTTAGCCCACAGCCTGCCGGTCTGTGGTTAGGGATAAACCTTTAACTTACCGCCTCGTTTGCGGTGTACCGGTGGTGACCTGGACTCTCCAGCTGGCTCCAACCAGTCCTGGAGTGTCCCTTTTTCCGTCTGGGTCACCTCTCTCGTAAGAGGTTCCCTCCTGCGATGGTCGCAGGGTCCCCTGCATCCATCTTCCTTGCTGTCTTACACCGTCTGTCTGACTAGTTTCCTAACTGTTATTCCTCATCTCCTGCTCATCTAGGCTCGACCCCCTTGGACCTACTGAATATACGGTCCCCTGTACTAAAGTGGCCTACTGTATGGGTGTTGGGTACAGACTCTGTAGGGTCCTCCATATCCATGGCTACGGAGGCACTACACCTTCTCTTTGGGGTGCAGTACTCCCCTATGGCGCCTTGCCATAGGGGCACCACAGCAACAATTTACAAAGTCTGTTAACACATGCTGAGCTTTATGGTTTACGTTAACTTTTGACTGCTCCATTGCTCCTGGTACTACGGCTAACGTCTCTACGTGGCACCAAGTCCTGCATGTTAGAATCATAAAGTCCTCCCTTACCAGGGTCTCTTCCAACCCATATGGACCTATTCTCTATAACAGTGCAGACCATCCTCTGACTGGTCTTGTCTAAGGGTTGATTCCATGCTGACCTGTCCTCCCAGGTCTATGCCAAGTCTCCTTCTAAAGACTTGCGCCATTGGAGTCAGTCCACTAATAGAGGAATCTATCCAGACTCTAGGCCTGGACTACAGTAGAGAGGAAGAGAGCTTGTTCTCTTTATGTCCTCACTCCCTGAGTCCTTACCATGAGCTCTGTTCCCACTGTTCACTACTGGTAGGGCAACTTGTGCTACAAACACCCACTTTCTGCAATCTAAGGTATCTCTCCCGCTTGCAAACTCCTACTTCTACTTGCTATACTAACCTCTAGTACCTCTAGTACAGCTTACTACTAAGATGGAGTCTCCCCTATAAGCCTAGAGGCTGCTCTACCCCCAGTGGGCTTATCCCACTATTTAATTGTTGCTTTTTCTACAGTAAGTAGCTGAGCAAGCTGTCTAACAAACTATATCTACATTTCCTACCCCTATCTTAAGTGCTACAGTCCGGCTCATTGGTATTGGCACCCATGAAGTTTACGTACATAATGTGGAAAATCTCTTGAAAAAATGAATCAAGTGAAATAGCTTTTTTGCATAGACCTGTGTTAAATACATAAGAACAAATGGTGAACAACAACTAAAAACAAAAAACAAGGGGAGGGGAAAATAGAAAACCAAATGAGAATCACTGGTGATAAATTATCGGTGCTCATGTGGCGCCCCTCTGGCGGGACGCCACAGGGAGGTACTGCACCCCAGACAGAAGGTGTGGTATCTCCGTAGTCGTGGATGAGGAGGAAACCCAGAGTCTGCACTAGTAAAGGTCGATGTTGGGGAGTATTCCCCAAAAATTAGATGTGAACATTACCTATTATTAATAATAATAATAATAATAATAATAATAATCTTTATTTATATAGCGCCAACATATTCCGCAGCACTTCATAATTCAGTGAGTCGTATACAAATGGACATAGGTAACTAGAAAAAAAAATACAATACAGTAAGTAAAGTAGAGAAACAATGAAAAGATCCAATACACTAAGCAGAGAATCAATGTAAAAAGTACAATACAGTAATTAAAGCAAAAACAAAAATGAAGGTGACCCTGCTCAAAAGAGCTTACAATCTACAACGAGATAGGGGTTACACAAAGTACAGGGCTTATTACACTGATGGTCCAGGCATCTTGAGGAAGAGGGGATAGAAATACAGTAGTTACATGAATGATCACCAGACAATCTGTGTAGAGCTTTTGGGTTTGGTGGAATTGGAGGAAGAGTTATGTCCAGAGAGATAGTGAATGGGCTACATACAGTACAGAGGACTTCTATTAGGGAGCATGATAGGCCACCTTAAAATATGTTGTTTTTAGGGAGCATCTGAAGCTGTGTAAATTGTGGACAGTTCTCATTTCTTGGGGTAGAGCATTCCAGAGAATTGGTGCAGCTCAGGAGAAGTCTTGGAGCCTAAAGGTATGTGTAGATTGTGAGCTCTGGACACAGTGCCTCCGGGCCTGAGGACAGCTGAGGGTGAACGCAGGGTGATCTGCGTTCGGGACAGGGCGGCTTCTCCCTGCATTCACCCGACGTAGATCGCTCCCAACTTCGCAGCGTTAGATTGACATGCTGCAGAGAAGCGGTAGGTCGGAAAACTGTCTGGCATGCTGGTTAACGCTGCGGAGTAAATAAGTTCAGTGGGCTTGAGATTTCTGGAAATCCCATCCACTATGCTTGAGCTCTACATTGTAGCGTAATGGACACAGCGCTAACACGCTCCATCCATAACCTGCTAACACTAATCGGGTGCACGCAGCCTGGGACGGCTAAAGAAGGTATTGGTTTGTCCTGTCTTCCAATGCAGCAAAATAACTGGAAACGTTTCTGCAGCAGAAAGCTTCTCCTCAACCGGTGGGAAATCTTTCCTACTTTTTCCCATCCCTATACGGATGCCTCGCGGGACACAGCGGTCGTGTTGGGTCAATCCCTCGGTCTTTTGTCTTTTCTTTTTTTTTCCCTTTTTGAAGAACAGATTTTCTTGAAACATTTAGCAGAACAGTAAAGGCCCCATAAAACTCGATAAAAGTGTAATGGATGCCTGTTACCGGGCTTAGAGGTCACCTTGTGGTTTTGTTTTAGACATCAAACAACTAATTCAGCAAACCATCTGTTGAGGGATTTCTTGCCAAACATAAAAAAATCTGCTTTTCACATCATTGTATATTGCCCACCAAATCAGAGAGAGGCTGGATGTCTGAAGTTGTTATGGCTGTTGTATATATATATTTTTTATGGGGAACTAGAAGTGCCAGAAAAAGGGTTAGTAGGAGAGATAATGTAGGAATACACATAATGTATATCATTCTTTCCATTCCTCCTTGCTTCAGATATCCTAAGATATGTGTTGCGAGATGACCTGCATTGGAGAATAATACAAATTAGCTACTTTATTCAATGCTCTAAATGAAGCCCCGATGCATTGGGAGGATGGTGATGTCATGATGGGGGCGGGCTCTGTGGCGCTGGGGGCGGTGGCCGCTTCCCCCCCACCCTGTTGAGGAGCCCCATGGCAGTTCTTTATTTTTACACTTCCAGTCTTGTAATGTCATAATTCTTGGCTATGATGTCATAATGCCCCATTCAGATGTCAGAATGCCCCACTATTCTATCATAATCCCATAATCCCCCCTATGATATAATACTACCCAAATATCATGTAATAATACTCTATTGTGATGTCACAGCACCCCATTATGATGTCATAATGCCCCACTATAATGTCATAATTCCCCACTATGATGTCATGATAATCCACTATGATGTCATCATACCCCATTGTGATGTCACAATACCCCATTATGTTAGAATACCCCACTATGATATAATAATACCCCATTGTGATGTCATAATAACCCATTGTGATATGGGGACAACCTGACACAGGAGACGGTGATGGACACTGCTTCACAATTATGTAAGTAGGTGTGTCTGAGTGATTAAGAGTATTGATGAGCGAGCTCTACAACTCTCAAGTTCTCGGTGCTCAAAATGGAAGAGTAAGGCAAGCAGGGCACTGAGCATTACCTCTGTCAAGTCCGGATAATCTTCCAGTTATGGCATGTTCCCAACCGGCAGTGCACAGCCAAAGCACTAGCACTTGAAAAGCAGAAAAGAAGGGCGGCACTCACCGGAGTATATAGGATGGTCCTTTATTCCAAGAACTCGTGGAAAGCAGGGTGCAGGGAGGGGGCACGAAGGGCCAACGGACTACGACGCCGTTTCGCGATGCGTGTCGCTTCTACGGGTCCGAGTGATATACTCGGACCCGTAGAAGCGACACGCGTCGCGAAACGGCGTCGTAGTCCGTTGGCCCTTCGTGCCCCCTCCCTGCACCCTGTTTTCCACGAGTTCTTGGAATAAAGGACCATCCTATATACTCCGGTGAGTGCCCCCTTCTTTTCTGCTTTTGAAAATGGAAGAGTCTTGGGAAGCGCCTCGAAAAAAAAGTTTAAAGTTCCCATTGACTTCCATTATACTTCTTGGTACTCAAGTTGAGCCCATCCAAGTGTCCAATCTGCTTCTTTCGAGTACTGAACACTCGAGCTTTGTAGTGCTCGCTCATCACCAATTAGGAGTATTGAGAAAAATAGGAAACATTGTGGAAAGGTAAAGGGTGGACAATAGAGATGAGCGGGTTGAGCCATTTATTAGGTGTAAATGACCGGCAAATGCTCACTGCTTACCTTTCTGGCCGCCCCGTTGCTTGCTTGTGGAGCCTGACCCACATTTCAAGGTCACACAACACTGTAATGTCCACAACATGAACCGCCATCTTACATGGTACAGTGACCCTCAAAGCCTGAGGCTCTGGATTATAGTAAAGAACAGGTGATGTGAAAGGTGAAAGATGACGGTCTGCCGTAGGCCGCGAGCAGCGGGGCAGTAGGCTTAATTTTTTTTTTTTTTTTTGCTTTTTACATGTTACATTAATAATGCTACCCAGATCAAATGAAGAACATTCAATGTGAATTTGCCAGAAAATCCACATGAGCTGGTGAACTCTAATGTAAATGACCCACTCATTACTAGTTTGGAATCTATAGGAGTTACACAAGTACATGTTGCACTTAGACATTGGTGCCCCATGGGGTTCATACACGCCTCTGCTATAGTACATATATAAACTTGTATTGCAGATCAGGAGCTTTTGGTTATGTTCTTATATCGCATTGAATCTGGGGATTTTAATTCCTCTTATACACTCAAATTCAGCTGTGAAATTCAATTTGCACCAAATAATAAATGAAAGGGTTTAAAGGGAATCTGTCAGCTAGTGTTTGCTACCTCATCTTAGAGCAAAGAGACCCTGAATCCAGTGATGTATCACTTAGATTACTGGGAGCAGCAGTTCTGACACAATCTAAGGTTTTAGATTTATCAAATGCATCAGAGTTCAAAGAGCTGCCCCGCCCACACCAGGCTCTGTATCTACAAAGTCTATAGACATTGAGCTGCTAATCACATTAGGGAGTGTGCCTGCCAAGATCCCATGCTCCAGCTAGTCTAGCAATGATAAGCTACTTGTGCTAAAATAAACATAGCATGTAAACAACAACACACTTTGTGAAAAGAGAATCTGTGGCTGAAATCTCTATGTTAACCCTTACATCATGCCTTTTTGCCGGATTCGCACAGATTGAATTCTCCAAAAATTAAGGTTTACCAAAAAAAACTGGAAAATGTTACTTGAATTTAATGTTTTGAATTGATTTGTTGATCTTTAGTATCAATGTTGTCATCATGTAGCGATGAGCAGAGGTAAGTCACAATTGGGTGATGCTACCGTTACTCACTACAGATATGTCCATGATTAAGGTGCTACACATTAATGCTGTCACCAATTTCTCACGATGCAAACTCAACATATACTTTCGATATATCAGCAAATCCCTGAAAAGTTAATACATATCTCAATCATTGGTTGGCTACATTTAGACACATATAGCATATACATCACCCAACAGAGTATCTAGAAATCATGTTTATTTTTTTCAAAAGAAGGTCACCTTTTGCAATTTATATTTGGAATGGTCCTATCTTTTGTTGCACAACTGTCCGATACTTCACCAAAACCCACTTTTTATTATAACCAGGAACTGGTCCCACAGGTAAAAGAGTAAGGCTAGAACTGATCATGTAGAAAAACAATAACAACAATGTTCTTTTTCTTGTTTCCACAGAATAAGATCATTCTAGACCCTCTGACGTTCAGTGAAGCCCGGTTCCGGCCATCTCTTGAGGAGAGGCTGGAGAGTATCATCAGTGGGGCGGCCTTGATGGCGGACTCCTCGTGTACACGCGACGACAGAAGAGAGAGAATCGTGGCCGAGTGCAACTCCGTCCGGCAAGCCCTTCAAGACCTGCTGAGCGAGTACATGAACAATGTAGGTCTCCTCTCTTTCTTT
The DNA here is from genome assembly GCA_033576535.1 of Allobates femoralis. Lineage (NCBI taxonomy): Eukaryota > Metazoa > Chordata > Amphibia > Anura > Aromobatidae > Allobates > Allobates femoralis. Next base: position 33,632,928 of record JARQOC010000003.1, read on the forward strand.
CTTACCGATGACGGCAAAGTTTGTGGAATAACCCAAGTTGTGTTGACCTCAAGCTTCGCGAACATCAAGATCATGATGTTTCCCAATGAGGAAGCGCTAATCATTTCTAACACGTCAAAAAGTATTAGTTATTTGTTCCTTTCATGGGATCTTTCTGCATGATCATCTACTGAGACGCATTGATATCGGTATGGTGTAATTAGAAATGGGAGATGCTTGGAGTTTGTGAAACGCGTCAGAATTGTTATATCTTTGTGTTGAACTTTAAGGCCAACGAAACAATCTGTTATTCAGTACAAAAGAAAAGTGAGGGCTTTTAGGTCATTTTAAATTTGTTGTAACGGTAATATTTATTTTCCGGGACGGTTGAGCGTTGAAGTTGTTACTTTATTTTTTTCTCTTCCGGGTAGTTTATCTGCTCGTGTTTTATGATTGTTATTTCCAGATTGGGATACATCGATTCTCTACTTGAATTTTTGCTAATTTATTCCAAAGAAGAGTAAAATAAAGAGGAAGGAAAGGGCAACAACCTGATGCAGTGAGGAGACAAGTTGTAGATTTTGGAGACAAAAGGGAAGATGGCGCTCCTAAAATAACACCCGGTGGTCTAGTGGATGATGTACGGGATGTACTCACTCACCTGGTGTGGTATACCAAGGTGACAGGGCCTCCAATGTCTGACATGCACCCATGTGCTGCATCACTTCCGGGTCCGGAGGTTGCCGAGTCACGTGAGCAATCATGCAGGAAGGTCCTTCTATGCCAGGTCCTTTTAGTATAGCCAGAGATTCTCTGCTGCATCGACAAGGGGACAATAGGATATGGAGAAAATAGAAGCGTTTATATCGGGCGCTCAGATACACCTGATGAAGGTGGAGATAACCACTGAAACGCGTTGTGATGGATGATAGTGACTATTAAAGAGGACCATGAAAATCTTAAACCTCTACATTCCGCTCTTTGATTCTGAGCACCAATACAACCGCTTTTATTTTCTCCTTATTAAGTTGCCGAGGTCCTTATACGGGTCGCCGTATCGTTGCTGCGTCGTTGAGTAGATCTGACTGTTTGACATCTCTCCAGCGACCACATAGTGACGTTCCAGCGATCATTACCAGGTCGTATCGTTGTCAGGATCACTGGAACATCACCAAGTGTGACAGGACCCTTAGTCACTATTAGACATTGCATATTAGAAGTTGGTCAGAACTTTCTCAGATCTTCATAGTTTTTAAGGTTGAAAGTAGACTTTAAGTCCATCGAGTTCAACCCAAATCCTAACATGTTGATCCATAGGAAGGCAAAGTTTGTGGTCTTTTGAGCCTGTTTGTCAGTCATTTAGGCTATGGTTGACCTCATCTAAGCCTGATTATGTCTCCTATTTGAATTTTTAAGATTCTTTCTATCTGTTGGGCAAAGCAGAGTCTCTTCCCCCCTTAAAGGCACAGAACCATCTCTTCATCCTCCTTCCTGATGAGCGCAGAGGACTGTGTAGGAACACTTGTCTGTGCCACACGTTGGGTGGAATTAAGGAGACTCTTATTAATAGGTTTTTGATTGAGATGCTTGGCAATGATATGAGATACATCTGTTCTCTTTTACATTTCTGCTAATTTTTATGTTGTGTGTAGGGGGGACGTTAACTGCAGCATTCCATTTTATCATTATTTATGGATTGACACTTTATGATTTAACTCACAACAAGTCAGGAATTGAACAAGGAAGATCAGGATGAGCAGTTCAAAAGATATCTGGAACCATGGTGCAGTAATATTAAAATATTGGCTTTTGTTTTCAGCATTGGATCTACTGAGATACGTTTCTATATACAAGTACTGAAAATAGAGAAATGGGCATCTAAATATGTCTCTGTGACCCATTTATAATTCCATCGTTGTCATAAGAGCCCAGGGCGGGGGCAAAATGAGGCCAGAACAAGGCCAGAGTGAGGCTAGGTTGAGGGCAGAATGAGGCCAGATTGGGGTCAAGTCAAGGCCAGAATGAGGCCAGGTAGAGGGTAGAAGGAGGCCAGAATAGGGCCAGAACAATGCCAGGACTAGGCCAGAATTTGGCCAGAATGGGGCCATCACAAGGCCAGAATGAGACCAGAATGGGGCTAGTACAAAGCTAGAATGACGCCAGGACAAGGGCAGAAGGAGGCCAGAACAATGCCAGGACTAGGCCAGAAATAGCCCAGAATAAGGCCAGATTAAGGCCAGAATGGGGCCAGGACGAGGCCAGAATGAGGCTAGAACAAGGCTAGAACGAGACCAGAATGAGGCCATTTAGAGGCTCCGTAGAGATGTATTAAGTTGTGACGTATGACACACTCCATGAATCACTAGAGCTACTGGCAGGTCAAAAGTCGCCATAGAACAAAACAAACGCTGAATTGGCGGTTTAAACTTGTAAAAAAAATTAAAAAGTAAAAATGACTGCCATAAATCTAACCGCTAAAATCTGAGCGTGCTGCACTCGGTGTGAGATGATCCTTATGTCACTTTTTTATGTTTTGTAGCTATTTCTTGTTAAACATAGGAATGCGGGACACAGTGACATCTTTCTTATCATTTACATAAGTGTTTTTCTTTTTTTCTTGTGCCCTTTTCTGTATATTTTTGCTGTGGCGTATTCTGGTGGGGATTTGTAAAAATCGTCTTAACAGCTGCCGCAATGGGTCTAAGCGAGAAATAATGACAGCGCACCGTGCAATTACTGTAGGTGTAGAATGGCGGCTCGTTCCCGGGCCCTGACACCGCGTCGCTTCGCTCTGTACTTTATATAATGGAGTGCAATCATTTCTTTTTACATTTTTACTAAAAACACAGGTTTCGAAAAGCGAGTTACAAGCGCTCGGGATCTGCCAAACTCAAACTTTTTCTATACAAATATGTGGCCTTGTTTCTTTTGCCGATAATTACCATAGAAATTTCCCATGATGGTTTTCTGCTATGGTTAACGGCTTTTATTATTTAGCTGTACATTAAAACCACGCGTTTCACAGCTCCAGGCCTTCTGTATAGACATCGGCATCGAAAGTGGAAACTGAGCGGAGAAAAGTCACTAAAAAAGTTACAAAAAGTTGCAAATTGTTACCTCCCCAGATCCTGTCTGGTCCTCTCTGATCTCTCCATGTCTAGCATATTCCAATTAGTGAAGAAGTGGTTTACCGGGAGGGGGAAGGACCAACACCGTTTAGACAGATTCACTCACCTGTTTTCCCTCCCCAGCTCCTGGCTGTTCCTCACCGGTCTCACCATGTCTGACACCTTTTGGCCCTTCCTCAGTGCTGGAAACATGCTGATACTCAGATCAAATATTGAGCAGTGCCGAGCACCCCAATATTCAAATCGAATATCAGGCATTGCTGAGCACCCCGACACTCAGATCGAATATTGAGTAGTGATGAGCAACCTGATACCAATTGAATATTGAGCAATGCCAAGTATCCTGATACTCAGATCACATATGGAGCAATGACGATCACCCTGATACTTAGATCGAATATTGAGCAGTGCCGAGCAGTCTGATACTCAAATCAAATATCGAGCATTGCTGAGCACCTCGATACTCAAATCAAATATCGACCATTGCTGAGTACCCCGACACTTAGATCAAATATTGAGTAGTGATGAGCACCCTGATACCGGTTGAATATTGAGCAATGCCAAGCATCCCGATACTCAGATCAAATATTGAGCATTGCTGAGCACTTAGCACTTCGATGCTCAAATTAAATATTGAGCAATGACGATCACCCTGATACTTAGATCGAATATTGAGCAGTGCCGAGCAGTCTGATACTCAAATCAAATATCAAGCATTGCCGAGCACCTCGATACTCAGATTGAATATTGAGCAGTGCTGAGCACCCCGATACTCATATCAAATATCGAGCAGTGCCGAGTATCCGGATACTTATATCAAATATCGTGCAGTTCTGAGCACTCCGATACTCATTTCGAATATCGAGTAGTGCCGAGTGCTCTGATACTCAGATCAAATATTGAGCAGTGCTGAGCACTCCGATACTCAGATCGAATATCGAGCACTGCCGAGCACTCCGACACTCAGATCGAATATCGAGCAGTGCCGAGCACTCCGATACTCAGATGGAATATCGAGCAGTGCCAAGTACTCCGATACTCATTTCGAATATTGAGCAGTACCGAGCACTCCGATACTCAGATGGAATATCGATCAGTGCCCAGCACGCTCACTCATCACTAGTGCCGATCGTTTTCGTTAATCTTATTGTTACCGAGGCCGGGCTCATGTCTGGTTATTCTATCTAAAGTTACACTATTTTATTTTAAGAAAAAGTTTGAACTTGAAGTTTTTCTTCTTTTTATCTTTTCCCTCTCCTGACAGTGAATCACAACGGTGTAAGTAGGACACTAAACACTCTGCATACACAGGAACGTTCCCATGCCAAATCTCACTCAAGGGGAGACACAACATTTGGTGCGAAATTACTTTATCATTTACAATTCCCTGTGTGCACAATCTGTCAGGCAGCAAATATCAAGTGGAGCCGCAATTGAAGCCGACAAGATAAAGAAATACATTTACAGATGGTTCAACTTCATTGTCTTACTGCTTTGTGATTTTTAACTTTCCGGCCATATTTTGCTCTATGTTCAGCGTGGAGAAGTGCGACCTCCCCACCTCGGTGTTTTGCAGTGAAACGCGTTGCACCTCACCCCCATCACGTAACAGAACAGATAATTCCGCTCTGCAATTTTCACACGTAACTCCTAGGAAAGAAAAGAGAAAAAATTAAGACTGCGACATGGCGGAACTCTGATTTATTTCATTTTACGCTTCATTTTCTTCATATGCAATAGATCTATTGTGTTTTAAATAGCACCAGGAGAATTGGAAGGAAATCAATGCTGCGGAGATCAAAACACATAAAACACAGCAAGACATGCATATTTAAAGAGCCCCTTAAGCAAGGCTTGGTGCACCTTCCCCGACATTTCTTTTTATTGTCTCTATGCATGAACAATAAGTTACTTTGTATCAGGATTTAATCACAAGTTTTCCTGATATTTTGTTTCTGCAGCTCTTATGTGTCTCCATGGTAACAGACAACAAACAAACCCTGTGTAGTCAGATACATTTGTCATTCTCCCTTACACCTTTTCCCAATTTGATGATGGCATAATATGTTTCTTGTATTATGTTTGCTCTTGCCTGGAGTTAGTGATGAGCAACCTGGTGCTTCATAGTTTGTAAGGTTGAAGGAAGACTTTAAGGGTGCCGCTACACCTGCCGACGCCGCCAGAGATGTCGGCGGTGACTGGCGGGAGCAAGCACATTTCTGGTGCCCCGCCAGCATCACCGTCCCCCATTTACTTGGGGCGAAACCTCCAGCGGTGCCCTGGCGAGCTGACAGGCGGCATTGCCGCCGGGGTGTCTCAAAACCCCAGCGCCGATGGAGGACAATGGGAGCCTATGGCTCCCATCGCCTGTCAGGTCGCCGGCGGCCGGTTACATGGGGCCATGTGTACACATCGCCCCATATCGGCCACCTGGTTTCAATTTTTGGGCTGAAAAACTCGGTTTATAAGTGAGTATATACGGTATACCTTTTATTTCCTCTGCCCATGTGCATGACCTTACATTTATCCCCATTAAAGCTCATTTGCCATTTAGCAGCCCAAGCTTCTAGTTTACATAAATCCTCCTGTAATATAAAATCGTCCTCCTCTGTATTGATTACCCTGCAGAGTTTAGTGTCATCTGCAAATATTGAAATTGTACTATGTATGCCACCTACATGGTCATTAATAAATATTATTTAAAAGAAGAGGACCCAATACTGACCCCACTGTTAACTGTGACCCATTCTGAGTGTTTTCATTAATAACCACCCTTTGTTTCCGATCACTGAGCCAGTTCGTAACCCACTTACACATATTTTCCCTTATCCCCATTAATCTTATGTGATATATCAACCTTTTGTGTATCACATAGTATCAGCCATGAACAGAACATTTCTAAGGGAGGGTGGGCTGTTTTGTTTTTTTTTTTGTTTGTTTTTTATACACGGCATCCAAATATGTTGACTTTACCCCCAGTCAGAGCCATTCAGAGACTGCAGGCTTTTTTCACTGGGGCGCCAGCTCCTATCATTCACCGAAGGGACTCGGCTCTTTGTGTCAGATCGTTCATGACCGACACATCCGAGCGTGCACGAGCATCCCGATTGAGTGTTGTGCCATGGCGAGCACGCTCGCTCATCACTATACAAATGAGTGACTTAAGATAAGAGGCTTCGAAGAACCAAGCACATCATTTGATACTTTGTCAGGAGATGTTTATGTATATGTGTCTCTGCCATCCAGTGGTGAAGATATGTACTACAGCCTGTTGAGGGCCTTGTTAACACACCATAATGGTATATTCAGTTTGCATAGTGAGAAAACTGGAGTTATGGAAGAGTAAAGGTGGAAACATCTGCACCTACATGATCAGTAACCTTACTGGAAAACTCTTTGCAAAGACTGTGATGAAAAACCCAGTGTTCCGCCGATAATTTAAGCATTATGTTTCGGAAAAAAGACATTGTCAGCGGCGCCGAGCCGCGATATTTTAAACAAGTGCGAAATACATAAACAAGGATGTTACTATTCAACTCATGCTGTTACTCCGAGCCACCGAGAAAGCAATTTCTAAAGCCGCTTTTCTTTTTTTTTTTGTTTCTGACGGTGATTGACACTTTATCATCACAGGGATTATTAAGACTCCGCTTTACAAGCCCAGTGTCTAGGTGAGAATATTACTGTGACATCTCCCTGACTGGCTCCAGGCGGCCTCGCATTGCCATAAAAAGAAAAAGAAAGCGCGCACATCTCTCCGTAGACTGGAGAGCGCGGGGGGTCCTCCACAAGTCATATTTTATCTAGATAACTTTCACTAAAAAGATGGAACAAAAACGTAGCTTTGTTGAGTTGGTTGGGCAGACGAGAATGTCTTTATGGTTAGATCTAACAGGTCTGGACCTTGTAATAACTGTACAGATGGAGCAGAGCCGAGTCTACAATTTGGAACTACTCGAGGATAGTGGAAACATACTGCAGCTACCTAATTCAGTGCGCTATCATAGTCTTGTTTTTTTCAGATACAGCTCTTTATCTATCTATTTATGTATTTGTCATATTGGAAACTCGCGTGCCTTCTAAGCACCGCCCTCCTCACCGTGTGTTTCGCTATTCTCTACCGATATCTGATCATCGCTCTGAGTTGCCTTGTGCTGGTTGTAAGTCATAGGAGGGCAGCCAAACTCTGCAGGAATTTGTATCCACCTTGTCTTTCAGAGATTTGGTTGCTCGGCCTATCACTTGCTAGCAGGTGATCTATCAGGCAACTCCACCCTCCAATTTTATCCTGCAAGTTGGTTCCTACTTGCTTGTCTACTAGAGTCATTTCATACTTTTCCTTTTATTGATTCTCCTGTTTATTTACCCATCTTATATATATATATATATAAATATAAATAATAATAATAATAATCTTATCTGATATATCTCCTAAACTTTCACTTTTATTCTGATCTTGTGCTGTCTAACCCAACGTTGGACCGTCTGACTATGTCTCTGTCTTGCCCTCCTGTACCTTGTTTTGGGATCTCTGACCCTCCAAAGACTGCCATGGAGTGGTAACTGTTGTCTGGCAGCCTATCCTTACCTTCATAGGCTCTAATCAAGACCCAGTAGACACTCAGATACACCCATTCAGGGTGAGCTTAGCCCATGACTCAATGGGTCAACACCCACCAGCGTTAAACTATATATCTATTGCTTTCCACTGACCACTGAGTATATAACGTCTGGTTTTTGCGGCTTACCTCCAAACTGGACCTATATAACATTTAAGAGGTAATCAGAGTTTAGGATTTAAGCCATATTTAGTATCTTGTCCTACATTTTGGACCGATTAGCCCTGATATTCATTAAAACTTGTTATATTTTACAAATTTTTTTATATTAATAATAATTTAGTTTCCATATTTCCAACACATTCCGCATCACTTTACAAGTCAGAGTGGGGATGGAAAGACAACACAGACTTTACACAGTAACAATAACTCAAGAATTAATAAGAGGAGTGAGGTTCCTGCTCACAAGCTTACTGTCACATTTAGACTATTCTGCAGTGGTTTAAATGGAGTTAATCCCTTTAGCCTATTAAGGGTTAACGTCTGTTGCTCTGCAGGTGCAGGTGAGCCTTTAAATATTCCCATTAACTAACAGCTGGTGTCGCCAATAGAGTTCACTCTATACAAAGACCATAATCTGGATGCCAAATGCTGTTTTTGAGCTCTGTTGCTCTGTTGCTGCTGGAAGTTGCTATGCTTATCCCCAACCCGTAGATGGAGGTGAGAGGGTTAAATCCCAGGGATCAATAGGAGCAAGGGCAAGGTTGGCAGCCCAGATATCTCCACCTTTAGGGGTAACTCTAGGATCAGGTGTCAGCTAGGGAACCCAAGTGTACAGGGTCAGACTAGCATCCCTGATTCCCACAGCACCTCTCTGCCTTCCTGCTACTACTTCACTCATGCTCTATTACCACCCAATAACAGTTACAATCTATCAGGAAACAGGGGAGGTACAAAGATAAAACGTTCTTCTTGTGTAAGATCCAGCTATAAGTATAATAAATCACATAATGCTGCATGAACCTGTCACCAGCCAGGATCTGTATAACTATGTGTATATATAGTATATTATTTTACTTTCATAATAAATACTTTGATATTACATCATTGCTGGTACAATATTTTTGGGATTGGTAAGAAAGCTGCTGTGTGACTTAACCACGATGATTCTAGACATTTAGTTTTCCCTGCTTACTGTGTAAATCTTTTCAGTCTTGATAATCTTACTTTCCTGATGTTTGCATTGAGGTATATGTTGAGCCCTTAAATTGAGTATTCTCATTCTATTTAATTGCAATATTTTGATAAACAATATGAAAAGAAGCAAGTTTACCATTCAGTTGTTTTTTTCTATCTGCTCTGGTACTTGTGATGCAGGGTGGTATAATAGCAAAGAGGATCAGGAAGCAGGATGGTAAGATGGGCAAAAGGGGATCAGGGGAGCTAGAATAACCCTTAAGATTTGGGGCCCCTAGCTCTCCCTGTTCCCGGAATTACATCTGAAGGTGAGGATGTCCGGGCTGCCACCCTTGCCTTCTGCACCTGATCAACTCTAGGCTACAGCCCCTCACCTCCACCCACGGACTGGTAAGCACAGCAACTCCCAACACAAGAACAACACCAAGAAGTCTTTAGCACAAGGCACACATCTCCCCATCTCCAGTTCTTGCAGAAACTAAAACTATTAGCAATATCTGCTGGTGGAAGAGTGAACTATTTAAAGACCAGGGCCTGGTCACCTAACACACCCTCAACTCCCCACCTGCAGAACCACCTACACATAAACAGCAGCATCTACACATTAACTCTGAATGTGCCAGAGGAAAGTTACGCTCATTTAAACTACAGAGCGCTTCTCACATGGACTGAAGAGCAGTCAACAATGTGACAGTTTTCCTGCAACGTGAACTTTATTCTTACACAGTGTTAAGCTGGTTTCCTTGCAGCTCAGCCACTAGAAACTCCCTGAGGGTGGGCCATAGGTATACTACAATAGAAAAGTTACCTCCTAACATTTTAGTTACTCCTATCCAGCCCATGATTTCTATACAGCTATTAGCTACTCACCTCTATTCCATCCCTGTAAACTCACAACAAGGTATTGTTATAAATCTTGAAAAGAGACTCACGATTGGTAGCTTCAAAAGAACTTTTCCTAATCATGGCTCTCACTGTCTGGATTGGTGTGCATGCTTAAATACTCTTTTAACTCTGTATGTAAATATAGTGATAGCAGAAAGACTGTGTCACAGCAAAACATGTCTGAGCCTTATAGCCTTACAGTTCTGCTGGCACACAAAGAGGAGGGCCTGCCCTGCCAGAAACCAAGAAGTAAAGAGACTGCAGAGCTGGGAGCTGCTCAAGAGAAGACTTGAGAATACCCCTTTAAATACCTTGAGCATCTTCCACTACTTTATTTTTTCTTTCCTTTAATGTTCATGGATATTCATCATGCTTCTGTCCCAGTCCTGCATATTATTTTGGAACTCTCCGAGGTGCTGAAACCTTTGTTCATAAGGAACAACATAGATATGGTTAATCTGAAATCAGACCGATTACCGTACTTAATATTTATTATAAGCAAAATATAAATAATTCATGGAATAAAAAAAGCAACACCAAAGTCATTAGAGTTTTCCCTTGGGATCGGAAGCCAGATCTGATGATAAATGATGGAAGATGTTATTTATGCTTTTAATGCCCTATACTCCTGTATCACTGGATCGTAAACCCCCAAATAGCATTTAAGTGGAAAATGAGGCTTTACAAAAATGCAAAAAGGCAAAAGATGAAAATATAGATATTTTATTTTGTCCAAACTCATAAACCACATGCACCATTTTGAAGAATTTGGAGCAGAAAATATTAAAAATATTATAGGACAATAAAAAGAAATGATTGTATTTGTCGACCTTCAGCTTGATCTCGAGTCATGGTGACTTGATGGAAGAACTTTCTGTAGTAAGGTCAGGGTCTTCTCCAAGCATTGATAGATCCACCAGGGTCTTCTCCAAGCTCCATCAGTGTCTTCCTAAGCCTAGATAGCTCCAAAGGGTCTTCCCAAACCTAGTTAGTTCACCATGGTCTTCTCCAAGCCTAGATACCTCCATCAGGGCTTCCTAAGCCTAGATAGCTCCAAAGGGTCTTCCCAAACCTAGTTAGGTCCACCAGAGTCTTCTCTAAGCCTAGATAAGTGCACCAGGGTGTTCTGCAAGCCTAGATAGTTCTATAAGGGTCTTCCTAAGCTTAAATATCCCACCAGGGTCTTCTCTAAGCCTAGATAGGTCCACCATGGTCTTCTCCAAGATAGACAGTTCCACCAGGGTCTTCCGCAAGTTTAAATAGCAACACAAGGGTCTTCTCTAAACCTAGATAGGTTACAGGGTGTTCTCCAAGCCTAGATAGCTCCACCAGGGCCTTCTCCAAGTCTAGATAGCAACACCAGTCTTTTCCAAGCCTAGATAGGTCCACCAGAGTTTTTTCCGAGCCTAGATAGGTCCACCAGAGTCTTCTCCAAGCCTAGATAGGTCTACCAGGGTCTTCTCCAAGCCTAGATAGGTCTACCAGGGTCTTCTCCGAGCCTAGATAGGTCCACCAGTGTCTTCTCCAAACCTAGATAGGTCCACCAGAGTCTTCTCCAAGCCTAGATAGGTCCACCAGAGTCTTCTCCAAGCCTAGATAGGTCTACCAGGGTCTTCTCCGAGCCTAGATAGGTCCACCAGGGTCTTCTCCAAACCTAGATAGGTCCACCAGGGTCTTCTCCAAGCCTAGATAGGTCCACCAGAGTCTTCTCCGAGCCTAGATAGGTCCACCAGAGTCTTCTTCAAGCCTAGATACGTCTACCAGGGCCTTCTCCAAGTCTAGATAAGTCCAAGTCTAGATGGATCTTCTCCGCTGTTATCCTGACAGTATCAAGCCATTGGGTTGCTGGTCTTCCTCTTTACAGTAAGTGATAAATCGGCCCAAAAGAGCATTTTTGAAGAATTTGGGGCAAACAATGTCAATGTTCTGGCCTCCAGATTTTGGACTCTGAAAAATTTTATGTAAGTTCAAATTCTTTGCTCGAATTGTGCAACATTTTAGAGGAACATGAGACTTTTTGCTTTAAAAAAGTGACAAAAAGGTAAAGGCCCTAAAGAAAGCATTTTTTATTTTGTGCAAAATGTATAAACCACGTGCACCATTTTAATGAATTTGGTGCAGAAAACATGAACAATAACTGATAAATCATCCCAAAGAGCATTTATAAAGGTTCCCAATACTATGAACCATGTGCATTTTGAGGTATTTGGTGCAAATCCTTGTCACTGAATACGAAACTAAAAAAGAAAAGTGACTTTATAAGAAGGCAAATGATAAATCGGGCTTTATGTCAAACATTTTGAACAATTGGTTATTTTTACTCAATTACAAGGTTGGAGTTATAGATGTTGTTTTTTTTTCACTTGGGGCAAATAACTTGTTGCTCTAAATACCCAACCAAAAAAAGAATGACTTGTCCTTGCTTGTGTGCTAATTAGTGAAGATCAGGAGAAGAAATAAACTAAAACATAACTTTTAATTATAAATAACTACAACATGTTTATCACAGGGGTGGTATAGTGGATAGGGAATTTAGGAAGCAGGATGGTAAGATGGGCAAAGGTGAACTTTGGAACTAGTCTGACCCTTAGACTGCGAGTTCCTGGCTTACCCTGCTCCCAGAGGTACCTCAGATGGCGAGGAGGTCTTGGTCAACATCCTGGCCCTATGCACCTGATAAGCCCTAGGCTAAGAGCCCCTACCTCTACCCATGGACTGGAAAAACTTCTAAGAAAGGGGACAGCAGCAGCACTGCACGGAGTTCTAACAGAGACTAAACTATTTGCGACACCTGCTAGAGGGAAATGGAACTACTTAAAAGCTGAAGGAGTGGAGATCTGAATGCTCTGACACCTCTCCACCTCCACCTGCAGAGCCGCACACAGCATAGACTACAGCAGCTTTCTGGCATTAACTCTGGTGGTGCCAAAGGAAATTAACTCCGATTAAACTACAGCAGCATTACATGTGGACTTCAAAACAGTCAACACGTGGCAATATCCCAATTAGGACTATCCTCAAAGGGAAAAAAATAAACTGTGTGCACTAGTGAGTAAACTAGGAAAAGAAGAGGGCTATCAGTCCCTAGTAAGCCCTAAGTCCTCGGGCTACTTAGCTAGCTGTGGAGCTTGGAGCCCTGAAATAGGTTTCTTTCCTCTGCACCGAAACGCGTCTGAACCTAGTCTTGACTTATTAGGCAAGTTGTCTCTTGCTGTATTTTTAACTATGTGATTAATAAAGAGGACTAAAGTTTTTATCTCAGCCTGGATCTTTTTTCCTGAGTCTTAATATATCATAATGGACATACATCGTATGTGAAGCAGCAAAGAAAAGGTGGCACTTAACAGGGATGGTAAAGATTATTTATTCCATTTTAAAATAAGGCAGTGTGAATAGAGGCCGCACAATGAGGTCAGTCTTGTATGGATGACAGCCGTTTTGCACTTAAACTTCTACAGGTTCATAAAAATAATAAATTATGGACCCATAGGAGCGCCAGCTTAAGCACGAAACAGCTGTCGTCCATACAAGACTGACCTCATTCTGCCGCTGGTATGTCCATTGCCTTTTTTACCATCTCTGGTGAGTGCTACTATTTTTTGTATGCCTGCTGCATTGTCTTGGACATTATATACTGTACAGCACCATGAGCGGAATGATGTCTTACAACAGCAGTCCGAACATACTCTGTGTAGCTGAGTAGTGGATCCGCGGGAGTATTACATTGTGAGCTGTAGTGCAAAACCTTCTTGGATGTTATACAACGTATATAAGTTAAGGTATGAGTAGGTCATAAATCAACACATATTCAACAATATGAAGTCCTCCATATGTGGAGTCCCTGGAGCACACATAGTATCAATTGTCCTCAGTGCTTGTACCAAAACCTATTTTCTGACATGATTCACCCTGTTCTTTTGGGATTCATCAAGGACCCCCTATGAAAAATAGGACCTCAACGCATGGAGATGTGTTCACAATGCAGCCTCAAACTCCTTCCGGCCACAAGAGACCAATGTAGCCTAGATACATTGCTCTCCCTGGGACTCAAACATGTGACCTCTTCATTTGTAAGCTAAAGCTCTACCAAAGAGTCAAAGGAATTCCAGCACCGGCTCCATTTTTATATTAAGTTAAAAAAATCCTTTATTGGGTCATCTTAAAATTATGGAACAGATCTCTTCTACACCTTACGCGTTTCAGATCCTATGAGTAAGGATCGTCAAGATATGAAACGCGTAAGGTATACACATGATGTTAACTTGCCTGTTCAACAATTTTAAGATGACCAATAAAGGATTTTTATATCAAAATGGAGCTGGTACTGGATTTCCTTTTTGTGATGAACCATTACATCAGGGTACACCGCCCTGAACACTGTCCATGCACTGAGGTGGACAACACAAGCATCTCTACGTTAGGTTCAATTGTTTCTTTTTTTTCTTCTACTTCTACCAATGAACCACTTGTCCTTACTGAGAGAAATAGGATAATTTCATAATCTTGAGCTGTATTGCAGTCATCCAGAAGCAGATTATACAGGTACATAAAAATACATCTGCACATAGCAGTGTGTTTCTATGTACCTGTATTTTACAGGTAAAGAATGTCAGATTTCTTTTGTTTTTATAAAATGACTATAAAATAATGAGAAACAATTGTAAAAATTTATTTTTTTATTAATGTTGCACAGTTTAGTAAAACACTATATATTCAGTCTGTGAGCACTGCCTTAGGGTACCTTTACACGCGGCTACATTTCTAGGGTGGCTACAGGTAACTTACTGGCTGCAGTGAAATCATGGAGAGATTATTCCATTTGTACATAGCAACAAGATAGAACCATGTCTCCATGATTTCACTGCAACCAGTAAGTTACCTGTAGCCACCCTAGAAATGTAGCCGCGTGTAAAGGTACCCTTACAGACACAAAAAAGTTACATATCATATAATAAAGTTATATAAAAATGAGAAAAATTTGGCTGCTATGACTATAAATTAATGAACAGTCCTGGACATAGGTTTAGTGTCCCTTGCTTCCAAATGGGTGTGGCTTGGGGATCACTGTTGGAAGCTATGGTGTTATTTAAGTGATGGCATATCCTAGTGATGCTTTGTAACATGGGAATTTCCTTAGGGTACCTTTACACGCCGCAACTATCACCGGCGATCGAGCTCATGCTCGTTTTTGACGGTTGCTACCGAACGCCGATTTCGCATGTACACGCCGCAATTGTGCCCTCAACCTAAGGGAACGTGGCTCCCCGGAAGTTGCCACAGAACCTGCGGGAAACATTCGGTAGCCTCCCGACGCCGCTTCACACGCCGAAATCCACAAAGGAATTTGAGCGTACATGTTCAGCGCCGCAAGAACATAGGCGTGAGGCGAGTTGTGTATTCCGCGCCCCAAACACGCTGATTAGACAACGCAATAGCGTCATGATTGGCCAGCCTGCGCAGGAAGGCTGGCTAATACATGACGCCATTGCCATTGTGTAGTGTGAGTGGACAGCTCTTCCAATATGGCGCCCTGTGAAGGGACAGCCAATGGAAACACAGTAGCCACCACTAATCATCGCTCACGGGGCGCGGTGTCCAGCACGCTGTGGCACGCCTCTGGGAAATCACTAGGCGACGCAGATTCCATCCATATTGCCCGTTCACACGCCAAAACCAGGGCAATTCACCTTTAGGGTTGTCTCTGGTTTTAGAACAAGGCTCTGAAACCGCAACCGGGAGCAACTGCGAAAATCACCACCGGGTTCCACAATTACACGTCACAATTTTGTAGCAATTTCAAGGCAACCGTGACGGAACTCCGGATTGCCTGTCAGTATCTACACCGTAGTTGCGGCGTGTAAATGTACCCTTATAGTCTACCTATCAATTACAATCAGAAGACTGTTGGTATATTTCAGCCGATAGGACAGAATCATTCCAGACAGAAGCTCCTCTTTTCTGTAGAATTATGTGATAACTTATGTAGAAGTTCCTCACGATGGTGACACAGTTTGTGAGCCCTCCGTGTCAGCTCCTGGGTGTATTGCTAGTTGTTAACCTAAAAGAATCGTGCAGTACAATTTTTCCCAGAGCAGGAAACAGAAATGTCAAGTTTGATTCATGAGATTCTCATAAACTTTCTCTATACAAAGAATCTTATTTCTTAAGGCCTTCATGTAAAAATAGGTCGTTATATTAAGTAAATTCTCACCGTATATGTCAGGGTGGTATGATGGTCTAAAATGTTTTAACTTGTAAGTCAAAAGAAAGTGCCCCCATTGTCGGACTCAAATGTTAAAGCCATACCTAGAACCTCCACCTATCTACTCAATTCCACACTTGTCCTGATGATTTTGGGTGATTCTTGGGCTTGAGCCCTTTCCTAAAAACATTAAAGGGGAGATAGAGAGGTAAAAATAATTTTGTACTGCCCCTGCCTTCCTACTCGACAAAGCACAGCTGGGCACTATAGTTCTAGAATTTATAGATTGCTTATAAATCAATAAAATCATATCTGCTCCTCAGCTCTCACCCCTCCCTTCAGGGACAGAGAAATTGAGTCATGGATAGTGCTAAACATTTAGGGGACGGGAGGCTTCCAAAATGATATGGGGGAGGGGAGACCATGGCAGTGCTGAATCAATCAATGCAGTGCTTTGCCACTGCTTCTAACCTGGTACATGACATCACACACTATACACCATCATAACATTGCACAGCAAAAGATCACAGCGTGTATTTATATCTGCTTGGTGACATGATTGCTATTTGAAGGGAGAATAGCCCTGTTAATAAATTATATAGGATTATAAATCAGAGGCAGGATTGTAGTGTGACCATGGGGCTGGCAGCCATGCCTCCTGCCATACCCCCTGCCCATACAGAAGTATGATGGAGGCAGGAATGAAAGATAATCCTGGAGCCCCAGGGTCCATGACCCCCACACACCTCCTGCACTCACCAGCAGCATGAATTTCTCTGTCCCCTGAGAGAGGGTGAGAGCTGAGGTGCAGATATGATTTTATTGCTTTATTAGCGATCTATAGATCCCAGAACTGCAGTGTACAGCTCTGCTTCGTCATGTAGGAGGGCAGGAGCTGCACTAAAATGTTCTATCTCCCCAGAGTTACCCTTTAATGACCTGTCTTAAAGCCGATATATCACTTGTTATTAATATGTAATTATTTTGTATGATGTAAATGCCGCTGTTCTCCTGAATCCGGCGATGATTTTCTTTTGTTCCTACCCCTCTCCGTTCCCGAGATATGACCTCCACTTCCTTGTATGTAAATAGAATCTTGAAAGGGGTGTAGTCTTCATGTAGACACCCACAGAGAACATTTGAAGACCATGCCCCCTAGGATATCAAGAGTAGATTTATACACAAGGAAGAGGAGGCAACATATCGGGAACCGAGAGCCACAAGAACAAAAGAAAGACAGCAACGGATTTAGGAGAATGGCGGCATTTACGTTAGTTAAGAAGTTAAGCCTTTGTGGCAAGTGACATGTCCTCTTTAAGGCCAAGAAAATATTTTTAAAGCCATTTTAATTTATGTTTACAAGCAAATTGGGATAATTGTGCTTTCTAAGATGTTATTCGAATATGCAACAACCATGTTTAATACACTTAAGCATCAGCTGTGATAATATATAGAATTAGCCCCATTTTATTTTACGACCTCTACACAAACAAGTTTGTGTCCAGACTGTAGAGTAATGATTTCTCCCTTCCCCTCCAAAGCAGAAAGTCTCAGCATGGAAGCTCCTTTAGTGTTTGTCATCACCTCATTCACTTTACCTGTTGTCTATTAGGGATGGAATAACATAGTTGAAAGGGTTGTCCACTACTTGGATAAGCCCTTCTCATTTCCCATGTGTGTTCCTATAAAGAGAAAAAAGTCTATACTCACTTCCGGTGTAGGCAAAGTTCCAGCAATAGTCCACGTTCCCAGGGCTTACATGACATAGTTATGATACTTGAGCCCTCTGATCAATCAACACTGGCTTCCATCTCCCCACCTTTGGACACAGTACCAACTAACCGGGAGTAAGAGGCATCCGCAGCTCTTACATACTGTCATTTACTTAAATGAACTGTCCAAAGGTGGGAAGAAAGAAGTTGGCACTGATTGGTCGGCCTTGCGGGTTATTACAAAGTCACATGTGACCCAGGAATGCGAATTCTGACATTTCTGGAAATGCACGGTCACCGGAGGTGAGTATAGACTTTTATATTTTTATGGGAGGTGCACAATGGGAATGAGAAGGGGTTGTCCAAGTAGTGGACAGCCCCTTTAAACTCTTCTATAATTTATTAGGAAGTTGTAGTATTAATGGGTTTACAGAGGATTTAAAAATAGGAAAAATGGGCCAAAAATCAAATTTGGCCAATTTCCTCGAAATTTCGTTTGCATCAAGTTTATTTAGAACTAGCTGTAGTACCCGGCTACGCCCGGGGTAATAAATAACTGATATTAGCTATAACAAAATAGAATTTGAATATGTCATATTAATGACCTGTAAGAAAATAGAAGCTGAGCTGTGATTGGTTGCTATAGGCAGCCCAATAAATCTCCAGCCAACAGTAAACCCTCCCCCTGGCCGGGCAGTATATGTTACCTCACACATACACATAATAGACAGCTCATGTGACTGACATCTGCCTTAATTCCCTATATGGGACATGTGCTGCACATTGGCTGTTTTTAATCAGATGTTTATGTTTGGAAATTAAAGCTAGCACACGTATGAGGCGAGCTGTGTGAGGCGATTTGTGCACATCTGTGTCTGTCTGTGTGGTGTGTGTGTCCCTGGGGTGTGTGTATGTGTGTGTCCCTGTGGGGTGAGTGCATGTGTCCCTATAGGGTGTGTATGTGTGTGTGTCCCTGTGTGTGTGGGGGGGTCTGTGTGGCGTGTGTGTGTCACTGTGTTGTGTGTCTCTTTGTGGTGTGTGTGTGTGTCCCTGTGGGGTGAGTGCATGTGTCCCTATAGGGTGTGTATGTGTGTGTCCCTGTGGGGGGGTCTGTGTGGTGTGTGTGTGTGTGTGTCTCTTTGTGGTGTGTGTGTCCCTGTGGGGTGAGTGCATGTGTCCCTATAGGGTGTGTATGTGTCTGCGTCCCTGTGGGGGGGGTCTGTGTGGTGTGTGTGTCTCTTTGTGGTGTGTGTGTCCCTGTGGGGTGAGTGCATGTGTCCCTATAGGGTGTGTATGTGTCTGCGTCCCTGTGGGGGGGTCTGTGTGGTTTGTGTGTCTGTGTTGTGTGTGTCTCTTTGTGGTGTGTGTGTCCCTGTGGGGTGAGTGCATGTGTCGCTATAGGGTGTGTGACCCCTTGGGGGTGTGTGGTGTGTGTCTCTGTGTCGTATGAGTCTCTCTGTGGTGTGTGTGTTCTGGTGAGTGGTCAGTATCCAATGTTGGGGCTGCACCTTAGCGACTATACACTTGCTGTTACTCTTTGTGTGGTGTGTATACATGTCCCCGTGCGTGGTGAATATCCCATGTTGGGGCCCCATCTTAGTGACTATATGCTGGTATGTGCTGTTAGTCTTTGGCGCTATCATTAAGCCCCTCTCATTCACAGCTGTCAACTGGTAACTGTCACTTTTTCCCCATTATGTAGATAGGGGCAAAATTGTTTGGTGAATTGGAATGCGCGGGGTTAAAATTTCGCCTCACAACATAGCCTATGACGCTCCCAGGGTCCAGACGTGTGACTGTGCAAAATTTTGTGGCTGTAGTTGCGACGGTGTAGATGCCAATCCCGGATATACATACATACATTCAGCTTTATGTATTAGATTTATTTTGGGTCTTTATAGAGCACAAAACATGTTAAAAAATATATATATATATAAGAGAAAAACCTCTTTAATCATCAAGACCTCAGCTGTCCTTCATTGCAGCCTATCTTCAATCCTGTCACTGGTGTGGTTTACCCTCCGCTGTCTCTTGTCCTCCAAAATCATCATCTTTTGCCAATTAGAATCTACAATACCTTTTGGCTTCCGGAACCTTTGGTTGTCATGCGCTAACTCTGGTGAGATGCAACGTCATGTCATAGCGGTCTCTTCATGGCAGAAGACTCCGATGACGTTGGGTATCAACAGACGCAGAAAAGCATGGGGATGCCAGAAGACACCAAAGATGGTCTACTGGACAACGCATCGGTGACCAAACTGTAAAATAACGGCACCAGTGTAGGACTGAACAGGTAAAGGCCGAGTGAGTGTAATTTGCTTTTATTTCCTTTTTTAACCCCTTTATAATCATGAATTCAATTCGTTTATCTCTATTAGCAGTTGATGTTATGGCTGCAGATAATCCTTTGCGTGCTAATTACAGGATGATTATGGGATGTCACATGCGGTATGAATTGCTCTTTCATCTCCTCTGTTATATGTCATGGTAATGCAATGTTAACTGACATGGGTTTTAAGGAATCAACACATTCTGCACTTCCAGGCTTAACTGTACACATAAATACAAGCAGATAATCCCGGCACCGGCAACACACACAGCAAAAGATTGTCTTCTGGGGTCTCATTACCACGTCATAGTCCACAATACTCTTGGTGGGCTTATCTGGCTTGCCACATGGAACTGTAATCTGTAGCTATAAGATGCTTGCAAAGACCTGGTTGTTGTTTAAACGCATTTCAGAAACTGTATGAATAACGTCCCTTATTATGTTTTCCCCATCGCCCTTATACATGTCATTGACTTGCCTGTAAATGCAGGTCTCTTCGTAGCCTGAACCTCCTGATGCCGTTCTCCCAGGAGCAATATTACAAACCGGTCAGGAAAGCCCTCCCTGATCTACATGTTCCTTACAGTAGTCTCTACAGGCATCAGATTCTTGGCTGATCCCACTGGAATACGACAAATAGATCATATCTATAGACATCTTTTTCTTGCAGTCCTATGTCAGATATGAAATTGTGATGTTATAATAAGTTGTGTGAATTGACAAAGTCAATACAATAGGCACAACATACATGATGGGAAAGCGTGATTCCTCAGTCAACAATTTGCCTCTTTAGAGAGGAAGAGGACTTGAATTCTAGTGCCACCTATTGAAAGTAGCAATCCTGAAAGTCAATATCGACCTAGCAATGACTTAGGACAAAAGGCAAACCAGAAAATAGAGTTTTAGAGTATTGACCCTTGTTAGTGAAAAGTATGAGATCTGATGTGGCTGCATGAGAGGCTAAAGGTACTGTCACGCGCGGCCATTTGTACACAGCAGCAAAATAGAACAATGTGTCCATGATTTCACTGCAACCAGCAAATTGCCAGTGAAATTGCCTAGCAATATTGCCACGTGTGACGTTACCTTAAGTGTCACAAGTGGTGATGGCTCTGGGTCTGCCAGTAAGGGTTAATGTCAGTGTAAGACCTGTTAACATTTATATATATGGTTAAAGGACTGTTTTGTGGACTCTTCCTTGTGTTATACTGCCACCTGCTGCCAAAAAGAAAGGATAGCAGAGATAAAAACCCCTGCTGCTGAGAGTGACATGGAACAGTCCAGGAGATGGGGAGAAGAGAGACAACTTCCACGTGTGTTGCTGAGAGAGACGTCAGACCTAAAGAGACTGGATGTGGAGTGAGGAGCCAGACTGCACGAGCAAAGGCAGAAATCCAGGACAAAGACTGAACTCGAGAGGCGCCTGTCAGCGAATTACGGGCCCCAACGGCAACGAGGTACCTCGCAGTAAAACTTGCAGTAAAACTCACAGTGAAGTGTGCACACTGTTTTAGTTAGGGACAGATAGGAAAAGACTCTGCAGTTCGATATACAAGTTATAGAAAGAAAACAAACACTCTGCGTCTCGCTCGATAAAGACTTTGCATTTCTTTATTTAAAGACATTCAGAGACCTTGCATTCTTGGCAAACTAGTCACAGTGGTTATATATATTGTATTTACTATTGCACACCTTCCCGCTCCTTCCCCTTCTTTCCCGCACTTTTCCCCCAAATGTATTAAAAGTGCATTTGTTTAACACTCTGTGTTCCGTGCAGTCCTTGCGTATCCCGTCACCTGTGGGCTATTACATCAGTTAATGCTGGCAGCTCCAGTATACACTAGCTTGCATTTCAGTTGGAAAGCACACTCACTTCACTTTAAAGGGTCACATGATACGGCACATTTATAGAAAATCCATTCTTTGTTGACCTTGGTAGATTGAAGTTGTCTCCAGTGACCGGCGGTGTTTTGCTGCTGGAGCAGTGCAGGCTGCTAGCTCGGGTGTTCGGGTTGCAGCATTTAAGGGTAGGGTCACACTTGTGGCAGGGCACTGCGGATCCTGATCTGGTTTTGAGCAGTAAAAGTACAGCCCATAGGAGCCCAATATAGTAACGGGATTGCATGTAGTTACTGCTTGCGGAATTGCAGCCTGCGGTAAAAATCATGCAGGCTGCAGTTTTCGCAGCGGTTTGCAAACCGCAGGAGGCTTGCTATAATGGGCTCCTATGGCTACTGCAAGGCACATGGGAATGCCTGCGGCAGCCATATGCTTTGTTCATCCCTGCTGCCACAGAGATTAACAAAGGGTTAAATGTTATCAATAGATGTGGGTAACATGTCTGTAAGGGGTGCCCACCCTCCCTAGAGATATGCTGTCCACTCAGGTGGGCATGTGAGGGGTTAATCTTGGCCTTTATAGTATTGCCGTCTATTGTCGCCATTTACTACTTTATGAATGAACTTGGTGGCTCCTCGCTGTGTAGTAGATACAGTACGTATTGTACGTACTGTATGAGCCGCTATCCATGGTCCTGAAAGCTGTAACATTAAGTCTATGGCGATGCGCTGCCCATAGACCTAATGATAATGCTTTCAGGACCAAGGCTAGCGGCTCATACAGTACTTACATTACTGTCACTATTAACAGGGTTAATTTTTTTTTCTTGGATAATTTTTGGATTGTAAATAACATAAAGTATCTGTCAGTGCACTGAGTGTGAAAGTAATTATTGACTATATATACATCACTTGTCTTAGTCACAGGATGATGTTGTTACCTCTGATAGCAACAGTGTCAATTTGAGTCTGTATTCTCCAAATAATGGTCTGCTTAATCACATATGACCAAGAGGGATAATTTTTGGGGATATTTTTTTAATTGTAAGTAACATAAAATGTCTGTCTGTGCACTGTTATAATGACAGCCAAAGCCAAATCACACTGAGGGGGTATACCAAGAGCCAGGGGTTCCTACATTACCCCCATCCAGATTTGCTCATCTATGTAGGGCTACTCATAGAAGTCACCATCTGGAGACCTGCTCTTCATAGCTGTTTGCTAGACCTGGTCCTAATAAACCAAGCTGGAAGACAGTTGGGAGCCACACTTCATGGGCTTGCGAGTCACACTTCATGGGCTTGCGAGTCACACTTCATGGTCTTACGAGCCACACTTCATGGGCACGGAAGCCAAACTTTATGGGCTCGGAAGCCACACTTCATGTACTAATGAGCCACACTTCATGGGCTTGGGAGCCACACTTCATGGGCTTGCGAGCCACACTTCATGTGCTAATGAGTCACACTTCATGGGCTTGGGAGCCACACTTCATGGGCTTGCGAGCCACACTTCATGGGCTCGGGAGCCATACTTCATGGGCTTGCGAGCCACACTTCATGGGCTTGCGAGCCACACTTCATGGGCTTGTGAGCCAAACTTCATGGGCTTGTGAGCCACACTTCATGTGCTAATGAGCCAAACTTCATGGGCTCAGGAGCAACACTTTATGGGCTTGGGAGCCACACTTCATTGGATCACGAGCCACACTTCATGTGCTCAGGAGACACACTTTATGTCGTCACAAGCCACACTCCATGGGCTTGCCTACCACACATCATGGGCTTGCGATTCACACTTCATGGACTCGTGAGCCACACTTTATGAGCTCAGGAGACACACTTCATAGGGTCAAGAACCACACTTTATGGGCTTATGTGCCACACATCATGGGCTTGTGATCCACACTTCATGAACTCAGGAGCCACACTTCATGAACTTGGGAGCCATAATTCATGGGGTCACAAGCCACAGTTCAAGGGCTGGCGTGCCACACTTCATGGGCTTTGGAGCCAAACTTCATGAGCTCGGGAGCCACACTTCATGGGCTTGCCATCCACATTTCATGGGCTCATGAGCGGCATGTGGCTCCTGAGCCACAGGTTGGTTGGGAGCTCCTGCTGCAGGCTTTATGGATGAAAAGTGGTGTCCTACAGTAACATAACCTTTCTATTAATAGGCAGAACTTAGGACTTTCTCCCCTGAGATTATAGCTGTGGTGTATCATCTTGATTTCTGCAATTGTTCCTTAGTTTACTTTTTTGCTGATTCATCAAGCAGTTTAAGACAATTTTTTGGGACTAAAACTGCCTAAAAATATCACCAAACCTTTGAGTATATTTTTTGAAGTCCTGGTCCACCAACGTTTTGAAAAGTGGCGTAAATTACAAGAGAAATTGGGCCTTTGTGTCTTTTTGTGGATTTTCGATAACGATAAAATGAGTCATTTGTAAGGGAGAGCACGTCTCCTATCTCCGAACGATCTCTCTGCCCTTTAGCCATTTAACTAGTTGTTAAAGCAACATGTAATTTTACGACTTTCCTGGTTTATTTTGCGAAATAAACGATGTGTCGTCTCATCATAAATACAGTCAACATTATAAAATTCCAATTTTGCTAGCAATAAACCGCCCAACATAACCTCTCGGAAATCCCATCTGACTTATGAAAATGTAAAGCAGAGTCTTCTTTTATTACTCACAACTCTCTTGCTCTAACCTGTTTTATACGTCCAATTTAAAAACAGTCTAATAAAACCGTGACAGGTAGGCAGTCTATTATCAAGACAATGTACAGGAGAATATATAGAGCTAATTAGAGCGGATTCACAATGTACAGCGTGTACTGTATGGCTGACATTGCCGACTCTACACTGTGTTCTTATGTATTCAGAATAGTGATGTGCCGCCCACAGACCCGGGAACACATTACTGTTATCCGAATATTTGCATTAAAGGGCAACAGCAGACAGATCGGAGCACTCATCTGCTTTACAGATACAATCCTTGTCTATAGCAGTGAGATTAATAGCAGTTATATTCTTGTATATAGGGGCAGTATTATAGTAGATATATTCTTGTACATAGGGGCAGTATTATAGTAGTTATATTCTTATACATAGAGGCAGTATTATAGTAGTTATATTCTTGTACATAGGGGCAGTATTATAGTAGTTATATTCTTGTACATAGGGGCAGTATTATAGTAGTTATATTCTTGTACATAGGAGCAGTATTATAGTAGTTATATTCTTGTACATAGGGGCAGTATTATAGTAGTTATATTCTTGTACATAGAGGCAGTATTATAGTAGTTATATTCTTGTATATAGGAGCAGTATTATAGTAGTTATATTCTTGTACATAGGGGCAGTATTATAGTAGTTATATTCTTGTACATAGAGGCAGTATTATAGTAGTTATATTCTTGTATATAGGAGCAGTATTATAGTAGTTATATTCTTGTATATAGGGCAGTATTATAGTAGTTATATTCTTGTACATAGGAGCAGTATTATAGTAGTTATATTCTTGTATATAGGGGCAGTATTATAGTAGTTATATTCTTGTATATAGGGGCAGTATTATAGTAGTTATATTCTTGTACATAGGGGCAGTATTATACTAGTTATATTCTTGTATGTGGGGGCAGTATTATAGTAGTTATATTCTTGTATATAGGGGCAGTATTATAGTAGTTATATTCTTGTACATAGGAGCAGTATTATAGTAGTTATATTCTTGTACATAGGAGCAGTATTATAGTAGTTATATTCTTGTACATAGGAGCAGTATTATAGTAGTTATATTCTTGTACATAGGAGCAGTATTATAGTAGTTATATTCTTGTATGTGGGGCAGTATTATAGTAGTTATATTCTTGTATATAGGGGCAGTATTATAGTAGTTATATTCTTGTACATAGGAGCAGTATTATAGTAGTTATATTCTTGTACATAGAGGCAGTATTATAGTAGTTATATTCTTGTACATAGGAGCAGTATTATAGTAGTTATATTCTTGTACATAGGAGCAGTATTATAGTAGTTATATTCTTGTACATAGGGCAGTATTATAATAGTTATATTCCTGTACATAGGAGCAGTATTATAGTAGTTATATTCTTGTACATAGGAGCAGTATTATAGTAGTTATATTCTTGTACATAGGGGCAGTATTATAGTAGTTATATTCTTGTACATAGGAGCAGTATTATAGTAGTTATATTCTTGTACATAGGAGCAGTATTATAGTAGTTATATTCTTGTACATAGGAGCAGTATTATAGTAGTTATATTCTTGTACATAGGGGCAGTATTATAGTAGTTATATTCGTGTACATAGGAGCAGTATTATAGTAGTTATATTCTTGTACATAGGAGCAGTATTATAGTAGTTATATTCTTGTACATAGGAGCAGTATTATAGTAGTTATATTCTTGTATAGAGGGGCAGTATTATAATAGTTATATTCCTGTACATAGGAGCAGTATTATAGTAGTTATATTCTTGTACATAGAGCAGTATTATAGTGGTTATATTCTTGTTTACAGGAGCAGTATTATAGTAGTTATATTCTTGTATATAGGAGCAGTATTATAGTAGTTATATTCTTGTTTATAGGGGCATTATTATAGTAGTTATATTCTTGTACATAGGAGCAGTATTATAGTAGTTATATTCTTGTACATAGGAGCAGTATTATAGTAGTTATATTCTTGTATATAGGGGCAGTATTATAGTAGTTATATTCTTGTATATAGGAGCAGTATTATAGTAGTTATATTCTTGTATATAGGGGCAGTATTATAGTAGTTATTATATCTTGTACATAGGGGCAGTATTATAGTAGTTATATTCTTGTATATAGGGGCAGTATTATAGTAGTTATATTTTTGTACATAGGAGCAGTATTATAGTAGTTATATTCTTGTATAAAGGGGCAGTATTATAGTAGTTATATTCTTGTATATAGGAGCAGTATTATAGTAGTTATATTCTTGTATAAAGGGGCAGTATTATAGTAGTTATATTCTTGTATATAGGAGCAGTTTTATAGTAGTTATATTCTTGTACATAGGGGCAGTATTATAGTAGTTATATTCTTGTATATAGGGGCAGTATTATAGTAGTTATATTCTTATACATAGGGGCAGTATTATAGTAGTTATATTCTTGTACATAGGAGCAGTATTATAGTAGCTAAGTGTTAAGTATTTTCTTTTCAATAAACGGATCGATATTCTTTTTTAATCACACCAGCTGAATATATTATTTTAAGTCTTTTTCTATACAAATCCAAAGATTTTGTAGTTTATAAAATATCCTGATTTTCTTGGGTAGATAGAATGTGATCACCTCTTTCTGTTCTTTGAGTTTCCCGCTGTCGGAGCCCCCCTCACATATGTTTGTTCCCATCCTCCATTCTTCCCTTGCTGCCTTTCATTTTTGTTATTCTGCTTGTTATATAGAAACTTTATTGAAGGCAGGCTACAGTTACTTTACATTATAAGAAACGCTGTTCTAATGTGATTTATGTAATTTATGAATTTCTTCAGAAGTTGGAACAAAGCTCCTCTTCCTTCTCACCACAAGGGCCCCGTCCAAAATTATGGGGATCCAGAAGGCTCTATGCTGATGGAGCCAAGAAAAGAACATGTACAAGGTCGCCTGAAATCATAGCACAAGAAAGGGGTAAGGGATATAAGTGCAATTTAGACTCCAGAGATCAAGAAGGTTACACAAATATGTATTAGAGACCAGTAATGGAGCCGCACTTCAAGCCGTAATAGCAATTTATGTTTGTGGCGCATACAGACTAAGTGTTACATAAAGCACTCAGAGCCATTAGGGACTTGGTCATACATTGAGCTTTGGTTTTATACCTCTTTTATGTGTAATTTATGGCTGCAATTTGGTCATGTAATAAATATGCGGTAATTAGCGCTGTGACGTCATTTAATCCCATTAAGGACTAATTAACTCTTCCGTTACGGGGTTGGAAATTACATGAATGAAGGCTTAACCGATGGTTATTTAGGCGGTCTATCACAGTCTTCGAACAAGGAAAACTGCACTATGGTCTTCTGAGATTAAATATGATAGTAGATGGATAAAAAAACAAGAACATGGTAGTCGATGGCTTTTTCCAAGCTAAAATTGGCTTGATACTTACAAAATAAAGTGTCACGACATTGATGGTTAGGTAGAACCGGTTAGGTAGATGGTTAGTGTGCGCCTGATCTGTTTCTAGCCTATACCTGTCCCCAAAAATACCCCTGAAAGTGGGATCACCTAGATCTCGTTCCTTGCTATGCCCTTCGATACAACCTATAATATTCCCCTGCCACCCCAGGGAAGTGAACGGGTAAGAGTGGACGAGAACACATAAACAAACATAGATAAGCAAGCAGGTAGCAAGGAATCCAAATCTTTCTCCAGTAGGAAAAACAATTGTGGCCACCACTTCAGCATTACAGAGGCTGGCTCCACCAACGTGGTCAGTTAAGAATCATCATCCTATATATATATAGGATCATGAGAAGGTAGAGTTGGGAGGGACCTCAGGGTCATCTGGTCCAACCCCCTGCACAAAGCAGGATTCAATAAATCATCCCAGACAGATGTCTGTCCAGCCTTTGTTTGAAGACTTCCATTGAAGAGAAACTTCCATTGAAGAGAAATGGTAGCATGTTCCACTTGTTAATCACCCAGTTAATCACCCAGCATAAAGTGAGGCAGGGGCAGGTAGATATAGCGGAAGGGAGGGATAAGCACAAACTGCAGCTGGAATGAAGGCTAAGAGAATTTTCAGCCAGCAAGGAAGTGGTCCTTAACCTCTTCACCTTAGAAGGGAAAGTATATCTGCAAAATCATCAGTAAAGTGAGCTCTACAGAGGTTCTGTGGTCGATTAAATGCTGATACCTCCTGACCCCAGATCTCTCAGAGATTACATCAGAACGCAGCACACTCATGACAAAAATTCTACAATACCCTTGTGCTTCTGTGTTGTCTTCCACTGCAATGGTCTCTAATTGAATTCTGTGAATTATCTGTCACCTTTTTAACCCACTAAAATCCTTTAACTCTTTACTGACTCATTCGCATTCCCAATGCCCCCTATCTCTACCCTGGGAAACCGTTATCACTTTCTTCACCTCCTTTCTTTACTTTAGCCTTTTCTTGCTCCCTACTTGGCCAGCTTCAATGACCAGTTGACTATATAAGATAAGATAAGATAAGATAAGATAAGATAAGATAAGATAAACTTTATTGATCCCGGAGGAAATTACAGTATTACAGCAGCAGAACAAAGATCAAGAACATTTCACACTTTACAAAATAAGTCTATATGGACAGCAGATGCGGATAGACTGGTACATGTACCTCACCTATTCCCCCCATACACATAGAACTTCACATAGTCTTGGGATGCTTTACACTTATACATTTGTTAAACATCCCCACAGCTGTCGGAACAAACTCGGCTTGGTTAACTTCATCACTTAGTTGACTCTCTTGTTTCATACTTGGTACCCCCATCTTTTGCATGTTGTAATCCCCGGTACTGTTTGTGGCCCCTTCAATCTTACAGCTATTTCTTGTTGTTTTCAATTCAATCACTCACAATTCATTCTTACCCTGTACAACATCTGATCCAATGACTCCATTAACACTGTCCTACAAGTATCCACTATTCATCTTTCTTACTTGTCCCATTGAAGTCTATTTGCTACTTTTATTTCCCAAAGCAACAACTTACAATTCAATAAATGTCCCCCAAATTGTCCACTACTCCCAGTTTTCCAGCACTCAAGCCATATGCTTCAAACTGATTTTCCTTACCTCTCTAATGTTATGAATGTAACAACTCACACAGGGGTACAGGAAGACGTTAAGCCTAAATCACTGCAGCTGCACCCACACCCTACTGGTTCCTGTACAGACTAGAATGTCCCTAGCTGCGCAAGTAGAAACCACAGCTCAGACCCATCTCCCTAAAAGACCATCAAGCCTGTTCCTGTTCCTCTTGAGGAACCAGAGGGGAGGTCGCTACACAACAAACAACAGCAAGGAGAATGTCCAGGGGTAAACAAAAAACAAAGGTGAGTAAGCATAAAACGTTTGCACAAGTGGACAAATGAGAAATAAAAAATGCAAGTTAGGGTAACCTCCTGCAAAGCTAGCAGAAACAGATAGATAGAGTGAGCAATTACAACACTGGTATCTACCTAACAGTTAAAATTCCTTAGGTGCAGGGCTGGAACTCCTTAGGAGAAATTCAAATAGAAATATAGGCAGCAAAAAAGATGGTGAAAAGAAAGTATAAATAGCTCCACCTGGAGTGTGACTGGACAGAGACAAAATGCATAAGTGATAACATCTGACAAACTGCATACCATAGAAAAAAAGCAAAGATAAAAGAACCATCAGCATTTTGACAGAGACCAACCAGGCTGTTGCTCAACAAAGATGGAAACTGACCATAGAACAAGGGGAATGACATCTAAAATCTTGAGCTCCTACTATGGCCCCATTTAATATCTCACAAACGTCTTTCAGGGAACAGCTTACCAATGGCCCTTTCTTAGCCCCTTCAAATGAATGCCCACCATAAACTGAGTGGCTCTTTACTTGATCTCTTATATTACACCATTAAAGTATTTTTTTTTATATAATTCTATCTGTAGTGCCACCTTCCTCTCAATGGATGCCTTGAATAAAAGTGCCATCATTCTATCTAAACTTTCAAAAATCTTGGGCATCACCACCTTAAAGGCTGTAAACACCCTGGAGATGGTAAAAAATTATATAAATATGCAGTGTTTTATGTGTTATCTTTTGTTTCAGTTGCATATTTTCATTTCTTCATTTATTTTCAAATCCCTGACATGCAGTTTGCAGCTCAATCCAAGTTTCCAAGTAGGAGTGTCACTTCCAGTAATATAGGCTGGATTAAGCTCTCTGTTTGTTTCCAGGGGGCTGCTGTCTTCATTAGCTTATGTTTGAGCACAGCTTCTACACTTCCTTTTCATGTGCTTTTCCTCTTCAATTACAGTCTTTTTTCTTTACCCTCACCGAGACTGTAGATTCTTTCCTTTCCCTCCATTTTGCAAAGATCTGTGTACAACCCCTAACAACCACCTCTGTTATCTATAACACCGAGAGGAGGGAGCCACCAGACCTGAGCAGGACCTCTGACAGATCTGTAGCAAAATCACTCATCTAAATAAAGAACTTACAGCACTATTCACTAGAAAAATGTTAAAATAAATACCATAAATGAGGATTATTTAAAAATGTGTCCAATTAGGGAGAAAACGTAAAAGTACAACAATTCTGTGAAGAGTAATGATGAGCAACCAGTACCATGCTCGGGTGCTAAGTACTCAAAACACTCCAATGGGTGCTACTCCAGTACTCAAGTATAATGGAAGTCAATGGGAAACTCGAGCATTTTTCTGGAAGATCTGGAAAATTGCTTGAGTTTTCCATTGACCTCCATTATACTCAGGTACAGGAGCAGTGGTGTAAGGCTCCTGTAACATCAGCGGTACTACAATTTCGCGGTAGAGCCGGCAGATGTCACCGCACCTGCCGGAACTACTGCGTAACGGCCGACTTGTGGCACGATCCGGCAAACCCCATTCATTCTCTGTGGGGCTTGCGGTCAGGTCCGGCAATGGCGGTATTGCTGAATCCACGCAAAAAAAAACGCTGCTCGCTGCCGCAAGCACCACAAAGGCCAGATTCGGCAATATCACACTTGCTGCACTTGACCACAAGTCTCCTAGTAAATGAATGGGGCTTGCTGAATCGGTGCCACAAGTCGGCTGTCAAGCGGTAGATCCGGCAGGTGCGGTGACATCTGTCGGATCTACTGCGAAATTGCAATACCGCTGAAGTGAAAGCACCCTAACTTGAACCTCATGGACTTCCATGCGAAAGCTCCAATTTGACACCCAATTATTGCAAATCTTTAAAGGGAACCAACCACCTAAAAATCCCTATCTAACCTATAAATATTTGTCCCTGGAGCTTAAAATTACTATTCTAACCATCCCTTATGGCCCCTTTACACGCGGCTTCATTTCTAGCTTATCCACAGGTAACTTACTGGTTGCAGTGAAATCATGGAGACATGGTTCTATCTTGTTGCTGTGTACAAATGGAATAATCTCTCCATGATTTCACTGCAACCAGTAAGTTACCTGTAGCCACCCTAGAAATGTAGCCGTGTGTAAAGGGCCATTACTGACTAAATCTACCTAACTAGATGCACAATAAATCACTTTTTATACTTACCAAATCCTTGACTGATGGGCGTTCCTCCAGGGCCTTTGTCAGATAGGCAGGTCACCTTGCTGCGCTCGCACCCACCTCGCTGCTGTCCATCTTCTTTCCAGGATTTAAATTACCCGCCCATCGCGTCCTTGCAATGAGCGGGTCACGTGCTGCAGGCCCCACGTCACTTCAGCCCGCCGCGTCACTGGAACACCCAGGCCGGCTTCAGAGCATGCGCAGATGGCATGCTGAAGCCGGCCTGGGCGCGTCATAGACCCAGCGACGCGGCAGGCGGAAGTGACGTGGGGCCTGCAGCACGTGACCCGCTCATTGCAAGGACGCGATGGGCGGGTAATTTGAATCCTGGAAAGAAGATGGACAACAGCGAGGTGGGTGCGAGCGCAGCAAGGTGACCTGCCTATCTGACAAAGGCCCTGGAGGAACGCCCATCAGTCAAGGATTTGGTAAGTATAAGAAGTGATTTATTGTGCATCTAGTTAGGTAGATTTAGTCAGTCAGGGATGGTTACAATAGTAATTTTAGGCTCCAGGGACAGATATTTATAGGTTAGATAGGGATTTATAGGTGATTGGTTCCCTTTAAGGCCCCTATCATATCTATGCATTTGTGCTTTTTCCTATCTTTAGCTCCTTTCACATCTATGCATCTATGCTTTTGCCTGCGTTTTCCTGGCCTGCGCTAGCGCAAATGCAAGTGCAGGTGCATTTCCAGGCAAACGCAGGCAAGCACATAAGCGCATAGATGCACAACTCTGGCGCTTGTCTGCGTTTCCGCCGCCATTACCTTCTATGGCGAGCGCAGGACACGAAATGCCGGGAGTGCAGGTGTGCAGAGGGGCTGAGTGTGAGCGCATGCGTCACTCAGGATGCACCAGAAATGCGTAATGCGAGTTTCCGGCATGTCCTGAGTGACGCATGCGCTCACACTCAGCCCCTCTACACACATACGCTCCCGGCATTTCGTGTCCTGCGCACGCCATAAAAGGTAATGGCATCGGGAATGCAGACAAGCGCAAGAGCTGTGCATCTATGCGCTTATGTGCTTGCCTGCATTTGCCTGAAAATGCACCTGCGCTTGCATTTGCGCTAGCGCAGGCCAGGCAAATGCAGGCAAAAACACAAATGCATAGATGTGAAAGGAGCCTAAAAGCAATAGGTTAAAGATACTTTTGGACCCCCTAAGGTTCCAGGGCCCAATGGTCCCCTGCACCTGTTGTAGTTAGACCCCTATCAGAGCATCCAACTATTAGTTTTGAGTACCCAGCACCGAGCATGGTAGTGCTCACTCATCACTAATCTGTCCTAGTTTTGCTGCCGTACCTATAATAATAATTAAACACCAAAAGAAAAAGAAAAATAACTAAATAACTATAATAAGTGTCAAGATTAATTGTATGCAAATGAGCTTTCCAGAAATAAATTTACATAGATTACTGTAATTAAGCTCCGGATTCTCGTCTCTCCCGCCTTGCCGGTGACGGTTTCTGCTCGGCGCGGTGATGACATAGGTGGATGTTAAACGTATAGATGTCTTCATTGTTGTGTTGTTTCTTCCTTGTATACTGTCGACGGGTTTTGTTTAACCTCCAATTATCCATTACACAAAGAAACGGCAATTAAATCGCATTAGTAACAGATAATGTTTTGTGAACCAGCCCGCCACATCAAAGCATCGCAGCTGTCTCGCTTCCCTCCTAAGCAGATAAAGATCTGTCTCATTTACCGGATTACGGCACACAGGTGGGAGAGTGATTCTGTTACGTTTTTTAATCAGTTTCGTACTAACAAGAATATGGATCGCGTTTCATCTCCGGGTAATGTATCTGACAGGCTTGTTGCATGATTCCAACCTCGGCTGATATCGTGTACGTTCATATTACACGGCGGGAACACACCAGATTTAACTCCCTATGGGCAATATTCTTATATTTCCAACTCGCACTTCTCATCAATCCAA